>JAMRYA010000041.1:0-202245 GCA_024447215.1 Panagrolaimus sp. LJ2400 | reverse complement strand
CCTGAAATTCTTAAAACATGTCCTTGAAGGATCACTTGTCGAAAATTCAGCTATTCATGCACTATCTCAACCATATTATTTTATTTTTAGTGGATAAATAAGCTCAAAAACAATATAAAAAAGAAATATGGTTGGCATTTTTAGTCTAAACCTGAAATTCTTAAAACATGTCCTTGAAGGATCACTTGTCGAAAATTCAGCTATTCATGCACTATCTCCAACCATATTATTTTATTTTTAGTGGATAAATAAGCTCAAAAACAATATAAAAAAGAAATATGGTTGGCATTTTTAGTCTAAACCTGAAATTCTTAAAATATGTCCTTGAAGGATCACTTGTCGAAAATTCAGCTATTCATGCACTATCTCAACCATATTAAATTCTTTTTAGTGGATAAATAAGCTCAAAAACAATATAAAAAAGAAATATGGTTGGCATTTTTAGTCTAAACCTGAAATTCTTAAAACATGTCCTTGAAGGATCACTTGTCGAAAATTCAGCTATTCATGCACTATCTCAACCATATTAATTTCTTTTTAGTGGATAAATAAGCTCAAAAACAATATAAAAAAGAAATATGGTTGGCATTTTTAGTCTAAACCTGAAATTCTTTAAAACATGTCCTTGAAGGATCACTTGTCGAAAATTCAGCTATTCATGCACTATCTCAACCATATTATTTTATTTTTAGTGGATAAATAAGCTCAAAAACAATATAAAAAAGAAATATGGTTGGCATTTTTAGTCTAAACCTGAAATTCTTAAAACATGTCCTTGAAGGATCACTTGTCGAAAATTCAGCTATTCATGCACTATCTCAACCATATTAAATTCTTTTTAGTGGATAAATAAGCTCAAAAACAATATAAAAAAGAAATATGGTTGGCATTTTTAGTCTAAACCTGAAATTCTTAAAACATGTCCTTGAAGGATCACTTGTCGAAAATTCAGCTATTCATGCACTATCTCAACCATATTATTTTATTTTTAGTGGATAAATAAGCTCAAAAACAATATAATAAAGAAATATGGTTGGCATTTTTAGTCTAAACCTGAAATTCTTAAAACATGTCCTTGAAGGATCACTTGTCGAAAATTCAGCTATTCATGCACTATCTCAACCATATTATTTTATTTTTAGTGGATAAATAAGCTCAAAAACAATATAAAAAAGAAATATGGTTGGCATTTTTTAGTCTAAACCTGAAATTCTTTAAAACATGTCCTTGAAGGATCACTTGTCGAAAATTCAGCTATTCATGCACTATCTCAACCATATTATTTTATTTTTAGTGGATAAATAAGCTCAAAAACAATATAAAAAAGAAATATGGTTGGCATTTTTAGTCTAAACCTGAAATTCTTAAAACATGTCCTTGAAGGATCACTTGTCGAAAATTCAGCTATTCATGCACTATCTCAACCATATTATTTTATTTTTAGTGGATAAATAGAGCTCAAAAACAATATAAAAAAGAAATATGGTTGGCATTTTTAGTCTAAACCTGAAATTCTTAAAACATGTCCTTGAAGGATCACTTGTCGAAAATTCAGCTATTCATGCACTATCTCAACCATATTATTTTATTTTTAGTGGATAAATAAGCTCAAAAACAATATAAAAAAGAAATATGGTTGGCATTTTTAGTCTAAACCTGAAATTCTTAAAACATGTCCTTGAAGGATCACTTGTCGAAAATTCAGCTATTCATGCACTATCTCAACCATATTAAATTCTTTTTAGTGGATAAATAAGCTCAAAAACAATATAAAAAAGAAATATGGTTGGCATTTTTAGTCTAAACCTGAAATTCTTAAAACATGTCCTTGAAGGATCACTTGTCGAAAATTCAAGCTATTCATGCACTATCTCAACCATATTATTTTATTTTTAGTGGATAAATAAAGCTCAAAAACAATATAAAAAAGAAATATGGTTGGCATTTTTAGTCTAAACCTGAAATTCTTAAAACATGTCCTTGAAGGATCACTTGTCGAAAATTCAGCTATTCATGCACTATCTCAACCATATTAAATTCTTTTTAGTGGATAAATAAGCTCAAAAACAATATAAAAAGAAATATGGTTGGCATTTTTAGTCTAAACCTGAAATTCTTAAAACATGTCCTTGAAGGATCACTTGTCGAAAATTCAGCTATTCATGCACTATCTCAACCATATTATTTTATTTTTAGTGGATAAATAAGCTCAAAAACAATATAATAAAGAAATATGGTTGGCATTTTTAGTCTAAAACTGAAATTCTTAAAACATGTCCTTGAAGGATCACTTGTCGAAAATCCAGCTATTCATGCACTATCTCAACCATATTATTTTATTTTTAGTGGATAAATAAGCTCAAAAACACAATATAAAAAAGAAATATGGTTGGCATTTTTAGTCTAAACCTGAAATTCTTAAAACATGTCCTTGAAGGATCACTTGTCGAAAATTCAGCTATTCATGCACTATCTCAACCATATTATTTTATTTTTAGTGGATAAATAAGCTCAAAAACAATATAAAAAAGAAATATGGTTGGCATTTTTAGTCTAAACCTGAAATTCTTAAAACATGTCCTTGAAGGATCACTTGTCGAAAATTCAGCTATTCATGCACTATCTCAACCATATTATTTTATTTTTAGTGGATAAATAAGCTCAAAAACAATATAATAAAGAAATATGGTTGGCATTTTTTGTCTAAACCTGAAATTCTTAAAACATGTCCTTGAAGGATCACTTGTCGAAAATTCAGCTATTCATGCACTATCTCAACCATATTATTTTATTTTTAGTGGATAAATAAGCTCAAAAACAATATAAAAAAGAAATATGGTTGGCATTTTTAGTCTAAACCTGAAATTCTTAAAACATGTCCTTTGAAGGATCACTTGTCGAAAATTCAGCTATTCATGCACTATCTCAACCATATTATTTTATTTTTAGTGGATAAATAAGCTCAAAAACAATATAAAAAAGAAATATGGTTGGCATTTTTAGTCTAAACCTGAAATTCTTAAAACATGTCCTTGAAGGATCACTTGTCGAAAATTCAGCTATTCATGCACTATCTCAACCATATTATTTTATTTTTAGTGGATAAATAAGCTCAAAAACAATATAAAAAAGAAATATGGTTGGCATTTTTAGTCTAAACCTGAAATTCTTAAAAACATGTCCTTGAAGGATCACTTGTCGAAAATTCAGCTATTCATGCACTATCTCAACCATATTATTTTACTTTTAGTGGATAAATAAGCTCAAAAACAATATAAAAAGGAAATATGGTTGGCATTTTTAGTCTAAACCTGAAATTCTTAAAACATGTCCTTGAAGGATCACTTGTCGAAAATTCAGCTATTCATGCACTATCTCAACCATATTATTTTACTTTTAGTGGATAAATAAGCTCAAAAACAATATAAAAAGGAAATATGGTTGGCATTTTTAGTCTAAAGCTGAAATTCTTAAAACATGTCCTTGAAGGATCACTTGTCGAAAATTCAGCTATTCATGCACTATCTCAACCATATTAAATTCTTTTTAGTGGATAAATAAGCTCAAAAACAATATAAAAAAGAAATATGGTTGGCATTTTTAGTCTAAACCTGAAATTCTTAAAACATGTCCTTGAAGGATCACTTGTCGAAAATTCAGCTATTCATGCACTATCTCAACCATATTAAATTCTTTTTAGTGGATAAATAAGCTCAAAAACAATATAATAAAGAAATATGGTTGGCATTTTTAGTCTTAACCTGAAATTCTTAAAACATGTCCTTGAAGGATCACTTGTCGAAAATTCAGCTATTCATGCACTATCTCAACCATATTATTTTATTTTAGTGGATAAATAAGCTCAAAAACAATATAATAAAGAAATATGGTTGGCATTTTTAGTCTAAACCTGAAATTCTTAAAACATGTCCTTGAAGGTTCACATGTCGAAAATTCAGCTATTCATGCACTATCTCAACCATATTATTTTATTTTAGTGGATAAATAAGCTCAAAAACAATATAAAAAAGAAATATGGTTGGCATTTTTAGTCTAAACCTGAAATTCTTAAAACATGTCCTTGAAGGATCACTTGTCGAAAATTCAGCTATTCATGCACTATCTCAACCATATTATTTTATTTTTAGTGGATAAATAAGCTCAAAAACAATATAATAAAGAAATATGGTTGGCATTTTTAGTCTAAACCTGAAATTCTTAAAACATGTCCTTGAAGGATCACTTGTCGAAAATTCAGCTATTCATGCACTATCTCAACCATATTATTTTATTTTAGTGGATAAATAAGCTCAAAAACAATATAAAAAAGAAATATGGTTGGCATTTTTAGTCTAAACCTGAAATTCTTAAAACATGTCCTTGAAGGATCACTTGTCGAAAATTCAGCTATTCATGCACTATCTCAACCATATTAAATTCTTTTTAGTGGATAAATAAGCTCAAAAACAATATAAAAAAGAAATATGGTTGGCATTTTTAGTCTAAACCTGAAATTCTTAAAACATGTCCTTGAAGGATCACTTGTCGAAAATTCAGCTATTCATGCACTATCTCAACCATATTATTTTATTTTTAGTGGATAAATAAGCTCAAAAACAATATAAAAAAGAAATATGGTTGGCATTTTTAGTCTAAACCTGAAATTCTTAAAACATGTCCTTGAAGGATCACTTGTCGAAAATTCAGCTATTCATGCACTATCTCAACCATATTAAATTCTTTTTAGTGGATAAATAAGCTCAAAAACAATATAAAAAAGAAATATGGTTGGCATTTTTAGTCTAAAACTGAAATTCTTAAAACATGTCCTTGAAGGATCACTTGTCGAAAATTCAGCTATTCATGCACTATCTCAACCATATTAAATTCTTTTTAGTGGATAAATAAGCTCAAAAACAATATAAAAAAGAAATATGGTTGGCATTTTTAGTCTAAACCTGAAATTCTTAAAACATGTCCTTGAAGGATCACTTGTCGAAAATTCAGCTATTCATGCACTATCTCAACCATATTAAATTCTTTTTAGTGGATAAATAAGCTCAAAAACAATATAAAAAAGAAATATGGTTGGCATTTTTAGTCTAAACCTGAAATTCTTAAAACATGTCCTTGAAGGATCACTTGTCGAAAATTCAGCTATTCATGCACTATCTCAACCATATTAAATTCTTTTTAGTGGATAAATAAGCTCAAAAACAATATAAAAAAGAAATATGGTTGGCATTTTTAGTCTAAAACTGAAATTCTTAAAACATGTCCTTGAAGGATCACTTGTCGAAAATTCAGCTATTCATGCACTATCTCAACCATATTAAATTCTTTTTAGTGGATAAATAAGCTCAAAAAACAATATAAAAAAGAAATATGGTTGGCATTTTTAGTCTAAACCTGAAATTCTTAAAACATGTCCTTGAAGGATCACTTGTCGAAAATTCAGCTATTCATGCACTATCTCAACCATATTAAATTCTTTTTAGTGGATAAATAAGCTCAAAAACAATATAAAAAAGAAATATGGTTGGCATTTTTAGTCTGAACCTGAAATTCTTAAAACATGTCCTTGAAGGATCACTTGTCGAAAATTCAGCTATTCATGCACTATCTCAACCATATTAAATTCTTTTTAGTGGATAAATAAGCTCAAAAACAATATAAAAAAGAAATATGGTTGGCATTTTTAGTCTAAACCTGAAATTCTTAAAACATGTCCTTGAAGGATCACTTGTCGAAAATTCAGCTATTCATGCACTATCTCAACCATATTAAATTCTTTTTAGTGGATAAATAAGCTCAAAAACAATATAAAAAAGAAATATGGTTGGCATTTTTAGTCTAAACCTGAAATTCTTAAAACATGTCCTTGAAGGATCACTTGTCGAAAATTCAGCTATTCATGCACTATCTCAACCATATTAAATTCTTTTTAGTGGATAAATAAGCTCAAAAACAATATAAAAAAGAAATATGGTTGGCATTTTTAGTCTAAACCTGAAATTCTTAAAACATGTCCTTGAAGGATCACTTGTCGAAAATTCAGCTATTCATGCACTATCTCAACCATATTAAATTCTTTTTAGTGGATAAATAAGCTCAAAAACAATATAATAAAGAAATATGGTTGGCATTTTTAGTCTTAACCTGAAATTCTTAAAACATGTCCTTGAAGGATCACTTGTCGAAAATTCAGCTATTCATGCACTATCTCAACCATATTATTTTATTTTTAGTGGATAAATAAGCTCAAAAACAATATAATAAAGAAATATGGTTGGCATTTTTAGTCTAAACCTGAAATTCTTAAAACATGTCCTTGAAGGTTCACATGTCGAAAATTCAGCTATTCATGCACTATCTCAACCATATTATTTTATTTTTAGTGGATAAATAAGCTCAAAAAACAATATAAAAAAGAAATATGGTTGGCATTTTTAGTCTAAACCTGAAATTCTTAAAACATGTCCTTGAAGGATCACTTGTCGAAAATTCAGCTATTCATGCACTATCTCAACCATATTATTTTATTTTTAGTGGATAAATAAGCTCAAAAACAATATAATAAAGAAATATGGTTGGCATTTTTAGTCTAAACCTGAAATTCTTAAAACATGTCCTTGAAGGATCACTTGTCGAAAATTCAGCTATTCATGCACTATCTCAACCATATTATTTTATTTTTAGTGGATAAATAAGCTCAAAAACAATATAAAAAAGAAATATGGTTGGCATTTTTAGTCTAAACCTGAAATTCTTAAAACATGTCCTTGAAGGATCACTTGTCGAAAATTCAGCTATTCATGCACTATCTCAACCATATTATTTTATTTTTAGTGGATAAATAAGCTCAAAAACAATATAAAAAAGAAATATGGTTGGCATTTTTAGTCTAAACCTGAAATTCTTAAAACATGTCCTTGAAGGATCACTTGTCGAAAATTCAGCTATTCATGCACTATCTCAACCATATTATTTTATTTTTAGTGGATAAATAAGCTCAAAAACAATATAAAAAAGAAATATGGTTGGCATTTTTAGTCTAAACCTGAAATTCTTAAAACATGTCCTTGAAGGATCACTTGTCGAAAATTCAGCTATTCATGCACTATCTCAACCATATTATTTTATTTTTAGTGGATAAATAAGCTCAAAAACAATATAAAAAAGAAATATGGTTGGCATTTTTAGTCTAAACCTGAAATTCTTAAAACATGTCCTTGAAGGATCACTTGTCGAAAATTCAGCTATTCATGCACTATCTCAACCATATTATTTTATTTTTAGTGGATAAATAAGCTCAAAAACAATATAAAAAAGAAATATGGTTGTGTAATGAGACAAGGTTATTCCTTGTTCATTGTGGTTTAGGTGTAGCTATTTCGGTTCCTGTATTTGGGTTAACTTCTTTATTGGGTTACAATGATATAGCATGATAAAGAGAAGAAGATAAGAGAAGATATTAGAAGACAAGACAACCGCCTGCGGCGGCTGTCCAAGCCTCAGGAGATGCTGTTAATGGAATGGAAGGTGGAAGAAGTGTGTTGATGAATGTAGAAGCGTTGCTTCTTTAAATACTGATTGAACAGTAAAGATAGAGGAGGAGTTTGACGGTTTGAAAGATCAGCATTAATGCGAATTACCAGTGATGCGGTAAATGAATGACTAACTCATTCATTACATTGACCACCTTAGAGCATCGACGTCCCGGCGATGAAAATAAATCCATTACCAGAAAAAGATAAAAACAAAAGTAAGGCTTGGACAATGTCAGGGGAAGTTAAAGAAAGTAAGACATTGGAAACACAATAAAAAATGAGACAAATTAAAATAAAATACAAATACCAAAAGAATACTAAAAAACTAAGTTAAAAAAAAGGATTCATAAACAGCATTGGTTTTGTTGAAGGCTTGGGACAGATGCAGCAGGTATGATCATTGATGTTGTTGAAGCATGTTGTACACCATGCTGTTGAACACTCTTCGCCACTTTCAGTTAAGACGGACCCCGTCTTATTTCTTTAACATTCTTGTGATCTGCATCTGTTGATTTTGATGTTATAGCAGCTACTTGAAATTGGACTGCATCATTAAGTACATCATTCAGCTTGTTGTAAGATTTCTGCTTTAGTAGGTGGTGTTTCAGGAGTGGTGTTGCATTGGAGACAAAAAATTTGACCATTTGATGTTCACGGGATGTTTGGTTGTATCCATTATTGTTGCTGAAGAATTTGTTGACGAGTAGACGGATATCAGCTGCATATTCTTCTAGAGTTTCATCTTCTTTCTGCTTTCTTTTTTTAATTGTTTGATATGTTGTTGCTGTTGGTTCAGGAAACTGTTGTTGAAGAGCATTGATAGTTGAATTCCACTGGAGCTGTGAATTTGATGAGGCATATTTTACCATTTGAGTGGAAGCATTTCCATGTAGTCGAAGAACCATTATTTCCATTTTTTGTTTTTCATTCAGGTTATCAGGCATTTTCTGTTCCAATTCGTTGATGAACATGGTGAAGCTTTCTTGTGGACGACCGCCAAAGACTGGAAGGTTCATGATAGTTTGAAGCTGATGGGATAAAGGTATATGGTTATCTGTGTTTGAAGCAGGCTGGAGATTATCTGTTTGATGAAATGAACGTTGTTGAACTTTATTTGTAGGGAGCTGGAGAGTTAGCTTTTGATGAATTAAAGGTTGTTGAACATTGTTCGCATGATGACGAGGGTTAAGTGGTGGTTGAACAATATTTGTAGATGGCTGGAGATTAACTTTTCGACGAGATGGAGGTTGTGAAACATTGTTTAATAAAGTTTCAGGAGTTGTTTGTTGTCGAGGAAGTGGAGGTGACGTTATTTCATTTCTTTTTCTGTTGAACCATTTGACCATGTTGATTTATATGACCATAAGTGTTTATCAAATTTCCACGCTAAATAAAGATTAGCACATTCACGAATAAATGTATTTAAAACACGAAGAGTGTGAAAGACTTTGATAAGATGCTTTTGTATTATTTTTTTTTTTTGGTTGTAAGTAAAACACTTTCATTTTGTTTTAAATCAAAAAAATTGTTGGCTTTTTAGATAAAAAAAATTTATGGAGTAAAAAAAATTTTTAATTGCATTATCAATTAAATCAATTATCGCGATTATCAAAAAATCAGAAAAAAAATATTCATTTAATTATAAGGGCCCATTATCGCGATTTCAGAAAAACATATTGTATCTGTCCAAAAATTATTACTTTTAAATTCTTTTCAGAAGTAAGGGGGGTTTGTGGTACTAGGGCAAGAAGGCAGACAGTACCACTGACGTCAAAGCTTTAAAGCATTCCGTCCAAGGAAGTGAAAAGAGGTCAACAATTTTAATCATTTAAAAAGTTTTTAAAATTAAACCGAAAAAATTGTAAAATACGACTCAAAAACCAGCAAGTTCAAGACTTGGTGAATAATTGGTGGCAAATTTTTTTCGGCTTTCATTGCATTAAATGCAAAGGTTTATAGAAAAGAATAGAGGTCACAAAAAAATTTTGGATCAGCAGGGGTTTTTAAATTAATTAGAAAAAGAAGTCTTTTAAAAAAAAATAAAGAAGGGTACTAATCAAAAAAATAAATCAAAAGTAATTAATCTCTTTTTTGTTTAATTAATTCAATCAAATTAATGTTTCTCCCATTCTAATCAAAATAATTTGATTAATTTAATTTAATTAACAATCTTTTATCATTGCAAACAACCGTTAATCTGTTTTCAAAAGAACCGTTCAATCTTTGTGGTTACGAAAGTGGAACGGAAAAAAAATTTTTCAAAATAAGAAAAAGAACGTTTTTCTTTGTATTAACAATGGTATGAAATTTTATCCATAAAATGAAAGCAACCAAATATGAAAAAAAGAAAGATAGCCCAAAACAGTGTCACAAGGACCTCCATGTAATGAGACAAGGTTATTCCTTGTTCATTGTGGTTTAGGTGTAGCTATTTCGGTTCCTGTATTTGGGTTAACTTCTTTATTGGGTTACAATGATATAGCATGATAAAGAGAAGAAGATAAGAGAAGATATTAGAAGACAAGACAACCGCCTGCGGCGGCTGTCCAAGCCTCAGGAGATGCTGTTAATGGAATGGAAGGTGGAAGAAGTGTGTTGATGAATGTAGAAGCGTTGCTTCTTTAAATACTGATTGAACAGTAAAGATAGAGGAGGAGTTTGACGGTTTGAAAGATCAGCATTAATGCGAATTACCAGTGATGCGGTAAATGAATGACTAACTCATTCATTACAGTTGGCATTTTTAGTCTAAACCTGAAATTCTTAAAACATGTCCTTGAAGGATCACTTGTCGAAAATTCAGCTATTCATGCACTATCTCAACCATATTATTTTATTTTTAGTGGATAAATAAGCTCAAAAACAATATAAAAAAGAAATATGGTTGGCATTTTTAGTCTAAACCTGAAATTCTTAAAACATGTCCTTGAAGGATCACTTGTCGAAAATTCAGCTATTCATGCACTATCTCAACCATATTATTTTATTTTTAGTGGATAAATAAGCTCAAAAACAATATAAAAAAGAAATATGGTTGGCATTTTTAGTCTAAACCTGAAATTCTTAAAACATGTCCTTGAAGGATCACTTGTCGAAAATTCAGCTATTCATGCACTATCTCAACCATATTATTTTATTTTTAGTGGATAAATAAGCTCAAAAACAATATAATAAAGAAATATGGTTGGCATTTTTAGTCTAAACCTGAAATTCTTAAAACATGTCCTTGAAGGATCACTTGTCGAAAATTCAGCTATTCATGCACTATCTCAACCATATTAAATTCTTTTTAGTGGATAAATAAGCTCAAAAACAATATAATAAAGAAATATGGTTGGCATTTTTAGTCTAAACCTGAAATTCTTAAAACATGTCCTTGAAGGATCACTTGTCGAAAATTCAGCTATTCATGCACTATCTCAACCATATTAAATTCTTTTTAGTGGATAAATAAGCTCAAAAACAATATAAAAAAGAAATATGGTTGGCATTTTTAGTCTAAAACTGAAATTCTTAAAACATGTCCTTGAAGGATCACTTGTCGAAAATTCAGCTATTCATGCACTATCTCAACCATATTAAATTCTTTTTAGTGGATAAATAAGCTCAAAAACAATATAAAAAAGAAATATGGTTGGCATTTTTAGTCTAAACCTGAAATTCTTAAAACATGTCCTTGAAGGATCACTTGTCGAAAATTCAGCTATTCATGCACTATCTCAACCATATTAAATTCTTTTTAGTGGATAAATAAGCTCAAAAACAATATAAAAAAGAAATATGGTTGGCATTTTTAGTCTAAACCTGAAATTCTTAAAACATGTCCTTGAAGGATCACTTGTCGAAAATTCAGCTATTCATGCACTATCTCAACCATATTAAATTCTTTTTAGTGGATAAATAAGCTCAAAAACAATATAGAAAAGAAATATGGTTGGCATTTTTAGTCTAAACCTGAAATTCTTAAAACATGTCCTTGAAGGATCACTTGTCGAAAATTCAGCTATTCATGCACTATCTCAACCATATTAAATTCTTTTTAGTGGATAAATAAGCTCAAAAACAATATAAAAAAGAAATATGGTTGGCATTTTTAGTCTAAACCTGAAATTCTTAAAACATGTCCTTGAAGGATCACTTGTCGAAAATTCAGCTATTCATGCACTATCTCAACCATATTAAATTCCTTTTAGTGGATAAATAAGCTCAAAAACAATATAGAAAAGAAATATGGTTGGCATTTTTAGTCTAAACCTGAAATTCTTAAAACATGTCCTTGAAGGATCACTTGTCGAAAATTCAGCTATTCATGCACTATCTCAACCATATTAAATTCTTTTTAGTGGATAAATAAGCTCAAAAACAATATAGAAAAGAAATATGGTTGGCATTTTTAGTCTAAACCTGAAATTCTTAAAACATGTCCTTGAAGGATCACTTGTCGAAAATTCAGCTATTCATGCACTATCTCAACCATATTATTTTATTTTTAGTGGATAAATAAGCTCAAAAACAATATAAAAAAGAAATATGGTTGGCATTTTTAGTCTAAACCTGAAATTCTTAAAACATGTCCTTGAAGGATCACTTGTCGAAAATTCAGCTATTCATGCACTATCTCAACCATATTATTTTATTTTTAGTGGATAAATAAGCTCAAAAACAATATAATAAAGAAATATGGTTGGCATTTTTAGTCTAAACCTGAAATTCTTAAAACATGTCCTTGAAGGATCACTTGTCGAAAATTCAGCTATTCATGCACTATCTCAACCATATTAAATTCTTTTTAGTGGATAAATAAGCTCAAAAACAATATAAAAAAGAAATATGGTTGGCATTTTTAGTCTAAACCTGAAATTCTTAAAACATGTCCTTGAAGGATCACTTGTCGAAAATTCAGCTATTCATGCACTATCTCAACCATATTATTTTATTTTTAGTGGATAAATAAGCTCAAAAACAATATAAAAAAGAAATATGGTTGGCATTTTTAGTCTAAAACTGAAATTCTTAAAACATGTCCTTGAAGGATCACTTGTCGAAAATTCAGCTATTCATGCACTATCTCAACCATATAAAATTCTTTTTAGTGGATAAATAAGCTCAAAAACAATATAAAAAAGAAATATGGTTGGCATTTTTAGTCTAAACCTGAAATTCTTAAAACATGTCCTTGAAGGATCACTTGTCGAAAATTCAGCTATTCATGCACTATCTCAACCATATTAAATTCTTTTTAGTGGATAAATAAGCTCAAAAACAATATAAAAAAGAAATATGGTTGGCATTTTTAGTCTAAACCTGAAATTCTTAAAACATGTCCTTGAAGGATCACTTGTCGAAAATTCAGCTATTCATGCACTATCTCAACCATATTAAATTCTTTTTAGTGGATAAATAAGCTCAAAAACAATATAAAAAAGAAATATGGTTGGCATTTTTAGTCTAAACCTGAAATTCTTAAAACATGTCCTTGAAGGATCACTTGTCGAAAATTCAGCTATTCATGCACTATCTCAACCATATTAAATTCTTTTTAGTGGATAAATAAGCTCAAAAACAATATAAAAAAGAAATATGGTTGGCATTTTTAGTCTAAAACTGAAATTCTTAAAACATGTCCTTGAAGGATCACTTGTCGAAAATCCAGCTATTCATGCACTATCTCAACCATATTATTTTAATTTTAGTGGATAAATAAGCTCAAAAACAATATAAAAAAGAAATATGGTTGGCATTTTTAGTCTAAAACTGAAATTCTTAAAACATGTCCTTGAAGGATCACTTGTCGAAAATTCAGCTATTCATGCACTATCTCAACCATATTAAATTCTTTTTAGTGGATAAATAAGCTCAAAAACAATATAAAAAAGAAATATGGTTGGCATTTTTAGTCTAAACCTGAAATTCTTAAAACATGTCCTTGAAGGATCACTTGTCGAAAATTCAGCTATTCATGCACTATCTCAACCATATTAAATTCTTTTTAGTGGATAAATAAGCTCAAAAACAATATAAAAAAGAAATATGGTTGGCATTTTTAGTCTAAAACTGAAATTCTTAAAACATGTCCTTGAAGGATCACTTGTCGAAAATTCAGCTATTCATGCACTATCTCAACCATATTAAATTCTTTTTAGTGGATAAATAAGCTCAAAAACAATATAAAAAAGAAATATGGTTGGCATTTTTAGTCTAAACCTGAAATTCTTAAAACATGTCCTTGAAGGATCACTTGTCGAAAATTCAGCTATTCATGCACTATCTCAACCATATTAAATTCTTTTTAGTGGATAAATAAGCTCAAAAACAATATAAAAAAGAAATATGGTTGGCATTTTTAGTCTAAAACTGAAATTCTTAAAACATGTCCTTGAAGGATCACTTGTCGAAAATTCAGCTATTCATGCACTATCTCAACCATATTAAATTCTTTTTAGTGGATAAATAAGCTCAAAAACAATATAAAAAAGAAATATGGTTGGCATTTTTAGTCTAAACCTGAAATTCTTAAAACATGTCCTTGAAGGATCACTTGTCGAAAATTCAGCTATTCATGCACTATCTCAACCATATTAAATTCTTTTTAGTGGATAAATAAGCTCAAAAACAATATAAAAAAGAAATATGGTTGGCATTTTTAGTCTAAACCTGAAATTCTTAAAACATGTCCTTGAAGGATCACTTGTCGAAAATTCAGCTATTCATGCACTATCTCAACCATATTAAATTCTTTTTAGTGGATAAATAAGCTCAAAAACAATATAAAAAAGAAATATGGTTGGCATTTTTAGTCTAAAACTGAAATTCTTAAAACATGTCCTTGAAGGATCACTTGTCGAAAATTCAGCTATTCATGCACTATCTCAACCATATTAAATTCTTTTTAGTGGATAAATAAGCTCAAAAACAATATAAAAAAGAAATATGGTTGGCATTTTTAGTCTAAACCTGAAATTCTTAAAACATGTCCTTGAAGGATCACTTGTCGAAAATCCAGCTATTCATGCACTATCTCAACCATATTATTTTAATTTTAGTGGATAAATAAGCTCAAAAACAATATAAAAAAGAAATATGGTTGGCATTTTTAGTCTAAACCAGAAATTCTTAAAACATGTCCTTGAAGGATCACTTGTCGAAAATTCAGCTATTCATGCACTATCTCAACCATATTAAATTCTTTTTAGTGGATAAATAAGCTCAAAAACAATATAAAAAAGAAATATGGTTGGCATTTTTAGTCTAAACCTGAAATTCTTAAAACATGTCCTTGAAGGATCACTTGTCGAAAATTCAGCTATTCATGCACTATCTCAACCATATTAAATTCTTTTTAGTGGATAAATAAGCTCAAAAACAATATAAAAAAAAATATGGTTGGCATTTTTAGTCTAAACCTGAAATTCTTAAAACATGTCCTTGAAGGATCACTTGTCGAAAATTCAGCTATTCATGCACTATCTCAACCATATTAAATTCTTTTTAGTGGATAAATAAGCTCAAAAACAATATAAAAAAGAAATATGGTTGGCATTTTTAGTCTAAACCTGAAATTCTTAAAACACGTCCTTGAAGGATCACTTGTCGAAAATTCAGCTATTCATGCACTATCTCAACCATATTATTTTATTTTTAGTGGATAAATAAGCTCAAAAACAATATAAAAAAGAAATATGGTTGGCATTTTTAGTCTAAACCTGAAATTCTTAAAACATGTCCTTGAAGGATCACTTGTCGAAAATTCAGCTATTCATGCACTATCTCAACCATATTATTTTATTTTTAGTGGATAAATAAGCTCAAAAACAATATAAAAAAGAAATATGGTTGGCATTTTTAGTCTAAACCTGAAATTCTTAAAACATGTCCTTGAAGGATCACTTGTCGAAAATCCAGCTATTCATGCACTATCTCAACCATATTATTTTATTTTTAGTGGATAAATAAGCTCAAAAACAATATAAAAAAGAAATATGGTTGGCATTTTTAGTCTAAACCTGAAATTCTTAAAACATGTCCTTGAAGGATCACTTGTCGAAAATTCAGCTATTCATGCACTATCTCAACCATATTAAATTCTTTTTAGTGGATAAATAAGCTCAAAAACAATATAAAAAAGAAATATGGTTGGCATTTTTAGTCTAAACCTGAAATTCTTAAAACATGTCCTTGAAGGATCACTTGTCGAAAATTCAGCTATTCATGCACTATCTCAACCATATTAAATTCTTTTTAGTGGATAAATAAGCTCAAAAACAATATAAAAAAGAAATATGGTTGGCATTTTTAGTCTAAACCTGAAATTCTTAAAACATGTCCTTGAAGGATCACTTGTCGAAAATTCAGCTATTCATGCACTATCTCAACCATATTATTTTATTTTTAGTGGATAAATAAGCTCAAAAACAATATAAAAAAGAAATATGGTTGGCATTTTTAGTCTAAACCTGAAATTCTTAAAACATGTCCTTGAAGGATCACTTGTCGAAAATTCAGCTATTCATGCACTATCTCAACCATATTATTTTATTTTTAGTGGATAAATAAGCTCAAAAACAATATAAAAAAGAAATATGGTTGGCATTTTTAGTCTAAACCTGAAATTCTTAAAACATGTCCTTGAAGGATCACTTGTCGAAAATCCAGCTATTCATGCACTATCTCAACCATATTATTTTATTTTTAGTGGATAAATAAGCTCAAAAACAATATAAAAAAGAAATATGGTTGGCATTTTTAGTCTAAACCTGAAATTCTTAAAACATGTCCTTGAAGGATCACTTGTCGAAAATTCAGCTATTCATGCACTATCTCAACCATATTATTTTATTTTTAGTGGATAAATAAGCTCAAAAACAATATAAAAAAGAAATATGGTTGGCATTTTTAGTCTAAACCTGAAATTCTTAAAACATGTCCTTGAAGGATCACTTGTCGAAAATCCAGCTATTCATGCACTATCTCAACCATATTAAATTCTTTTTAGTGGATAAATAAGCTCAAAAACAATATAAAAAAGAAATATGGTTGGCATTTTTAGTCTAAACCTGAAATTCTTAAAACATGTCCTTGAAGGATCACTTGTCGAAAATTCAGCTATTCATGCACTATCTCAACCATATTAAATTCTTTTTAGTGGATAAATAAGCTCAAAAACAATATAAAAAAGAAATATGGTTGGCATTTTTAGTCTAAACCTGAAATTCTTAAAACATGTCCTTGAAGGATCACTTGTCGAAAATTCAGCTATTCATGCACTATCTCAACCATATTATTTTATTTTTAGTGGATAAATAAGCTCAAAAACAATATAAAAAAGAAATATGGTTGGCATTTTTAGTCTAAACCTGAAATTCTTAAAACATGTCCTTGAAGGATCACTTGTCGAAAATCCAGCTATTCATGCACTATCTCAACCATATTATTTTATTTTTAGTGGATAAATAAGCTCAAAAACAATATAAAAAAGAAATATGGTTGGCATTTTTAGTCTAAACCTGAAATTCTTAAAACATGTCCTTGAAGGATCACTTGTCGAAAATTCAGCTATTCATGCACTATCTCAACCATATTAAATTCTTTTTAGTGGATAAATAAGCTCAAAAACAATATAAAAAAGAAATATGGTTGGCATTTTTAGTCTAAACCTGAAATTCTTAAAACATGTCCTTGAAGGATCACTTGTCGAAAATTCAGCTATTCATGCACTATCTCAACCATATTATTTTATTTTTAGTGGATAAATAAGCTCAAAAACAATATAAAAAAGAAATATGGTTGGCATTTTTAGTCTAAACCTGAAATTCTTAAAACATGTCCTTGAAGGATCACTTGTCGAAAATCCAGCTATTCATGCACTATCTCAACCATATTATTTTATTTTTAGTGGATAAATAAGCTCAAAAACAATATAAAAAAGAAATATGGTTGGCATTTTTAGTCTAAACCTGAAATTCTTAAAACATGTCCTTGAAGGATCACTTGTCGAAAATTCAGCTATTCATGCACTATCTCAACCATATTAAATTCTTTTTAGTGGATAAATAAGCTCAAAAACAATATAAAAAAGAAATATGGTTGGCATTTTTAGTCTAAACCTGAAATTCTTAAAACATGTCCTTGAAGGATCACTTGTCGAAAATCCAGCTATTCATGCACTATCTCAACCATATTATTTTATTTTTAGTGGATAAATAAGCTCAAAAACAATATAAAAAAGAAATATGGTTGGCATTTTTAGTCTAAACCTGAAATTCTTAAAACATGTCCTTGAAGGATCACTTGTCGAAAATTCAGCTATTCATGCACTATCTCAACCATATTAAATTCTTTTTAGTGGATAAATAAGCTCAAAAACAATATAAAAAAGAAATATGGTTGGCATTTTTAGTCTAAAACTGAAATTCTTAAAACATGTCCTTGAAGGATCACTTGTCGAAAATTCAGCTATTCATGCACTATCTCAACCATATTAAATTCTTTTTAGTGGATAAATAAGCTCAAAAACAATATAAAAAAGAAATATGGTTGGCATTTTTAGTCTAAACCTGAAATTCTTAAAACATGTCCTTGAAGGATCACTTGTCGAAAATTCAGCTATTCATGCACTATCTCAACCATATTAAATTCTTTTTAGTGGATAAATAAGCTCAAAAACAATATAAAAAAGAAATATGGTTGGCATTTTTAGTCTAAACCTGAAATTCTTAAAACATGTCCTTGAAGGATCACTTGTCGAAAATTCAGCTATTCATGCACTATCTCAACCATATTAAATTCTTTTTAGTGGATAAATAAGCTCAAAAACAATATAAAAAAGAAATATGGTTGGCATTTTTAGTCTAAAACTGAAATTCTTAAAACATGTCCTTGAAGGATCACTTGTCGAAAATTCAGCTATTCATGCACTATCTCAACCATATTAAATTCTTTTTAGTGGATAAATAAGCTCAAAAACAATATAAAAAAGAAATATGGTTGGCATTTTTAGTCTAAACCTGAAATTCTTAAAACATGTCCTTGAAGGATCACTTGTCGAAAATTCAGCTATTCATGCACTATCTCAACCATATTAAATTCTTTTTAGTGGATAAATAAGCTCAAAAACAATATAAAAAAGAAATATGGTTGGCATTTTTAGTCTAAACCTGAAATTCTTAAAACATGTCCTTGAAGGATCACTTGTCGAAAATCCAGCTATTCATGCACTATCTCAACCATATTATTTTATTTTTAGTGGATAAATAAGCTCAAAAACAATATAAAAAAGAAATATGGTTGGCATTTTTAGTCTAAACCTGAAATTCTTAAAACATGTCCTTGAAGGATCACTTGTCGAAAATTCAGCTATTCATGCACTATCTCAACCATATTAAATTCTTTTTAGTGGATAAATAAGCTCAAAAACAATATAAAAAAGAAATATGGTTGGCATTTTTAGTCTAAACCTGAAATTCTTAAAACATGTCCTTGAAGGATCACTTGTCGAAAATCCAGCTATTCATGCACTATCTCAACCATATTATTTTATTTTTAGTGGATAAATAAGCTCAAAAACAATATAAAAAAGAAATATGGTTGGCATTTTTAGTCTAAACCTGAAATTCTTAAAACATGTCCTTGAAGGATCACTTGTCGAAAATCCAGCTATTCATGCACTATCTCAACCATATTATTTTATTTTTAGTGGATAAATAAGCTCAAAAACAATATAAAAAAGAAATATGGTTGGCATTTTTAGTCTAAACCTGAAATTCTTAAAACATGTCCTTGAAGGATCACTTGTCGAAAATCCAGCTATTCATGCACTATCTCAACCATATTATTTTATTTTTAGTGGATAAATAAGCTCAAAAACAATATAAAAAAGAAATATGGTTGGCATTTTTAGTCTAAACCTGAAATTCTTAAAACATGTCCTTGAAGGATCACTTGTCGAAAATTCAGCTATTCATGCACTATCTCAACCATATTAAATTCTTTTTAGTGGATAAATAAGCTCAAAAACAATATAAAAAAGAAATATGGTTGGCATTTTTAGTCTAAACCTGAAATTCTTAAAACATGTCCTTGAAGGATCACTTGTCGAAAATTCAGCTATTCATGCACTATCTCAACCATATTAAATTCTTTTTAGTGGATAAATAAGCTCAAAAACAATATAAAAAAGAAATATGGTTGGCATTTTTAGTCTAAACCTGAAATTCTTAAAACATGTCCTTGAAGGATCACTTGTCGAAAATTCAGCTATTCATGCACTATCTCAACCATATTAAATTCTTTTTAGTGGATAAATAAGCTCAAAAACAATATAAAAAAGAAATATGGTTGGCATTTTTAGTCTAAACCTGAAATTCTTAAAACATGTCCTTGAAGGATCACTTGTCGAAAATCCAGCTATTCATGCACTATCTCAACCATATTATTTTATTTTTAGTGGATAAATAAGCTCAAAAACAATATAAAAAAGAAATATGGTTGGCATTTTTAGTCTAAACCTGAAATTCTTAAAACATGTCCTTGAAGGATCACTTGTCGAAAATTCAGCTATTCATGCACTATCTCAACCATATTATTTTATTTTTAGTGGATAAATAAGCTCAAAAACAATATAAAAAAGAAATATGGTTGGCATTTTTAGTCTAAACCTGAAATTCTTAAAACATGTCCTTGAAGGATCACTTGTCGAAAATCCAGCTATTCATGCACTATCTCAACCATATTATTTTATTTTTAGTGGATAAATAAGCTCAAAAACAATATAAAAAAGAAATATGGTTGGCATTTTTAGTCTAAACCTGAAATTCTTAAAACATGTCCTTGAAGGATCACTTGTCGAAAATTCAGCTATTCATGCACTATCTCAACCATATTAAATTCTTTTTAGTGGATAAATAAGCTCAAAAACAATATAAAAAAGAAATATGGTTGGCATTTTTAGTCTAAACCTGAAATTCTTAAAACATGTCCTTGAAGGATCACTTGTCGAAAATTCAGCTATTCATGCACTATCTCAACCATATTAAATTCTTTTTAGTGGATAAATAAGCTCAAAAACAATATAAAAAAGAAATATGGTTGGCATTTTTAGTCTAAACCTGAAATTCTTAAAACATGTCCTTGAAGGATCACTTGTCGAAAATTCAGCTATTCATGCACTATCTCAACCATATTAAATTCTTTTTAGTGGATAAATAAGCTCAAAAACAATATAAAAAAGAAATATGGTTGGCATTTTTAGTCTAAACCTGAAATTCTTAAAACATGTCCTTGAAGGATCACTTGTCGAAAATTCAGCTATTCATGCACTATCTCAACCATATTAAATTCTTTTTAGTGGATAAATAAGCTCAAAAACAATATAAAAAAGAAATATGGTTGGCATTTTTAGTCTAAACCTGAAATTCTTAAAACATGTCCTTGAAGGATCACTTGTCGAAAATTCAGCTATTCATGCACTATCTCAACCATATTAAATTCTTTTTAGTGGATAAATAAGCTCAAAAACAATATAAAAAAGAAATATGGTTGGCATTTTTAGTCTAAACCTGAAATTCTTAAAACATGTCCTTGAAGGATCACTTGTCGAAAATTCAGCTATTCATGCACTATCTCAACCATATTAAATTCTTTTTAGTGGATAAATAAGCTCAAAAACAATATAAAAAAGAAATATGGTTGGCATTTTTAGTCTAAACCTGAAATTCTTAAAACATGTCCTTGAAGGATCACTTGTCGAAAATTCAGCTATTCATGCACTATCTCAACCATATTAAATTCTTTTTAGTGGATAAATAAGCTCAAAAACAATATAAAAAAGAAATATGGTTGGCATTTTTAGTCTAAAACTGAAATTCTTAAAACACGTCCTTGAAGGATCACTTGTCGAAAATCCAGCTATTCATGCACTATCTCAACCATATTATTTTATTTTTAGTGGATAAATAAGCTCAAAAACAATATAAAAAAGAAATATGGTTGGCATTTTTAGTCTAAAACTGAAATTCTTAAAACATGTCCTTGAAGGATCACTTGTCGAAAATCCAGCTATTCATGCACTATCTCAACCATATTATTTTATTTTTAGTGGATAAATAAGCTCAAAAACAATATAAAAAAGAAATATGGTTGGCATTTTTAGTCTAAAACTGAAATTCTTAAAACATGTCCTTGAAGGATCACTTGTCGAAAATTCAGCTATTCATGCACTATCTCAACCATATTATTTTATTTTTAGTGGATAAATAAGCTCAAAAACAATATAAAAAAGAAATATGGTTGGCATTTTTAGCCTAAAACTGAAATTCTTAAAACATGTCCTTGAAGGATCACTTGTCGAAAATTCAGCTGTAAAAGCAGTATCTCAAGCATATTATTTTATTTTTAGTGGATAAATAAGCTCAAAAACAATATAAAAAAGAAATATGGTTGGCATTTTTAGCCTAAAACTGAAATTCTTAAAACATGTCCTTGAAGGATCACTTGTCGAAAATTCAGCTGTAAAAGCAGTATCTCAAGCATATTATTTTATTTTTAGTGGATAATTAAGCTCAAAAACAATATAAAAAAGAAATATGGTTGGCATTTTTAGCCTAAAACTGAAATTCTTAAAACATGTCCTTGAAGGATCACTTGTCGAAAATTCAGCTGTAAAAGCAGTATCTCAAGCATATTATTTTATTTTTAGTGGATAATTAAGCTCAAAAACAATATAAAAAAGAAATATGGTTGGCATTTTTAGCCTAAAACTGAAATTCTTAAAACATGTCCTTGAAGGATCACTTGTCGAAAATTCAGCTGTAAAAGCAGTATCTCAAGCATATTATTTTATTTTTAGTGGATAAATAAGCTCAAAAACAATATAAAAAAGAAATATGGTTGGCATTTTTAGTCTAAACCTGAAATTCTTAAAACATGTCCTTGAAGGATCACTTGTCGAAAATTCAGCTATTCATGCACTATCTCAACCATATTAAATTCTTTTTAGTGGATAAATAAGCTCAAAAACAATATAAAAAAGAAATATGGTTGGCATTTTTAGTCTAAAACTGAAATTCTTAAAACATGTCCTTGAAGGATCACTTGTCGAAAATTCAGCTGTAAAAGCAGTATCTCAAGCATATTATTTTATTTTTAGTGGATAATTAAGCTCAAAAACAATATAAAAAAGAAATATGGTTGGCATTTTTAGCCTAAAACTGAAATTCTTAAAACATGTCCTTGAAGGATCACTTGTCGAAAATTCAGCTGTAAAAGCAGTATCTCAAGCATATTATTTTATTTTTAGTGGATAAATAAGCTCAAAAACAATATAAAAAAGAAATATGGTTGGCATTTTTAGTCTAAACCTGAAATTCTTAAAACATGTCCTTGAAGGATCACTTGTCGAAAATTCAGCTATTCATGCACTATCTCAACCATATTATTTTATTTTTAGTGGATAAATAAGCTCAAAAACAATATAAAAAAGAAATATGGTTGGCATTTTTAGTCTAAACCTGAAATTCTTAAAACATGTCCTTGAAGGATCACTTGTCGAAAATTCAGCTATTCATGCACTATCTCAACCATATTATTTTATTTTTAGTGGATAAATAAGCTCAAAAACAATATAAAAAAGAAATATGGTTGGCATTTTTAGTCTAAACCTGAAATTCTTAAAACATGTCCTTGAAGGATCACTTGTCGAAAATCCAGCTATTCATGCACTATCTCAACCATATTATTTTATTTTTAGTGGATAAATAAGCTCAAAAACAATATAAAAAAGAAATATGGTTGGCATTTTTAGTCTAAACCTGAAATTCTTAAAACATGTCCTTGAAGGATCACTTGTCGAAAATCCAGCTATTCATGCACTATCTCAACCATATTATTTTATTTTTAGTGGATAAATAAGCTCAAAAACAATATAAAAAAGAAATATTGTTGGCATTTTTAGTCTAAACCTGAAATTCTTAAAACATGTCCTTGAAGGATCACTTGTCGAAAATCCAGCTATTCATGCACTATCTCAACCATATTATTTTATTTTTAGTGGATAAATAAGCTCAAAAACAATATAAAAAAGAAATATGGTTGGCATTTTTAGTCTAAACCTGAAATTCTTAAAACATGTCCTTGAAGGATCACTTGTCGAAAATCCAGCTATTCATGCACTATCTCAACCATATTATTTTATTTTTAGTGGATAAATAAGCTCAAAAACAATATAAAAAAGAAATATGGTTGGCATTTTTAGTCTAAACCTGAAATTCTTAAAACATGTCCTTGAAGGATCACTTGTCGAAAATCCAGCTATTCATGCACTATCTCAACCATATTATTTTATTTTTAGTGGATAAATAAGCTCAAAAACAATATAAAAAAGAAATATGGTTGGCATTTTTAGTCTAAACCTGAAATTCTTAAAACATGTCCTTGAAGGATCACTTGTCGAAAATCCAGCTATTCATGCACTATCTCAACCATATTATTTTATTTTTAGTGGATAAATAAGCTCAAAAACAATATAAAAAAGAAATATGGTTGGCATTTTTAGTCTAAACCTGAAATTCTTAAAACATGTCCTTGAAGGATCACTTGTCGAAAATTCAGCTATTCATGCACTATCTCAACCATATTATTTTATTTTTAGTGGATAAATAAGCTCAAAAACAATATAAAAAAGAAATATGGTTGGCATTTTTAGTCTAAACCTGAAATTCTTAAAACATGTCCTTGAAGGATCACTTGTCGAAAATCCAGCTATTCATGCACTATCTCAACCATATTATTTTATTTTTAGTGGATAAATAAGCTCAAAAACAATATAAAAAAGAAATATGGTTGGCATTTTTAGTCTAAACCTGAAATTCTTAAAACATGTCCTTGAAGGATCACTTGTCGAAAATTCAGCTATTCATGCACTATCTCAACCATATTATTTTATTTTTAGTGGATAAATAAGCTCAAAAACAATATAAAAAAGAAATATGGTTGGCATTTTTAGTCTAAACCTGAAATTCTTAAAACATGTCCTTGAAGGATCACTTGTCGAAAATCCAGCTATTCATGCACTATCTCAACCATATTATTTTATTTTTAGTGGATAAATAAGCTCAAAAACAATATAAAAAAGAAATATGGTTGGCATTTTTAGTCTAAACCTGAAATTCTTAAAACATGTCCTTGAAGGATCACTTGTCGAAAATCCAGCTATTCATGCACTATCTCAACCATATTATTTTATTTTTAGTGGATAAATAAGCTCAAAAACAATATAAAAAAGAAATATGGTTGGCATTTTTAGTCTAAACCTGAAATTCTTAAAACATGTCCTTGAAGGATCACTTGTCGAAAATTCAGCTATTCATGCACTATCTCAACCATATTATTTTATTTTTAGTGGATAAATAAGCTCAAAAACAATATAAAAAAGAAATATGGTTGGCATTTTTAGTCTAAACCTGAAATTCTTAAAACATGTCCTTGAAGGATCACTTGTCGAAAATCCAGCTATTCATGCACTATCTCAACCATATTATTTTATTTTTAGTGGATAAATAAGCTCAAAAACAATATAAAAAAGAAATATGGTTGGCATTTTTAGTCTAAACCTGAAATTCTTAAAACATGTCCTTGAAGGATCACTTGTCGAAAATCCAGCTATTCATGCACTATCTCAACCATATTATTTTATTTTTAGTGGATAAATAAGCTCAAAAACAATATAAAAAAGAAATATGGTTGGCATTTTTAGTCTAAACCTGAAATTCTTAAAACATGTCCTTGAAGGATCACTTGTCGAAAATCCAGCTATTCATGCACTATCTCAACCATATTATTTTATTTTTAGTGGATAAATAAGCTCAAAAACAATATAAAAAGGAAATATGGTTGGCATTTTTAGTCTAAAACTGAAATTCTTAAAACATGTCCTTGAAGGATCACTTGTCGAAAATCCAGCTATTCATGCACTATCTCAACCATATTATTTTATTTTTAGTGGATAAATAAGCTCAAAAACAATTTAAAAAGGAAATATGGTTGGCATTTTTAGTCTAAACCTGAAATTCTTAAAACATGTCCTTGAAGGATCACTTGTCGAAAATCCAGCTATTCATGCACTATCTCAACCATATTATTTTATTTTTAGTGGATAAATAAGCTCAAAAACAATATAAAAAGGAAATATGGTTGGCATTTTTAGTCTAAACCTGAAATTCTTAAAACATGTCCTTGAAGGATCACTTGTCGAAAATCCAGCTATTCATGCACTATCTCAACCATATTATTTTATTTTTAGTGGATAAATAAGCTCAAAAACAATATAAAAAGGAAATATGGTTGGCATTTTTAGTCTAAAACTGAAATTCTTAAAACATGTCCTTGAAGGATCACTTGTCGAAAATCCAGCTATTCATGCACTATCTCAACCATATTATTTTATTTTTAGTGGATAAATAAGCTCAAAAACAATATAAAAAGGAAATATGGTTGGCATTTTTAGTCTAAAACTGAAATTCTTAAAACATGTCCTTGAAGGATCACTTGTCGAAAATCCAGCTATTCATGCACTATCTCAACCATATTATTTTATTTTTAGTGGATAAATAAGCTCAAACACAATATAAAAAAGAAATATGGTTGGCATTTTTAGTCTAAAACTGAAATTCTTAAAACATGTCCTTGAAGGATCACTTGTCGAAAATCCAGCTATTCATGCACTATCTCAACCATATTATTTTATTTTTAGTGGATAAATAAGCTCAAAAACAATATAAAAAGGAAATATGGTTGGCATTTTTAGTCTAAAACTGAAATTCTTAAAACATGTCCTTGAAGGATCACTTGTCGAAAATCCAGCTATTCATGCATTATCTCAACCATATTATTTTATTTTTAGTGGATAAATAAGCTCAAAAACAATAAAAAAAGGAAATATGGTTGGCATTTTTAGTCTAAACCTGAAATTCTTAAAACATGTCCTTGAAGGATCACTTGTCGAAAATCCAGCTATTCATGCACTATCTCAACCATATTATTTTATTTTTAGTGGATAAATAAGCTCAAAAACAATATAAAAAGGAAATATGGTTGGCATTTTTAGTCTAAAACTGAAATTCTTAAAACATGTCCTTGAAGGATCACTTGTCGAAAATCCAGCTATTCATGCATTATCTCAACCATATTATTTTATTTTTAGTGGATAAATAAGCTCAAAAACAATATAAAAAGGAAATATGGTTGGCATTTTTAGTCTAAAACTGAAATTCTTAAAACATGTCCTTGAAGGATCACTTGTCGAAAATCCAGCTATTCATGCATTATCTCAACCATATTATTTTATTTTTAGTGGATAAATAAGCTCAAAAACAATATAAAAAGGAAATATGGTTGGCATTTTTAGTCTAAACCTGAAATTCTTAAAACATGTCCTTGAAGGATCACTTGTCGAAAATCCAGCTATTCATGCACTATCTCAACCATATTATTTTATTTTTAGTGGATAAATAAGCTCAAAAACAATATAAAAAGGAAATATGGTTGGCATTTTTAGTCTAAACCTGAAATTCTTAAAACATGTCCTTGAAGGATCACTTGTCGAAAATCCAGCTATTCATGCACTATCTCAACCATATTATTTTATTTTTAGTGGATAAATAAGCTCAAAAACAATATAAAAAGGAAATATGGTTGGCATTTTTAGTCTAAAACTGAAATTCTTAAAACATGTCCTTGAAGGATCACTTGTCGAAAATCCAGCTATTCATGCACTATCTCAACCATATTATTTTATTTTTAGTGGATAAATAAGCTCAAAAACAATATAAAAAGGAAATATGGTTGGCATTTTTAGTCTAAAACTGAAATTCTTAAAACATGTCCTTGAAGGATCACTTGTCGAAAATCCAGCTATTCATGCACTATCTCAACCATATTATTTTATTTTTAGTGGATAAATAAGCTCAAAAACAATATAAAAAGGAAATATGGTTGGCATTTTTAGTCTAAAACTGAAATTCTTAAAACATGTCCTTGAAGGATCACTTGTCGAAAATCCAGCTATTCATGCACTATCTCAACCATATTAAATTCTTTTTAGTGGATAAATAAGCTCAAACACAATATAAAAAAGAAATATGGTTGGCATTTTTAGTCTAAACCTGAAATTCTTAAAACATGTCCTTGAAGGATCACTTGTCGAAAATTCAGCTATTCATGCACTATCTCAACCATATTATTTTATTTTTAGTGGATAAATAAGCTCAAAAACAATATAAAAAAGAAATATGGATGGCATTTTTAGTCTAAACCTGAAATTCTTAAAACATGTCCTTGAAGGATCACTTGTCGAAAATCCAGCTATTCATGCACTATCTCAACCATATTATTTTATTTTTAGTGGATAAATAAGCTCAAAAACAATATAAAAAGGAAATATGGTTGGCATTTTTAGTCTAAAACTGAAATTCTTAAAACATGTCCTTGAAGGATCACTTGTCGAAAATCCAGCTATTCATGCACTATCTCAACCATATTATTTTATTTTTAGTGGATAAATAAGCTCAAAAACAATATAAAAAGGAAATATGGTTGGCATTTTTAGTCTAAACCTGAAATTCTTAAAACATGTCCTTGAAGGATCACTTGTCGAAAATCCAGCTATTCATGCACTATCTCAACCATATTATTTTATTTTTAGTGGATAAATAAGCTCAAAAACAATATAAAAAGTAAATATGGTTGGCATTTTTAGTCTAAAACTGAAATTCTTAAAACATGTCCTTGAAGGATCACTTGTCGAAAATCCAGCTATTCATGCACTATCTCAACCATATTATTTTATTTTTAGTGGATAAATAAGCTCAAACACAATATAAAAAAGAAATATGGTTGGCATTTTTAGTCTAAACCTGAAATTCTTAAAACATGTCCTTGAAGGATCACTTGTCGAAAATTCAGCTATTCATGCACTATCTCAACCATATTATTTTATTTTTAGTGGATAAATAAGCTCAAAAACAATATAAAAAAGAAATATGGATGGCATTTTTAGTCTAAACCTGAAATTCTTAAAACATGTCCTTGAAGGATCACTTGTCGAAAATCCAGCTATTCATGCACTATCTCAACCATATTATTTTATTTTTAGTGGATAAATAAGCTCAAAAACAATATAAAAAGGAAATATGGTTGGCATTTTTAGTCTAAACCTGAAATTCTTAAAACATGTCCTTGAAGGATCACTTGTCGAAAATCCAGCTATTCATGCACTATCTCAACCATATTATTTTATTTTTAGTGGATAAATAAGCTCAAAAACAATATAAAAAGTAAATATGGTTGGCATTTTTAGTCTAAAACTGAAATTCTTAAAACATGTCCTTGAAGGATCACTTGTCGAAAATCCAGCTATTCATGCACTATCTCAACCATATTATTTTATTTTTAGTGGATAAATAAGCTCAAACACAATATAAAAAAGAAATATGGTTGGCATTTTTAGTCTAAAACTGAAATTCTTAAAACATGTCCTTGAAGGATCACTTGTCGAAAATCCAGCTATTCATGCACTATCTCAACCATATTATTTTATTTTTAGTAGATAAATAAGCTCAAAAACAATATAAAAAAGAAATATGGTTGGCATTTTTAGTCTAAAACTGAAATTCTTAAAACATGTCCTCGAAGGATCACTTGTCGAAAATCCAGCTATTCATGCACTATCTCAACCATATTATTTTATTTTTAGTGGATAAATAAGCTCAAAAACAATATAAAAAAGAAATATGGTTGGCATTTTTAGTCTAAAACTGAAATTCTTAAAACATGTCCTCGAAGGATCACTTGTCGAAAATCCAGCTATTCATGCACTATCTCAACCATATTATTTTATTTTTAGTGGATAAATAAGCTCAAACACAATATAAAAAAGAAATATGGTTGGCATTTTTAGTCTAAAACTGAAATTCTTAAAACATGTCCTTGAAGGATCACTTGTCGAAAATCCAGCTATTCATGCACTATCTCAACCATATTATTTTATTTTTAGTGGATAAATAAGCTCAAAAACAATATAAAAAAGAAATATGGTTGGCATTTTTAGTCTAAAACTGAAATTCTTAAAACATGTCCTTGAAGGATCACTTGTCGAAAATCCAGCTATTCATGCACTATCTCAACCATATTATTTTATTTTTAGTGGATAAATAAGCTCAAACACAATATAAAAAAGAAATATGGTTGGCATTTTTAGTCTAAAACTGAAATTCTTAAAACATGTCCTTGAAGGATCACTTGTCGAAAATCCAGCTATTCATGCACTATCTCAACCATATTATTTTATTTTTAGTGGATAAATAAGCTCAAAAACAATATAAAAAAGAAATATGGTTGGCATTTTTAGTCTAAACCTGAAATTCTTAAAACATGTCCTTGAAGGATCACTTGTCGAAAATCCAGCTATTCATGCACTATCTCAACCATATTATTTTATTTTTAGTGGATAAATAAGCTCAAAAACAATATAAAAAAGAAATATGGTTGGCATTTTTAGTCTAAACCTGAAATTCTTAAAACATGTCCTTGAAGGATCACTTGTCGAAAATCCAGCTATTCATGCACTATCTCAACCATATTATTTTATTTTTAGTGGATAAATAAGCTCAAACACAATATAAAAAAGAAATATGGTTGGCATTTTTAGTCTAAAACTGAAATTCTTAAAACATGTCCTTGAAGGATCACTTGTCGAAAATCCAGCTATTCATGCACTATCTCAACCATATTATTTTATTTTTAGTGGATAAATAAGCTCAAACACAATATAAAAAAGAAATATGGTTGGCATTTTTAGTCTAAAACAGAAATTCTTAAAACATGTCCTTGAAGGATCACTTGTCGAAAATCCAGCTATTCATGCACTATCTCAACCATATTATTTTATTTTTAGTGGATAAATAAAATCAAACACAATATAAAAAAGAAATATGGTTGGCATTTTTAGTCTAAAACTGAAATTCTTAAAACATGTCCTTGAAGGATCACTTGTCGAAAATCCAGCTATTCATGCACTATCTCAACCATATTATTTTATTTTTAGTGGATAAATAAGCTCAAACACAATATAAAAAAGAAATATGGTTGGCATTTTTAGTCTAAAACTGAAATTCTTAAAACATGTCCTTGAAGGATCACTTGTCGAAAATCCAGCTATTCATGCACTATCTCAACCATATTATTTTATTTTTAGTGGATAAATAAGCTCAAAAACAATATAAAAAAGAAATATGGTTGGCATTTTTTGTCTAAACCTGAAATTCTTAAAACATGTCCTTGAAGGATCACTTGTCGAAAATCCAGCTATTCATGCACTATCTCAACCATATTATTTTATTTTTAGTGGATAAATAAGCTCAAAAACAATATAAAAAGGAAATATGGTTGGCATTTTTAGTCTAAACCTGAAATTCTTAAAACATGTCCTTGAAGGATCACTTGTCGAAAATCCAGCTATTCATGCACTATCTCAACCATATTATTTTATTTTTAGTGGATAAATAAGCTCAAAAACAATATAAAAAAGAAATATGGTTGGCATTTTTAGTCTAAAACTGAAATTCTTAAAACATGTCCTTGAAGGATCACTTGTCGAAAATCCAGCTATTCATGCACTATCTCAACCATATTATTTTATTTTTAGTGGATAAATAAGCTCAAACACAATATAAAAAAGAAATATGGTTGGCATTTTTAGTCTAAACCTGAAATTCTTAAAACATGTCCTTGAAGGATCACTTGTCGAAAATCCAGCTATTCATGCACTATCTCAACCATATTATTTTATTTTTAGTGGATAAATAAGCTCAAAAACAATATAAAAAGGAAATATGGTTGGCATTTTTAGTCTAAACCTGAAATTCTTAAAACATGTCCTTGAAGGATCACTTGTCGAAAATCCTGCTATTCATGCACTATCTCAACCATATTATTTTATTTTTAGTGGATAAATAAGCTCAAAAACAATATAAAAAAGAAATATGGTTGGCATTTTTTGTCTAAACCTGAAATTCTTAAAACATGTCCTTGAAGGATCACTTGTCGAAAATCCAGCTATTCATGCACTATCTCAACCATATTATTTTATTTTTAGTGGATAAATAAGCTCAAAAACAATATAAAAAGGAAATATGGTTGGCATTTTTAGTCTAAACCTGAAATTCTTAAAACATGTCCTTGAAGGATCACTTGTCGAAAATCCAGCTATTCATGCACTATCTCAACCATATTATTTTATTTTTAGTGGATAAATAAGCTCAAAAACAATATAAAAAAGAAATATGGTTGGCATTTTTAGTCTAAAACTGAAATTCTTAAAACATGTCCTTGAAGGATCACTTGTCGAAAATCCAGCTATTCATGCACTATCTCAACCATATTATTTTATTTTTAGTGGATAAATAAGCTCAAACACAATATAAAAAAGAAATATGGTTGGCATTTTTAGTCTAAACCTGAAATTCTTAAAACATGTCCTTGAAGGATCACTTGTCGAAAATCCAGCTATTCATGCACTATCTCAACCATATTATTTTATTTTTAGTGGATAAATAAGCTCAAAAACAATATAAAAAAGAAATATGGTTGGCATTTTTAGTCTAAACCTGAAATTCTTAAAACATGTCCTTGAAGGATCACTTGTCGAAAATCCAGCTATTCATGCACTATCTCAACCATATTATTTTATTTTTAGTGGATAAATAAGCTCAAACACAATATAAAAAAGAAATATGGTTGGCATTTTTAGTCTAAAACTGAAATTCTTAAACCATGTCCTTGAAGGATCACTTGTCGAAAATCCAGCTATTCATGCACTATCTCAACCATATTATTTTATTTTTAGTGGATAAATAAGCTCAAAAACAATATAAAAAGGAAATATGGTTGCCATTTTTAGTCTAAAACTGAAATTCTTAAAACATGTCCTTGAAGGATCACTTGTCGAAAATCCAGCTATTCATGCACTATCTCAACCATATTATTTTATTTTTAGTGGATAAATAAGCTCAAACACAATATAAAAAGGAAATATGGTTGGCATTTTTAGTCTAAAACTGAAATTCTTAAAACATGTCCTTGAAGGATCACTTGTCGAAAATCCAGCTATTCATGCACTATCTCAACCATATTATTTTATTTTTAGTGGATAAATAAGCTCAAACACAATATAAAAAGGAAATATGGTTGCCATTTTTAGTCTAAAACTGAAATTCTTAAAACATGTCCTTGAAGGATCACTTGTCGAAAATCCAGCTATTCATGCACTATCTCAACCATATTATTTTATTTTTAGTGGATAAATAAGCTCAAAAACAATATAAAAAGGAAATATGGTTGCCATTTTTAGTCTAAAACTGAAATTCTTAAAACATGTCCTTGAAGGATCACTTGTCGAAAATCCAGCTATTCATGCACTATCTCAACCATATTATTTTATTTTTAGTGGATAAATAAGCTCAAACACAATATAAAAAGGAAATATGGTTGGCATTTTTAGTCTAAACCTGAAATTCTTAAAACATGTCCTTGAAGGATCACTTGTCGAAAATCCAGCTATTCATGCACTATCTCAACCATATTATTTTATTTTTAGTGGATAAATAAGCTCAAAAACAATATAAAAAGGAAATATGGTTGCCATTTTTAGTCTAAACCTGAAATTCTTAAAACATGTCCTTGAAGGATCACTTGTCGAAAATCCAGCTATTCATGCACTATCTCAACCATATTATTTTAATTTTAGTGGATAAATAAGCTCAAAAACAATATAAAAAGGAAATATGGTTGGCATTTTTAGTCTAAAACTGAAATTCTTAAAACATGTCCTCGAAGGATCACTTGTCGAAAATTCAGCTATTCATGCACTATCTCAACCATATTATTTTAATTTTAGTGGATAAATAAGCTCAAAAACAATATAAAAAGGAAATATGGTTGGCATTTTTAGTCTAAAACTGAAATTCTTAAAACATGTCCTTGAAGGATCACTTGTCGAAAATCCAGCTATTCATGCACTATCTCAACCATATTATTTTATTTTTAGTTGATAAATAAGCTCAAAAACAATATAAAAAGGAAATATGGTTGGCATTTTTAGTCTAAAACTGAAATTCTTAAAACATGTCCTTGAAGGATCACTTGTCGAAAATCCAGCTATTCATGCACTATCTCAACCATATTATTTTATTTTTAGTGGATAAATAAGCTCAAAAACAATATAAAAAGGAAATATGGTTGCCATTTTTAGTCTAAAACTGAAATTCTTAAAACATGTCCTTGAAGGATCACTTGTCGAAAATCCAGCTATTCATGCACTATCTCAACCATATTATTTTATTTTTAGTGGATAAATAAGCTCAAACACAATATAAAAAGGAAATATGGTTGGCATTTTTAGTCTAAACCTGAAATTCTTAAAACATGTCCTTGAAGGATCACTTGTCGAAAATCCAGCTATTCATGCACTATCTCAACCATATTATTTTATTTTTAGTGGATAAATAAGCTCAAAAACAATATAAAAAGGAAATATGGTTGCCATTTTTAGTCTAAACCTGAAATTCTTAAAACATGTCCTTGAAGGATCACTTGTCGAAAATCCAGCTATTCATGCACTATCTCAACCATATTATTTTATTTTTAGTGGATAAATAAGCTCAAAAACAATATAAAAAGGAAATATGGTTGCCATTTTTAGTCTAAACCTGAAATTCTTAAAACATGTCCTTGAAGGATCACTTGTCGAAAATCCAGCTATTCATGCACTATCTCAACCATATTATTTTAATTTTAGTGGATAAATAAGCTCAAAAACAATATAAAAAGGAAATATGGTTGGCATTTTTAGTCTAAAACTGAAATTCTTAAAACATGTCCTCGAAGGATCACTTGTCGAAAATTCAGCTATTCATGCACTATCTCAACCATATTATTTTAATTTTAGTGGATAAATAAGCTCAAAAACAATATAAAAAGGAAATATGGTTGGCATTTTTAGTCTAAAACTGAAATTCTTAAAACATGTCCTTGAAGGATCACTTGTCGAAAATCCAGCTATTCATGCACTATCTCAACCATATTATTTTATTTTTAGTTGATAAATAAGCTCAAAAACAATATAAAAAGGAAATATGGTTGGCATTTTTAGTCTAAAACTGAAATTCTTAAAACATGTCCTTGAAGGATCACTTGTCGAAAATCCAGCTATTCATGCACTATCTCAACCATATTATTTTATTTTTAGTGGATAAATAAGCTCAAAAACAATATAAAAAGGAAATATGGTTGCCATTTTTAGTCTAAAACTGAAATTCTTAAAACATGTCCTTGAAGGATCACTTGTCGAAAATCCAGCTATTCATGCACTATCTCAACCATATTATTTTATTTTTAGTGGATAAATAAGCTCAAACACAATATAAAAAGGAAATATGGTTGGCATTTTTAGTCTAAACCTGAAATTCTTAAAACATGTCCTTGAAGGATCACTTGTCGAAAATCCAGCTATTCATGCACTATCTCAACCATATTATTTTATTTTTAGTGGATAAATAAGCTCAAAAACAATATAAAAAGGAAATATGGTTGCCATTTTTAGTCTAAACCTGAAATTCTTAAAACATGTCCTTGAAGGATCACTTGTCGAAAATCCAGCTATTCATGCACTATCTCAACCATATTATTTTAATTTTAGTGGATAAATAAGCTCAAAAACAATATAAAAAGGAAATATGGTTGGCATTTTTAGTCTAAAACTGAAATTCTTAAAACATGTCCTCGAAGGATCACTTGTCGAAAATTCAGCTATTCATGCACTATCTCAACCATATTATTTTAATTTTAGTGGATAAATAAGCTCAAAAACAATATAAAAAGGAAATATGGTTGGCATTTTTAGTCTAAAACTGAAATTCTTAAAACATGTCCTTGAAGGATCACTTGTCGAAAATCCAGCTATTCATGCACTATCTCAACCATATTATTTTATTTTTAGTTGATAAATAAGCTCAAAAACAATATAAAAAGGAAATATGGTTGGCATTTTTAGTCTAAAACTGAAATTCTTAAAACATGTCCTTGAAGGATCACTTGTCGAAAATCCAGCTATTCATGCACTATCTCAACCATATTATTTTATTTTTAGTGGATAAATAAGCTCAAAAACAATATAAAAAGGAAATATGGTTGGCATTTTTAGTCTAAAACTGAAATTCTTAAAACATGTCCTTGAAGGATCACTTGTCGAAAATCCAGCTATTCATGCACTATCTCAACCATATTATTTTATTTTTAGTGGATAAATAAGCTCAAAAACAATATAAAAAGGAAATATGGTTGGCATTTTTAGTCTAAAACTGAAATTCTTAAAACATGTCCTTGAAGGATCACTTGTCGAAAATCCAGCTATTCATGCACTATCTCAACCATATTATTTTATTTTTAGTGGATAAATAAGCTCAAAAACAATATAAAAAGGAAATATGGTTGCCATTTTTAGTCTAAACCTGAAATTCTTAAAACATGTCCTTGAAGGATCACTTGTCGAAAATCCAGCTATTCATGCACTATCTCAACCATATTATTTTAATTTTAGTGGATAAATAAGCTCAAAAACAATATAAAAAGGAAATATGGTTGGCATTTTTAGTCTAAAACTGAAATTCTTAAAACATGTCCTCGAAGGATCACTTGTCGAAAATTCAGCTATTCATGCACTATCTCAACCATATTATTTTAATTTTAGTGGATAAATAAGCTCAAAAACAATATAAAAAGGAAATATGGTTGGCATTTTTAGTCTAAAACTGAAATTCTTAAAACATGTCCTTGAAGGATCACTTGTCGAAAATCCAGCTATTCATGCACTATCTCAACCATATTATTTTATTTTTAGTGGATAAATAAGCTCAAAAACAATATAAAAAGGAAATATGGTTGGCATTTTTAGTCTAAAACTGAAATTCTTAAAACATGTCCTTGAAGGATCACTTGTCGAAAATCCAGCTATTCATGCACTATCTCAACCATATTATTTTAATTTTAGTGGATAAATAAGCTCAAAAACAATATAAAAAGGAAATATGGTTGGCATTTTTAGTCTAAAACTGAAATTCTTAAAACATGTCCTTGAAGGATCACTTGTCGAAAATCCAGCTATTCATGCACTATCTCAACCATATTATTTTATTTTTAGTGGATAAATAAGCTCAAAAACAATATAAAAAGGAAATATGGTTGGCATTTTTAGTAGAAAACTGAAATTCTTAAAACATGTCCTTGAAGGATCACTTGTCGAAAATCCAGCTATTCATGCACTATCTCAACCATATTATTTTATTTTTAGTGGATAAATAAGCTCAAAAACAATATAAAAAGGAAATATGGTTGGCATTTTTAGTCTAAAACTGAAATTCTTAAAACATGTCCTTGAAGGATCACTTGTCGAAAATCCAGCTATTCATGCACTATCTCAACCATATTATTTTATTTTTAGTGGATAAATAAGCTCAAAAACAATATAAAAAGGAAATATGGTTGGCATTTTTAGTAGAAAACTGAAATTCTTAAAACATGTCCTTGAAGGATCACTTGTCGAAAATCCAGCTATTCATGCACTATCTCAACCATATTATTTTAATTTTAGTGGATAAATAAGCTCAAAAACAATATAAAAAGGAAATATGGTTGGCATTTTTAGTCTAAAACTGAAATTCTTAAAACATGTCCTTGAAGGATCACTTGTCGAAAATCCAGCTATTCATGCACTATCTCAACCATATTATTTTAATTTTAGTGGATAAATAAGCTCAAAAACAATATAAAAAGGAAATATGGTTGGCATTTTTAGTCTAAAACTGAAATTCTTAAAACATGTCCTTGAAGGATCACTTGTCGAAAATCCAGCTATTCATGCACTATCTCAACCATATTATTTTAATTTTAGTGGATAAATAAGCTCAAAAACAATATAAAAAGGAAATATGGTTGGCATTTTTAGTCTAAAACTGAAATTCTTAAAACATGTCCTTGAAGGATCACTTGTCGAAAATCCAGCTATTCATGCACTATCTCAACCATATTATTTTAATTTTAGTGGATAAATAAGCTCAAAAACAATATAAAAAGGAAATATGGTTGGCATTTTTAGTCTAAAACTGAAATTCTTAAAACATGTCCTTGAAGGATCACTTGTCGAAAATCCAGCTATTCATGCACTATCTCAACCATATTATTTTATTTTTAGTGGATAAATAAGCTCAAAAACAATATAAAAAGGAAATATGGTTGGCATTTTTAGTCTAAAACTGAAATTCTTAAAACATGTCCTTGAAGGATCACTTGTCGAAAATCCAGCTATTCATGCACTATCTCAACCATATTATTTTATTTTTAGTGGATAAATAAGCTCAAAAACAATATAAAAAGGAAATATGGTTGGCATTTTTAGTAGAAAACTGAAATTCTTAAAACATGTCCGTGAAGGATCACTTGTCGAAAATCCAGCTATTCATGCACTATCTCAACCATATTATTTTATTTTTAGTGGATAAATAAGCTCAAAAACAATATAAAAAGGAAATATGGTTGGCATTTTTAGTCTAAAACTGAAATTCTTAAAACATGTCCTTGAAGGATCACTTGTCGAAAATCCAGCTATTCATGCACTATCTCAACCATATTATTTTATTTTTAGTGGATAAATAAGCTCTAAAACAATATAAAAAGGAAATATGGTTGGCATTTTTAGTAGAAAACTGAAATTCATAAAACATGTCCTCGAAGGATCACTTGTCGAAAATTCAGCTATTCATGCACTATCTCAACCATATTATTTTATTTTTAGTGGATAAATAAGCTCAAAAACAATATAAAAAGGAAATATGGTTGGCATTTTTAGTAGAAAACTGAAATTCATAAAACATGTCCGTGAAGGTTCTCTTGTCGAAAATGTAGCTATTCATGCACTATCTCAACCATATTATTTTAATTTTAGTGGATAAATAAGCTCAAAAACAATATAAAAAAGAAATATGGTTGGCATTTTTAGTCTAAACCTGAAATTCTTAAAACATGTCCGTGAAGGTTCTCTTGTCGAAAATGTAGCTATTCATGCACTATCTCAACCATATTATTTTAATTTTAGTGGATAAATAAGCTCAAAAACAATATAAAAAGGAAATATGGTTGGCATTTTTAGTCTAAAACTGAAATTCTTAAAACATGTCCGTGAAGGTTCTCTTGTCGAAAATGTAGCTATTCTTGCACTATCTCAACCATATTATTTTAATTTTAGTGGATAAATAAGCTCAAAAACAATATAAAAAGGAAATATGGTTGGCATTTTTAGTCTAAAACTGAAATTCTTAAAACATGTCCGTGAAGGTTCTCTTGTCGAAAATGTAGCTATTCATGCACTATCTCAACCATATTATTTTAATTTTAGTGGATAAATAAGCTCAAAAACAATATAAAAAGGAAATATGGTTGGCATTTTTAGTCTAAAACTGAAATTCTTAAAACATGTCCGTGAAGGTTCTCTTGTCGAAAATGTAGCTATTCATGCACTATCTCAACCATATTATTTTAATTTTAGTGGATAAATAAGCTCAAAAACAATATAAAAAGGAAATATGGTTGGCATTTTTAGTCTAAACCTGAAATTCTTAAAACATGTCCGTGAAGGTTCTCTTGTCGAAAATGTAGCTATTCATGCACTATCTCAACCATATTATTTTATTTTTAGTGGATAAATAAGCTCAAAAACAATATAAAAAGGAAATATGGTTGGCATTTTTAGTCTAAAACTGAAATTCTTAAAACATGTCCGTGAAGGATCACTTGTCGAAAATCTAGCTATTCATGCACTATCTCAACCATATTATTTTAATTTTAGTGGATAAATAAGCTCAAAAACAATATAAAAAGGAAATATGGTTGGCATTTTTAGTCTAAAACTGAAATTCTTAAAACATGTCCGTGAAGGATCACTTGTCGAAAATCTAGCTATTCATGCACTATCTCAACCATATTATTTTAATTTTAGTGGATAAATAAGCTCAAAAACAATATAAAAAGGAAATATGGTTGGCATTTTTAGTCTAAAACTGAAATTCTTAAAACATGTCCGTGAAGGATCACTTGTCGAAAATCTAGCTATTCATGCACTATCTCAACCATATTATTTTATTTTTAGTGGATAAATAAGCTCAAAAATAATATAAAAAGGAAATATGGTTGGCATTTTTAGTCTAAAACTGAAATTCTTAAAACATGTCCGTGAAGGATCACTTGTCGAAAATCTAGCTATTCATGCACTATCTCAACCATATTATTTTATTTTTAGTGGATAAATAAGCTCAAAAACAATATTAAAAGGAAATATGGTTGGCATTTTTAGTCTAAAACTGAAATTCTTAAAACATGTCCGTGAAGGTTCTCTTGTCGAAAATTCAGCTATTCATGCACTATCTCAACCATATTATTTTAATTTTAGTGGATAAATAAGCTCAAAAACAATATAAAAAGGAAATATGGTTGGCATTTTTAGTCTAAAACTGAAATTCTTAAAACATGTCCGTGAAGGATCACTTGTCGAAAATCTAGCTATTCATGCACTATCTCAACCATATTATTTTATTTTTAGTGGATAAATAAGCTCAAAAATAATATAAAAAGGAAATATGGTTGGCATTTTTAGTCTAAAACTGAAATTCTTAAAACATGTCCGTGAAGGATCACTTGTCGAAAATCTAGCTATTCATGCACTATCTCAACCATATTATTTTATTTTTAGTGGATAAATAAGCTCAAAAACAATATAAAAAGGAAATATGGTTGGCATTTTTAGTCTAAAACTGAAATTCTTAAAACATGTCCTCGAAGGATCACTTGTCGAAAATTCAGCTATTCATGCACTATCTCAACCATATTGTTTTATTTTTAGTGGATAAATAAGCTCAAAAACAATATAAAAAAGAAATATGGTTGGCATTTTTAGTCTAAAACTGAAATTCTTAAAACATGTCCTCGAAGGATCACTTGTCGAAAATTCAGCTATTCATGCACTATCTCAACCATATTATTTTATTTTTAGTGGATAAATAAGCTCAAAAACAATATAAAAAGGAAATATGGTTGGCATTTTTAGTCTAAAACTGAAATTCTTAAAACATGTCCGTGAAGGATCACTTGTCGAAAATCTAGCTATTCATGCACTATCTCAACCATATTATTTTAATTTTAGTGGATAAATAAGCTCAAAAACAATATAAAAAGGAAATATGGTTGGCATTTTTAGTCTAAACCTGAAATTCTTAAAACATGTCCTCGAAGGATCACTTGTCGAAAATTCAGCTATTCATGCACTATCTCAACCATATTATTTTATTTTTAGTGGATAAATAAGCTCAAAAACAATATAAAAAAGAAATATGGTTGGCATTTTTAGTCTAAACCTGAAATTCTTAAAACATGTCCGTGAAGGTTCTCTTGTCGAAAATTCAGCTATTCATGCACTATCTCAACCATATTATTTTATTTTTAGTGGATAAATAAGCTCAAAAACAATATAAAAAAGAAATATGGTTGGCATTTTTAGTCTAAACCTGAAATTCTTAAAACATGTCCTCGAAGGATCACTTGTCGAAAATTCAGCTATTCATGCACTATCTCAACCATATTATTTTATTTTTAGTGGATAAATAAGCTCAAAAACAATATAAAAAAGAAATATGGTTGGCATTTTTAGTCTAAACCTGAAATTCTTAAAACATGTCCGTGAAGGATCACTTGTCGAAAATCTAGCTATTCATGCACTATCTCAACCATATTATTTTATTTTTAGTGGATAAATAAGCTCAAAAACAATATAAAAAAGAAATATGGTTGGCATTTTTAGTCTAAACCTGAAATTCTTAAAACATGTCCTCGAAGGATCACTTGTCGAAAATTCAGCTATTCATGCACTATCTCAACCATATTATTTTATTTTTAGTGGATAAATAAGCTCAAAAACAATATAAAAAAGAAATATGGTTGGCATTTTTAGTCTAAACCTGAAATTCTTAAAACATGTCCGTGAAGGTTCTCTTGTCGAAAATTCAGCTATTCATGCACTATCTCAACCATATTATTTTATTTTTAGTGGATAAATAAGCTCAAAAACAATATAAAAAAGAAATATGGTTGGCATTTTTAGTCTAAACCTGAAATTCTTAAAACATGTCCGTGAAGGATCACTTGTCGAAAATTCAGCTATTCATGCACTATCTCAACCATATTATTTTATTTTTAGTGGATAAATAAGCTCAAAAACAATATAAAAAAGAAATATGGTTGGCATTTTTAGTCTAAACCTGAAATTCTTAAAACATGTCCGTGAAGGTTCTCTTGTCGAAAATTCAGCTATTCATGCACTATCTCAACCATATTATTTTATTTTTAGTGGATAAATAAGCTCAAAAACAATATAAAAAAGAAATATGGTTGGCATTTTTAGTCTAAACCTGAAATTCTTAAAACATGTCCGTGAAGGATCACTTGTCGAAAATTCAGCTATTCATGCACTATCTCAACCATATTATTTTAATTTTAGTGGATAAATAAGCTCAAAAACAATATAAAAAAGAAATATGGTTGGCATTTTTAGTCTAAACCTGAAATTCTTAAAACATGTCCGTGAAGGATCACTTGTCGAAAATTCAGCTATTCATGCACTATCTCAACCATATTATTTTATTTTTAGTGGATAAATAAGCTCAAAAACAATATAAAAAAGAAATATGGTTGGCATTTTTAGTCTAAACCTGAAATTCTTAAAACATGTCCGTGAAGGTTCTCTTGTCGAAAATTCAGCTATTCATGCACTATCTCAACCATATTATTTTATTTTTAGTGGATAAATAAGCTCAAAAACAATATAAAAAAGAAATATGGTTGGCATTTTTAGTCTAAACCTGAAATTCTTAAAACATGTCCGTGAAGGATCACTTGTCGAAAATTCAGCTATTCATGCACTATCTCAACCATATTATTTTAATTTTAGTGGATAAATAAGCTCAAAAACAATATAAAAAAGAAATATGGTTGGCATTTTTAGTCTAAACCTGAAATTCTTAAAACATGTCCGTGAAGGTTCTCTTGTCGAAAATTCAGCTATTCATGCACTATCTCAACCATATTATTTTATTTTTAGTGGATAAATAAGCTCAAAAACAATATAAAAAAGAAATATGGTTGGCATTTTTAGTCTAAACCTGAAATTCTTAAAACATGTCCGTGAAGGTTCTCTTGTCGAAAATTCAGCTATTCATGCACTATCTCAACCATATTATTTTATTTTTAGTGGATAAATAAGCTCAAAAACAATATAAAAAGGAAATATGGTTGGCATTTTTAGTCTAAAACTGAAATTCTTAAAACATGTCCGTGAAGGATCACTTGTCGAAAATGTAGCTATTCATGCACTATCTCAACCATATTATTTTATTTTTAGTGGATAAATAAGCTCAAAAACAATATAAAAAAGAAATATGGTTGGCATTTTTAGTCTAAACCTGAAATTCTTAAAACATGTCCGTGAAGGATCACTTGTCGAAAATGTAGCTATTCATGCACTATCTCAACCATATTATTTTATTTTTAGTGGATAAATAAGCTCAAAAACAATATAAAAAAGAAATATGGTTGGCATTTTTAGTCTAAACCTGAAATTCTTAAAACATGTCCGTGAAGGTTCTCTTGTCGAAAATGTAGCTATTCATGCACTATCTCAACCATGTTATTTTATTTTTTTACTAATAATGTTAACAAAATAAGCATGAGAATATTGAATACAAGCTTAATATCTAACAATGATTAACTGCGAATCATTTTTTACTATAAATTAGTTGGTTAATCAGTTTTTAACGAAACGTTTTTGTATTTAGTCCATTATAATCACTAATTACTTCACTGTTAATATTTCTTAAAATAATAAAGAATCTGAAATCCTTTTGTTCTTAATATAATTTTTAATATTCAGAAATAGTAGTATATTATAACAAATATAAAAATGCAGAAAGTTCATTTTTCGTTTTTTTTTGCATCATTTTTTCGTGATATCATAGTATAATATTTTTACTTTAAAAACCCTAAAGCCTACTTTTTTATTGAACTGAAAAAGAGGAATAATTTGCTTTTTTTAGAACAGCAAACATAAATATTTCTTTTACACTAATTATTTGAATATTTTATAGCTTCTGCAACAAATGAAGCAAAGAAAGATTAAAGAACGATCTCCTTTGGTCTCTTATTAAATGCATGGGATCACCGTTAATGATCCAATGCATGTAAGAAAATTTTTGGTTGAAAAATATATATATATTGGCATTTTGGAAAGTATCGCTTTAAATTCGGCAATCACATAGTTAGCTTTAGATGACATTAGTTATCTAAAATGTTGATTATTTCTTTGATACAAAATTTAATAATAAAAAAGAAGCATCATAAATTCAAGTATAGTAAAAAACTGATTAATAATTTTTTTAAAATCGATTGAATTTTTTTTTCAGAAAAAAGAAAGATAATAATTGTTTTTTGATGTGTGTTATTTTAATGTGATTGAAATTTTTAAGTTTGATATAATAATTCTACAATAACAAAATTTTTCAAACTACATTGCTTTGTTTAATCACTTTGGCACTCTTATTCAAGCTACACCATCAAGCGTCACACAAATCACTGCACATTATATCGTCCAGCAGTCTAACGAAGATGTCGTAAATTTAAAGTACGACATCTTCTTTAAACTGCTAGTGTTGACATTGGTTTGGAAGAATAAAAACTTTGGAATTTTATTGGTTGTTTTTTACTTATAACATGATGTGAAATATTCAAAGAATTTCAATAAACGAAAAAAACAACAATTTATCTTTAATTTTTTACATTATTTTGACCATAACATTAAATTTTATTTTTTGTAATTTCAGCTTACAAGCTAACTTCTTTTAAAGGTTTTGCAACAATAACGAGTTGGAAAAAAAAGAAGCACATTGATTTTGCGTTTTTTCGTGAACGACAAACATTGGCTTAAATTTCTTTGAATATTTAAGTATTTTTGAAGCAGAATAAAGGCAATAAAAATGATTAATCATTTTTACCTTAAGCTTAGCAGATCTATTACTAATTTGTATGTTTGTTATGCATTAATTAGATGAAAAAAATTAACGCAAGTTCTGTACCACGTTTTTCCGATTGATGTCATTAAATATTAAAATATGCGATTGATTAAATAAAAAAAAGCGATTGACTCTTAAGAACTTTTTATTTTGCCAAAAATGAATCTGCGAATCATAGCGAATCTTCTGAAATATCTAAAATCAGCACATTTAACCCACTAACCCACTTCAGAGAGAGTTTTTCGGTGTGGAAAATGAGTCATTTATTTTTTATTTAATTATGAATACAGTTTTACTTTCAACGTACACTGAATGATCAAAAAAAAGGTTCTTTTAGATGTAATATGGCATGAATTAAGTGTCAAAGTTTTTTATTCTTTGATTTATCGGCTTACGTTAAACAAAATTTTAAATAATCTTTGGTATTTAATCACGAAAATTTGTGTTTTCGGTATTGCAGTGTGAGATTTGTTTTGTTAATTAATGTACTTGGTCATTATGTTTCGTTTTTATAATGTCCTTTTCAATAAGATGATTCATGTGGAAAAATTTGAATTAAACGTCTAAAGTGTTTATTCTGTAACTAATGTTATTCATGTTAAAAAAATTCTTTAATATTCAAAATATTTTACATAAAAAAAGCACAAACATTTTTGTCACATTTCTTTTAGCAGTGTTCTTTTCATGGTCTCAAAGTTCATTTTATGTACTTTGAACAAATAAAGCCTACTTTTTTTTATTGAACTGAAAAAAACCAATAAGCAACGTATGTCTTTGAGGTCACTAATTGCATGTAAGTGGCATTGTAAAATGCTTAAATGTCATCATTTATTAAATTTCAGAAATACTGACAGATTAATAGAAAATGCTTAATAAGAAATAGATCGAAATCGACTACGTTTAGAGGCTTCAGATGAAAGATCAAAACGTCGATATATTCGAGCTTCAATTAAATATAATTCTTATTTAAAGAACTTTGAAAAGTACAAAGAAAATCAGATGCTCAAATCTCGTCATGCCAAACAACTTTACAACCATATTTCAAAACGTATTAAAGACCACAATCAAGTTCCAGTTCTTGAAAAAAATGGTAAACTTGCAACTACAAATGATGCAAGAGTGGAAATGATGGCAGATGAATTTGAAAAGAATTTCAACAGAAAAGAATATAATCCAGAAGCGGCTGATTCAAATCAATCTAAAATCAAAGAAAAAATGAATCTCCACTCAATTCATCCCTTTATGGTATTAAAAGAACTAAAAAATGTCAAAGCCTCGGCTGCAGCTGTTCCTGATGATCTTCCTGGTATCATTTTAAAAAATTGTGCTGAAAATATTGCTATACCACTAGCAACTCTTTTTGAAATATTTTTGGTCACGGGAAAGGTGCCTGCTGTTTTTCGTCAAAGTTATGTTATTCCTTTGTCGAAAAAAGCACCATATTCTGATCCATCCAATTATCGTCCAATTTCAATGACAAGTCAAGTGTGCCGAATTAATGAAAGAATCATCGCCAAACAACTGCTTGATCACTGCCTGAAAAATGATATTATACCACAATGTCAATATGGATTCCGTCCTCAACGTTCAACTACTCTCCAAATTGCTTTATGCCGTGAATGGTGGTTCCAAGCAATCGAAAGAAATGAATGCGTGGATGTTATCTATTTGGATTTTTCAAAAGCCTTTGATTCTGTTCCACACAATTTGCTGCTTCAAAAACTTCAAAAAATCGGTGTCGATGATCTTCTGCTAAAATGGATTACAGATTTTTTGAACAATAGAACATATTCTGTAACTATTGGTGATTCAAAATCGAGTGAAAGAAATGTTCCATCTGGTGTGCCACAGGGTACTGTACTTGGACCCTTATTATTTTCAATATACATTTCTGATCTTCCTACCTGCATTAATGATGAAAATATTCGATTGGATTTATTTGCCGATGATTCAAAACTAAGTTTCCGTTTTGATTCAAATAATTTTGATCCTCAACCATTATTGGACGCTCTTCAAAAGATCCATAATTGGTGTCAGAAATGGGGTTTAAATTTAGCAGCATCAAAAACAATTGTATTTCATCTCGGAAAGAACAATCCAAATTTTGAATATAATATTAATGATACAACACTCAGTTCTCAAAATGAAGTGCGAGATCTTGGTATTATTATTTCAAATGATCTTTCAATGGATGCGCATATCAATAAAATTGTCGCAGCAGCAAAACAAAAATCATATTTACTTTTCAAAATACTAACAACAAATGATCCAAATATTCTTGTAAAAGCTTATACTTCATATGTTCGACCAATATTAGAATCAAGTTCAACTTTATTTTCACCAAAAGAAGCGGGACTGATTGATTTAATTGAAAGTGTACAAAGAAAGGCGACTCAAAAAATATTTCTAAGATGCAAATCAAAACTTATTCAAATCAATCAATCAATTCCAGATTATTTTGAAAGATGTCAAATGCTCAAACTTCAAACTTTAGAATCAAGAAGATTAGAAGCAGATGCAATTTTTGGTATTCGCTTACTTCAAAATCCAACAATTGATTCAAATTTATATATTCAAAAAACTGTTACTGTAACCCGTGATAGCGGAACTTATCATGTTGTTGGAAAATGTCAAAATTCAAATCATTTCCATTCAACAATTCCAAGAACTTGCCGTTATATGTCACCACTATTACAACAGAACTCGAAAATTCTTCAGCTCAAAACAACAGATGCTCTCAAGAACCATATCTCAAAAGTCAATCTTTCATCTTTTTCAAATGGATGTGAACTCAGATTTCAACCGGTAAATCTTCTTTAAATCACTCTTTTTTGTATTTTTGTATATATTTTTCCTTTTCTGTTGTATTTTTCGGCAACTTTTCGAAAAGAAAAAGTTTTAAACTTCAAAAAAGTGATAAAATTTTTACGGTAATATTTTTAATAACCAGGGGTAACACTGATTCGCGGTGGTGCTATGGTAACTATTCAAAAGCGCAATAGCTATTGTTCCATACTCCAATCATTACTTGCTTGGAGAGTCCCCAAACCGTTATCAATCAGTGCAAACAATCAAATCTCTAAAAAATTACCTATAAAATTCTTATCATTTTTTCAATATTTTGATTTTTCTTTTCTAAAAAATTTCTCTAAAACAAAAACTTTATTATTCAAATTTTATTGTATTTTACATTGTTTTTTGTTTTGTATTCTCTTAATCGTCTCTTTGTGAGGCAGTGCTATATGCATACAAATAAATAAATAGCACAATATTAGTGCATGCAATATATGAACTAATAAACAAAAATTCATCCATGGTTTTTTAATTTAGCCGTTTTTTATTTCCATGCTGTTCAACCTATTTTCATTTGAGTCACACATTCCAGTGAAATCTTTAGATACGCTTTGTTAATAAGTTTTAAGTGAATAACTTCAACGTTCTTTTTAATCCCCATTGCTTTTTTTCTTTTTGAACACGTAAAAATAAATGCAATTACATTTATCAAAGTTGAATATGTTCAGTTTATGAGAGCGTACAATAATGTGGGATCTTTACATGTGGATTAATCAATTTTAAATGTTTCAGTTTTAAATCAATTCCAGTCATAAGCCAAAATTGGTTTAAAGCATTTTTTCTCTCTCGAAGTAAATAAAATTCTTAAATTTTTTGAGCTTTATCTTTTAAAATAATCTTAAATATTCAAAAATAGCAGTTTAACTAAGAAGCAAATACAGATAAATTATTTTTTCATCATTTTTTCGCACCACTTTTTATAACATCAAAGCTTAATATTTGTAGTTTAAATCCAAGAGCCGACTTTTTTATTGACCTGAAAAAAGTTCAAAATCAATTAACACCTTTTTATGCTTGATATGTTTATTCAGCAATAACAACAAAATATATAAATTTTTATGCAATTTTTAATCATTTTGAAACTCCAATACAAATTGCACCACAAAGTGTAACAAAAATTGCTGCAATTAAAAGTAACAAATTTCTTCCATGTTCTATTTCTTTAAAATATAAAACACTCCAAAGGGCGGCTATACATCCTGGTAGCATTACAGAAATGGGATATGTTATTGCCACAGATAGCTGCGCCGTGGCATTGATTAAAAGAGTTTCTGCAATTGCCCATAGAGAGCCAGCAGCTAATGCAGGGATTGTAATTTTAGGGTTTATTTCCATTTTGTTTCTCCTAAAATTTTCCCCAGGGTACATCAGCTGTTTGTTAAATTACAAAAATTTAGACTTACTTTATAATAGCATAAACCAAAAATCCAATACTGCTAGTAATAAATGCTCCACAAAAATGTGAAAAAACATATGGTAAACCATCTCTTGGGGCATGCGGATATTCTTTATGGTTGTCTTGAATTCGGATAATTGGCAACAAATTTATTCCCCAAAAAAATCCACATGCAAGTGCCAATGCTAATCCTCTAAAAATTATGGTGTCTTTTTATGGCAACAAACAATGTTAAAATTACAGTAATTTTGTTGATTTTGATGTTGCCTCAGAATCTACGATTTCATTACTATCTTCTATAGAAGATTGTTCTTCAACATTTTCAATAAAATTTGTTAATTCTTTTGTATGAATATTTACTTTTTTATAATGACCTTCTGATTCTTTGTAAACCTCATATGTTACCTAAAAGAGTGTTAAAGCTACTGTAAGACTGATGACAAATTACTTACTTGTTCACTTGGTGGCTTGTTTTTGACAAATGTGAACATGATTCCTCTAAAAAAATTATTATATAAATTTTAGTAAATATGGTAACAATAAAACATTTAAGAAATATAAGTACCCTTTTTAATTTCGCGAAAGAAAATTTTCGTTTTTGTTCGACTCTAATTTTTGCATTTTACATTTTCGATTTCAAAAAAATCAATACTTCCACTTCAAATATTTCAATTGGAAAAAATCTTCGATAGGGTAGGCCTAAGCCAAAAAAACACGAAAAACCTACCCAACAAAAATCAACACCAACCCAAGCACTGATAACCACATAATACTTGCGGGCCTTGCTTCAATCCCAAAACCACCAAAAGTTCCAGGGATCCATGAAAATATGCAACTTGTTGCATTCCATATAAACAATCCTAACGCTAGTCCTAGTCTTTTAATAATAGGAATTGCCATCATATTCCCAAGACTCCAAAATACTCCACCAATCATAGCATGTGGATGAAAATATGCAAAATCTTGAAATGCATAAATCACAAATCCACAAAGCATTATTGCAATTGACATAATCCATTGTGCAAAAAATCCATCACCAGCTGAATACTTTTTTACTGGAACTAGCGTTGTACCAAAACATATTACAGCAATAAATAGCTGTGAAAGTCCAATTAAATCTATCATCTAAAAATAATGGATTTTATTCAAGCTTTGATAAAATGAAAAGGGAAAATGTGTTGAATTAAAAACTGTTAATTACACGATCAACTGTTCAAATAAATGAAATAAAAATAAAGTATTTGTTGATGCTCAATTTTGTTTTGATTCATAAAGGAAGAAAATACGCTTGTTTTGGGATAGAAAATAAAAAAAAAACAAATTTTAACATTTTATTTTGAGAGAGTAAATGAAAATTGACGAATGATAAAATAGTTTTCATACATAATCATTTCATAACACGCAAACTGATGCTTTTTGAAGTGGTTTTCTTATTCCTCTGACGCAATGAATATTAACTATTAAAACTTCCTAATCATACGGGGTTACATAGAATGATGCAAGTGAAAAAGCACATGAAAAAACTCGCACTTTTTCAAATACGAACAATAAAATATGAGGTATATGTATTATAGTTTTCATAAATTATCCATTAAAATTTAACTAAAACTGGTTTTTTACAAAACAAATTTGCAGAAAAATTGGAAAGCAAGTGTGTTTTTGATGAAAGAAATTTAAGCTACTAAAGCCAAGTAAAAATAAATATTGTAAGAAAAAATGAACTCTGGACTGGGCATCAGATTCATTGAAAAGTGTTTCCTTTATAATCTTTCTGGTAAAATGTTAATAAGATATCAAAAAAATTGGCTAGACTCAAAGAAATGATAGCTATACAGTGTTTAGAAATCCAGTTCGGTCTAATCTAGAGTTAAGGCTGGACTACAAGCTCAAAAGTATGCAGGCTGAGTTTAGGTAAAAAAAAAGTCACAACGGAAAAACGTTAACTACAATACCGTAATTTTGGGCATTAATGCATCATCAGGTTGAAAGTTACTGATCAAGCATCTCATCAATACTGTTTCATCATTTGCAATATTTAAACAGTTGCAACCATTAATATAACCGTAAAATCGCAACAAAACTGATACCCAAAAACAGTTTTTTTCATTTTCTTTTTATGAGAAGAAGATTTCCTTGAGAAAAGCCCTTTCTTTTTTCTTTTAACGATCGCATCAATCAAATATTTGTTCAAAACAAAACAAACCACCCATCGAAAATCAAATGAAATAGATCAAAAATAAAAGAAAAAGAGAGAAAAACTTTTGTTGTTGTTTAAATGATAAGATATTTTGGATTGTGACCAACAAACACTTTTCTTTTCAAGTTCAAGCAAAACAACAAAAATGTTTTTTTGTTTTTTAACATCCTCATTTCAAAAGTGATCAGTTTTTTGTTTGTTACAGTAATGTAGTCAAGTAATATCATTTTTTAAGTTGACTAAATGTCGTAATTTTTGTTTGTTTTTGTTTGGGTATAAATTTAGTGATTAAGGAAGTAAAAAAAAGTATTGATATAACTTAAAGCAACAAATTAGTAAAATATTTTTTTTTAAAGTTTGCAAGAAGTATATTGGATAAATGAGAACTTTCGTATTATTAATGTCATGTTTATGCCATGGGCAGCATGCTGTAATTGCTTTTTTTTGCACAATACCTTTTGTCTAATATTTCATCACTGTATTACATAAGTTATTGTATCCTCCTTTTTAAATCTTAGCTTTTTAAAATAACAAAATATTCAAACCAACATCTATAAAATTAATGATATTGTTTTACAAATCAATTCATGTTTTGTTCTTTTGCTTTTCTTTTTGCAAAACATGCTTCATTGCTATTCTTTTGACTCATATTAAATTTATAAAAAGCACAAAACATTATTGTGTTCAAAAAACACCAAACAATCAACATTTGTTTTTAAGGAAAAATTTGTTTTAAATGTAAGATGTCGTTTAATGCAAATGCTTTATTTCATTGATTGTGCAAGATTTAATTACAAACAAAAAAGAATGCCACAGTTTTAACATTACAGCATATGTTTGCAACACATAATATATTTTAGTGTAAAACACTGCAATATGTATTTGAGGTTCCATCGTTGTGAACCTTGTCAAAATTAAACTTGTATTCTTAACAGATTCTTAATGTTAAGAATACAATTTTAAACGCAATATATTCTAAACTAATAGATTTTTTATGTTATATTATTTTCATTTTTTCATGTCAGATTATTACTGATTAATACTGTCGGCATTACCTTCTCTTTCTTCGAATCGTTGTATAAGAAAATATAAATTACAAAGAATATATGACGCTCTTTTGTAAAACAGGTATATATTTAATATTTTTCGAATGTATTTTTTACTATTTTTTGGTTATTTCTCAAATATTCAAAAATATTTCTTTAGAAAAGCATGCACACAAATGACAAAAAGAGTTGACTAGCAAATGCAGTGTCGCCTGAAAAAAACTGCACACGTGGAAAGTGGGAAAGCAGTTGAATAAACAAGTGAACTATACCATTAATTCAATGTATTTTTCAGCCGTTTAGATTATTAGTAACAGTCAATAAACAATGCTTAAATTTTGTCTAGCCGAGTAACATGATAGAGGTATAACAATGTCACAGTTTTAACTAGCTTGTAATTAGTCTAATTTTTATGCATTTTATATTTAAAAATATCCCCCTTTTCAGGCACACAATGTTCTACAGATATTTCTTTCACGATAAGTGACCGTTTTATTCTTTGCTAAAGTATTAATCTACGGTAAATTCGATAATCAAAATTTTTAATTATTGTTCATATTGACGGATATGTCTCGAATCTACTTTTTTCTGTTTACCATGTGCTCAGAAATCAATATTTTATCATTACATTACTAACTGCCTTAATCTATGGTTTCGTATTGTTAAAAAATGAAAATATTCAAAAACGAAATTTTAAAATTAATGCTTTTGTTTTAAAAGCCAATTTGTGTTTTATTTTTTGCTTTTCTTTTTTTAGCAAAATTGTTTTTCATTGCAACTTTTTGACTCATCAGGCAAAAAACACTATTGTTTTTATCAGTTTTTTTTTATTTTTTTTCAAAAAAAGAGTTGTGTTGAAAATAACAAAAAATCTTTCTTGTAAATAAGTTTTGTTAAAAGAAACTGCTCAAAAAATCGTAATTTTTTAATAGAAAGTGTTTGATATCAGTGCAGCATTCGATAACTTCGTTGAACGTTTATTATTACTTTATTTTTTATTTTGCTTTAATAGTTAGTAATTATAAACTACGCTTTCCTGCTTTTATATTAAATATTCAAACATCTTTATCAAACTTCACTTTTCTGTTTTTCAGGGCTTTTCTCTTCATCAATGTTTTTTAATGACGAATGATTTGAGTCATAACAGAAACAGCGTTGTTTTTTATCAAATTTTGTGTTTTTTGATAAGGAAAAAATAAAGCAAATTTTAGAGGTTTAAGCAATCAAAAAATATTCTTTGTTCGTCATCCTGAAATAAATCAATGACTTAAATCTTATCTAACAAAAGTGCAATCAAATGAGCATTCAACCAAAAAATTTCCAAAAAACAAATCGTTTTAACTGTCTTCTTCGCGTGTAATATGTTTTAACAAGTTCAATTAACGCATGCTTTACGACACTAATTATGACTCGTTTATTTTTTTTGTTTTCATATTACTTTATGTGATCAACAAAATATTCAAAAACGTTCTCTTGTAAAAATTAAAATCAATTCTTAGATTCAGTGTCACAAAAAACGCTGTTGCTGTTATCACAATTTTATCGTGTTTATCAAAAAAGTATCTCTCACGTCTTGCGCATTAATCATTGCATTTGCTTTTGTTATAGTTCAATAAATTTTCTTTTAATCAGTAGTAAAAAATTTGTTAACAATTAACACAAGCATCGCCATTTGTACGTCTAACAATAAACTAAAATTATCAAAAATGTCTGTTACATCAAGTGTTTCTTTTATATTATATATGCCTTGAACTTCACTTTGCATTATATTGTTACCGATTTTGATTCTCAGATATTTTAAACTCTAACATTCTATAATGCTCCTTCTTAGAGAGCTCTGGATATAGAAAATTTAAATATTCAAACATGGTTTTTAATTTTTTAAACATAACAGAATTTTCACGCTTGTCAAGTCAACAGCGAGTTTTTTATGTCATGATCAAAGTGTAAGTCTTGTACACTGAGAAAAAAGCAGTGACGAAAAAAACCTCACCGGTGATGAAGCTGTGACGAATTCATCACTATCAGTGATAAATTCGTCACCAGTGAGGGTTTTTTCGTCACTGTCAGTGATGCAAAAGTGATGAATGCGTCACGGCTTTTTCTCAGTGTAGTTTCATCATGTTGAGCTTTTCTTCTTGCAACATTAAAGTTTTTCTAGTGTTGAATAATTTGAATAAGTTAAATTTAATGGAATTATAACATAATGTAATATACAATGTGTGTTTAACTAGCATCATGAAAAAAATAAAAAACAAGGTTTCAAACACAACGTTTAAAAAAAACAACAACAACTTGACTTGTCATTTTTGATTTTAAAATGATAAAATAAACAACTCAAGAGTTCTTGTGATAGCTCATTAATCAAATTTGCAATTTTATTCCTTTTTTGCTTGCAGCAACAGAAAAAAATTTTTATTGTTATTATGTCAATTTTCAGCAGTGAACAAAACACCAATCAATAAAAGGGAAAGAAAGGAAAACAAACAAAAAATGAGTCACTAGAATGAAGATAAAAAAGAGTTATCATTGCTGCAAAAAAATTGTTTTTTCATGGATTGAATTAAAGACAAAATAAATGTTTATTTTTGAGCAAAAATTGGGTACGCTTTAACGAAAAAAATATAAGTAGTATACAGTTGAAACATAATGTCATCCCTTTTGTGTGCATTATTGCACAACATTGAATCAAAACTTTCTTGTCGCGTTTTTTGTTTATTTTTTGACGACTTTTTTATTTTATTTAATGAATTTTTAGTAATTAAAATATAAATATTTCTCAGTGCAATCTGAGACTATTTTTATTATTTAAAGTCGTCTCCATCAATGGATACCATAGAAAAACAAAAAGAAGAAGGTTAGTTCTTTTTTTATGACTCTATGTTGGCTTTTAATAAACACCGGAGTTGGGCTTGAATTTTTGGGATTTCAGAAAAAGATGCAAAGAGGAAACCAAGACAAAATTTAGGCCCGTCTAGGGCTGAGCTCACTCGGGCATGCGTTCATACATACTTTGTTCCACAAGCAAATATTATTTGTCTGGAAGTTTTCTGATGTTCCTACTAAAACTATGTTTATCACTTTGCATGCCTATCTTTTACCACCTTCAGCGAAAGATCAAAGGCATGCCATGCTTGTTCTAAGATTTCTTTGGCCATAATTTTGGAAAGCGCAGTTATTGCAAATTTAATTGAAAGTTTTGTAAACAAGCAATAGAAATATGCAAATCATGATTGAACTTTCTGTAAAACAATGTCAATCAAAAACTTTTTTTGGCACGGCATTGTTATAACAGGACGGCTTTATTAAAAATAGCTTATTTCAGAAAACTGTGATGATTTTTTCCACTTACCATTGTTTCAAATTTCTTGTTATTAATTTACTTAATTTTAGGTACCTTAACCACACCTTCAAAATTATATTTTACAAGTTTACCCCAGCTTCCTTGTATTTTACGAGCGAACGATCACACAGGTGTCATGGTAAATAAGAATTATTTATACAAAGACGAATATGTTGAACCGTGTTTCCACAAAGATATGATCAAAACTGATAAACTAATATTTAATTATTACGGTAATTGGGATATCCATGTTTACACGATCCCATCAAAATATTTCATCAACAGAGAAGAATTCGATAATTTAATTATTTCTGAAGAATCTCGAAAAGGAATGAAAACTGGAGAAAGCTTTAAAATAATTTCAATCAAAGATGCTTTTTCACAGTTATCTGTTACAATAAAAGTAAATTTGGAGTATTTTTTTCGAGCTGAAAATAAACAAGAATATCAAAAATTGATTGGAGCTGATTACGATTATGATTATTATCAATGGTGCTGGAATGAAATGAAAAACCTCAAACCTAAAAAGCTTGGATCAGAAAAGACAAGTCCATCTGAACAATATGCAAATCTAAAAAATCAACTTAAAAAGATTAAACCAATTTTATTGTTCAAATTGATCAAAGAAATATTTGGTGAAAATGATTTATCAAATGAAGATGAAAATATTTATAATTTAATAGATTTTCGTCTTTTATGCTTTAATGGTAATTCCAGATATGCTTCAGCTTGTAATGAAGAAAAATTTGTTGGGTTTGTTTATACTACACATGGTCGTATCTAGGACAATGCCAGCACTTTTGGAAAACATGAAAAATTCTCAAATTCTGATGAAATTCTCTTTTTTTATTTTCAAATTTGTTAATATTTACTCGATTGTAATTTTAATGTTAACACATTCATGAATTATATGGGAAAAATTTAATTTCATTTTCGAGATAATTTTACTTAATATATTTTTGCATTGACAAGCAGGCACTTTTTTACATTATTGCCCCCTTTTTTCACTTTTATGTTTTTCTTTGATTTTTTCATTTTTTTCACCTTCATTCTTTTGGGCAAAACGACAAAAACATGTGAAAGGGGGAGTGAAGTAAAAAAGTACCGACAAGCAAACCAACAATTTTATCTTGAAGAATCACAATGTAGATTTTTTTCAGTAAAACAAAAAGGCTTCACATTTTCGTAATGTTCGATTAGTATGGTAATTTTTAACATTCTGCATTTAACACAAAGCAGTTAGAAATTATAATAAAGTTAAATTCTATAAATAGAGTTAGATACTATAAAATTTATACTTTGATTTTAACAAGAAAAAGTGATGGCCAGCATTCAAGGTGTAACATTTTTTTTTGAATATTTTAAATTTTATAAAGATAAAAAAACTGTCCTCGAAAAAACTATCATCTAAAGGCATACCTGGAGTACAGCATAACACAAAAATTAGGAGAAATTTAATAAAAATGGTTTGAACAATGAACCAAATATGTTCATTTCTAAAAGTATATTTTTAAGACAAAATGATATTATGTGATTAAATGGTAAAATATTTGCGAATCCTGCATATTTCATGATTATAGAAAACGAAGCTCTAACTAGCAATAATAGCTATATTATCGCGGAGTAAATCATGTGTAAACAGTAGTAGCATCACCGTGTAAATAACTGATTTTTAACATTTTTTATTTTTTATGAAATAAGTTTAGCACATTCAAACTACAACATTTACACTTTGTTCGTGACGAAAAAAAAGTTGTCTTCAGCATTTAAATTGAAGCATCTTTATTTTTTTTACAAAATATTTTTGAATATTTAAGTTAAACCAGTCCTCAAATGAGTTATCAGAATCGAAACAATATGTAAATGCATTGCCATGAATGTTTTGAAATTGTGGGATATAATTTGTTTGAATAATGAATTTAGCAAGAAAAGATAGGAACAATTACCTCATTAATAATATTTAAAAGCTTTTGATTTTCATATTTTTGTAATTAATTTTGTATCAGTCAAGAAAGTTTCAAATGACAATGTTTTTCTGTAAAACATTACGGTTTGAACTACTGGAAAAAAGATGCATTAAAAAAAAAAGCGAACTAAATGCCAGAGCAACTGTCAATTTCGAGAAATCTTTCTTGGAGGTATTTCTTTGGGTTAATTTATAAAAAATATTCAAAAGCTTTTACTTAAAAGATAAAAAAAACTTAAATTATATTATAATGAATTTATTTTTTTGCAAAATTTTAAATGCAAAGGAAAAGTCGATTTGTTGTTCGTTTTTAAACGAAAAACAAGTTAATCAAATTTAATTGTTCAAAACAAACAAAATGCAGCAAACGTGGAAGTATTCAATCCTTTTTTTTAGATCACCACCGATCTTTTTTTAAGACAATTAAATTTTTGTCAGCTGACAGATCAAGAATTGGTTACTTCTTTTTTAAACTGAAAATATTCAAGTTCTGTTTTTTTTATTTTTAATGAGATCAGCAAGATATAATGAAGTTATACAAAAGTGTTTATAAGTAAAAAATTTGCAACGGCAATCATATAGAAACTATCAGTAGGTTTTTTTGGTTGAAAGAAATACAAAATATTCAAACATAAGTGCTCTACTTTTGCTTTCAAAAAACAAATTTACAAGTAAGGTACCAGAAGTGATCATCGATTTTTGCTGCCAAATGGAGTTAAATAGTATCATATGGGTCTGAAAACAACTCCCAAAAAATATTACGGGCCAATTTCAACTTTTGCCGTTTTTACGGCGCTTCGAAAATTTGAATATGATCAAAGTTTTTTTTCTGGTCCATTTTGAGCAACCATGGACATGTGCTTCTGTGGCATAGTGGTGTTGACGTTTGAGTTTCACTTTTTATGTTACAGGTTCGGTTCCACGTTGACCAACTTTTTTTAAACTTTTTTTCTTCTTGATTTAATTAATATTATGGTGGAAAAAAATGTCAAAAAGCCTCTATCTTTTTATTAATAAGTTGTGTTTCTATTTTTAAACCCCTGTCAAAGTTTCCAAAAAAAGTGCAAAAAATGAACGTAATGTTTTTTTATTTTTTTTGCACAAAAAGAAAAACATCCAAGCTAGACATCGATATTTAGTTGAATCAGCGTTTAAAAGTTTTTAACTAAACGAAAAATCGATAGCTATGATTTCTAAAGTTATTTGTGCAAATGCTCTCTGTTGAAAGATTCTTTTACTTTGTTTTGCAAAAACGAAAACTTTTAAGGCTTGCAGTCTAGCTTGGATGTTTTTCTTTTTGTGCAAAAAAAATAAAAAAACATTACGTTCATTTTTTGCACTTTTTTTGGAAACTTTGACAGGGGTTTAAAAATAGAAACACAACTTATTAATAAAAAGATAGAGGCTTTTTGACATTTTTTTCCACCATAATATTAATTAAATCAAGAAGAAAAAAAGTTTAAAAAAAGTTGGTCAACGTGGAACCGAACCTGTAACATAAAAAGTGAAACTCAAACGTCAACACCACTATGCCACAGAAGCACATGTCCATGGTTGCTCAAAATGGACCAGAAAAAAAACTTTGATCATATTCAAATTTTCGAAGCGCCGTAAAAACGGCAAAAGTTGAAATTGGCCCGTAATATTTTTTGGGAGTTGTTTTCAGACCCATATGATACTATTTAACTCCATTTGGCAGCAAAAATCGATGATCACTTCTGGTACCTTACTTGTTAGTTTTATTGCTTTACTTTTCCTTCTTTCAGCAAATAATATTGACTTTACTGTGAGTATGGAGATTGTATTTTCTTTTCATCCACAAAATTCTTTGTTTATTTTGTTTTTACTGGACGACGGCAAAAGTAAATATTGACTTGTTTTAAAAACTGTCAAATATTGTGGTTTAAAATTTCAATAATTTTCTTTCGTTGACAATGATTGTCAAAGATGCGCGTTTTATAAAGTTAAGGTGTCATCCAGGTTTTTCATTTAGTACAAATGTAAAAATTTTTAATCATATTTACAGCAACATCTGAATAAAAAAATGAACTGTTAAAATAACCATAGATTTGTGTTCAAAGGAAAACAACAAACATGTTTATCAAAGAGTCAATAAATTTATTTAGCTTCCTTTGATTTTTATGGGTTTTTTTGCTTGCTAACAAATTTTTCTTTGATAACAGTTGCACTTTTTTCAATACTTTTAAAAAAACGCAGTAGAAAAAGATTTTTTTAGGCATGAAATAGGTTGCTTCTTTTTGAATATTTTAGCACAAAGGCAAAACAATGTAAAAAATCAATGTTGCAATATCGGAAAGAAAAGTTTATAGAGGAAAAAAAGCTGCGTCTTTGCAGGAGGACTTCCGTGCAGTAAATATTGAAAAAAAGGACGGTCTTTTTTATATTTAGGTTAATAATTAAAAATAGAAATAAAAAAAGTAATTTCTCAAGTATTTAAAAAGTTGTTGTTTCCCAAAAAATGTGCAAAAAAAGGCTAAAAACAAAGCTGAATGCGAACATGACAAGAAGCCCATGCAACTGTTAGAGACAAAAATGTTTAATATTTCAACATACACTCAAAAATTGGTAACACCTACTGAAATGAGAGGGACAGAAAACTTGTTATTGGTAGGATAATGCATCAAAACTAAAACATAAAAAGATTTTTTAGCAAAACAAAAGAAGCAATAATAATTCACACAATTTTAGTTGTATCATCTTCTGGAACAAATTTAATTGGATCACATTTATGTGGTTTTTCAGAAAGTTGAACACATTCTTCATTTTTGTCACTTTTGATAACTTTTGCATAAACATGAACGCTATGACGAGTACTACATGCACAACAAATAAAAGATTTTGATTTTTCATACCATGTATATTCATGACATACACTTCTCTCACTATTTGTAAAAACAGCCAATTTTTGACGAACTGCTCCACGTGTTTTTCTTTTTACTAATCGATATTTTGGTGCCATAATAAAATTTCCATTTGTTACTGGTTCACAAATATGTTTCTGATGACTCATAAATACACATTCATCTTCTTTTCCTTCATTTTGAATTGTTGCAGTAAGATTGACTTTTAACAAATAACATTTTGAGCAATAAAAATATTTTGCAGTTTTATTATAAAGGAATCTATAGTAGTACTTCTTTTCCTCGGTTGTATAAATAAATAAACTTTTTTGGAATGCATCTTCTCGTGTTGATATTGAAGCAATTTCATACAAGGATTTTGCAACAATAACATCGTCTTTGTATTTACTAGGTTCATATTCTCGAAGTTCACAAATATGTTGAGCATTGTAAAGCTTCAAATAATCTTTTCCGTCACCACCTTGACATACTGCAGCAGTAACGTGATTTCCCCTCGGACAATAAGTACATATATATTTTTTTATAATTTTATTCCAAAAAAATTCATAACATAAATTCTTGTTTGTTGAACGGAATACTATTAGTTTTGATTGCATTACACCATTATGTTTGTATTCAAATACTTTAAAATCAGAGCATTCAGAAATAACATCTTCAGAAACGACAAACTTTTCAGGCTCAAATTTGCAAGGCTTACATACATGTTTCGTTTTGGTTAACATTAAATATTCACTACCATCAGAATCTTGATATACTTTTGCGGCAACATGCTTGCCACTCTTCTTGCAAGTGTTGCAGCAGAAATAACTGCAAGCATCTCTATTAGAATTATGCCAAGAGTATTCGTAGCAAGCAGTTTTATTCGACGATGAAAAGAGAACCATTTTTGATCGATCAACGCAATTTTGAATATTTTTAAAAATTTTAAAATTTGAAGCTTCAACGATTTCTTTTCCAATATATTTTTCTCGATTGAATTGGATCATTTCACAAACATGTCCTTCACATGGTTTAAGCATAACAAAATCTGTTCCATCTTCCTTTTGACAAATATCAGCGGCAGTCCAGCGTTTTGGTTTGGCTTGCAAACAGCCAGTACAATGCCATAAGTTGCATCTTTTGCTCCACAAATATTCATAACAAGTCGTTTGAGTATCATCTGAGAATACGATCAATCTTTGAATAATAGCATTTCGAAAGCGATAAGATATAACTTCAAAATTTGGTTTTTCAATAATTCGCTTATAAATTCGTTCTTTACAGACATGTTGAGTTCCTTTTAGCATAACAGCACTTTTTCCTTTTCTTTTAATAATTCTTGCAGACATTCGGACTTTTCTGCTGCAGCAAGCATAACACAGGAAATATCCTTTTGATTTATCCCAGAAATATTCATAACAATATTTTCGATCTGGTGATGTGAAGACTGAAAGCGTTGTTTTTAAAGCACCTCGATTTATATGTTTCAATACTTCAAAGTTTGGTGGTTCAATTATCTTTGTCGGATATGCAGTTAAGTGTTGCCTAAAATGTAATATTCTTATATTACTCAAAAACGCTCTCGTTTAAACAAACCTTTTACGACGTTTTTGTACATCAGAACCCTTAATTCTATTGCAACTTTGATATCTGTCGCTAACATCTTTAGCTTTTCGTTTTCTTAGATTTTTTCTAAATATTCCTTGTTATTATTTTGCAAAAACGACAAACAAAACTCACTCTGCTTGTCTTTCTTCTTCATCAATAATAATTAAATCACAGATATTGTAATTCTTAAAAAGCTGAATATATTCATCTTTTTCATCTAGTTGTTTAATCCAATTTGCAATAATTTCTTTCATTCTTGGTTCACTATTTTCAGAAATATGTTTGAATAATGCTGGTAGAAATCTTTCATGGACTAATTCTTTGCTGCCTGAAGTTTTGGCTTTCAATAAAAAAAGCATGGAGAAGAAAATTTCTGGATATATTAGCAACATTTTTTTATCGATATGAATAAACGATTTCTTTTCCTTAATTAATGATTATATAAAAATACAGCTGTTATTGCACATTTTTTTCTCTAAAAAAGCTTACCAAATAAGTGAAAAAATAGTTTGTTTAAAAATATGTATTTTGGCAACAACATCGCTTTATCCTTTTCACATCATCAGAAAACATTTTAGCTCATGGTTTTTTAGCATGACTTTAAATTTATTTTTTTGTTTTATTTTTTAATTAATGAAAACGTTATTAGTGTTCCATTCGTATATACCTTGACTGGTATGGCAGACAGCTAAAATTTAACAGTATTCAAGTATCTTCTAATCATATTATGCTTACTTCGTTTTCACTAAAATATTCAAAAAAAATTTATTGCAACTATCAAGAATAGGCTCTGAAAAGTAAAAATAGGATACAACAAACAAAATGAAAGAGGCAGCAGTATAAACAAAGATGGCTGCTGCGTCTATGTGCTTCACTTTTTTTTGGTCTTTGACAAACATATTTTTCTATACTTTTATTTAAAAGAAAGACAAACTCAATTATTTTAGTGGACTCAACGTGTATTAAGTCCACTGAAACAACTTTTTCGTGACAAAAAAATAACACGTGTCTTTTTGCTAATCCTCCACAGCTGTGCTATCTATCAAATGTAAAACAAGATTTTAAGTATTTTTTGGCACACCTGTATTTTCATTTACATATGAAAAATGCGAAAGAAAGACTAATATATTTTAGTGTAGTTAATAAACAAATTATTTTCTGTTAATTACATGTTATCTAATACATTATGTTGCTTATATTGTGTATTTTAAATAATATAGTAATTTTATAAATGGCAATGCTTTCCTTAAAAACATATGCAAAGTACCCGAACTAACAAGGAAGGCGAAAAAATGGCGAATTCTCGCATAAAAACGACGAAAAGAAGGCGCTTCCTTCTGCCTTCTTTTTGCCTTCTTTCTGCCTTCTTTTCAAGACTTGGCGTTTTTTCATTTTTTGCCAGAAAAAATAATCATTTTTTTATTGCTGTTTTATGGTGAAATTTTTTCTAATGTTTAATACAAAATATTTTTCAACAAAAAATTATAGTTTTTGGTTTAGACTTTTTTACTTTATTAAAATGTATTGTAAATATTTTTTGTTTTTTACTTTTTCGAAGTGAAATCTTAAAGTTACTGTCTAAGAGATGAAAAGTTTAAAAGATCTTTTAAATTTTTTATTACGTTTTTCAAAATAAAAATTAATTATGCTAAAAAACATACAAAACTGGAACAACATAAGTTTTGTTGAAAGATACAATAAAAAATGCTTTTTTGACAATATTGTTTGCGGCAACAGTTACATGTTCTTGTGTTTTTGATGAATCAACCATTCCATAAAATGGAAACAAATATGCATTTCCAAGAAGATCTTCTGCATGGAATTTTCCATACATCGGCTTAATTGTTAATGGCTGAATACGGGCAAAAACTTGACCATCCTTGCAAAACTAATGAATTGTGCCAATTTTGAAGCTTCCACTTTCATCTTTAAAGTAACATAATGAATCATTATTCTTTTTACGCAAACTACTAGCTGGATAATACGTATAGCCTGAATTTGTATATGATTTTAAACCAACTGGTTTTTTAACCAAATTATTTTCTTCTCCAAGAATTTCAATTAATATTTCATTTGGAATTAAAACTTCATCTTGATCTTCTGTTTCTTCGCTTTTCTTTTCTATTGTATTTAACAATTGTTTTAATTCGCCTTTTTATTGACTTCTCCATTTATTCAAAACATTTAAATATGATAATCATTGCTCGATTTGGGTCAGAATAATTCTTGGGACTTTACATGTAACAATATTAGTTAGCGTTTGCAGAATATTTTCTCCGCCAAAACAGGAGCTGCATTGTAACGGTCCATGTAAACGTACTTGACTTGGAAAATGCATTATATCATGAGTTTTTGGAACATAAACATTATGTTTGAATAACCCCATTCTTTCATCGAACCATGTATTTAGCAAATTTTCCGAATATTGAATTGCTTCTTCTGTTATTTTCAAGTCGGCGATATATTCTCAATTCCTGAAGGTGTAAATGTTACTTATATTTTTTCTGAAACTGAAGAAAAAGTTTGTACCCGCAAATTAGTAATGCTTCGACAGACTGATGATGAAAATGATGAAGAACGTCCAACTACAAATTCAACAAAACTAATAGCAGTTTACAATTGCAAAATATTAATTCAAGTTTACAAAAAATGGATCATAGATTGAAAAGACTTGAAGTAAGTTAAAGTCATTATTACCGTAATCTACTACAGCAAAAAAAGAATCATAAAATTTCTTATATTCTCGCCGCAGCCCGAAGGGCTGCGGCTGTTTAAGCATCAGTTTCGTACGCCTACGTAGGGAAAAAAATAATTTTCTACGGTAGTGACCCCCCAGGTCTGCAAATGGTACCAAAACCTGTGCTTTGACTGCGGATTTATTTTTTTGTAAAAAAAATTACTGTAGGGTTACGGTAAGTGGTACTTTTACTCAAAAGAGTGTTTTTTTGCCGGGGTTTTGACCAAAATTCAAGGCAAAAAAGTTCTAAAAAGCGATGTGGAAGCCTATAGTACCCCGGTGACCACTACAGTACCCCAAACACACTTACAGTACCCCTACAGTACCCCAAACACACTTACAGTACCCCTACAGTACCCCAAAACACACCTACAGTACCCCTACAGTATCCCAAAACACACCTATAGTACCCCAAACACACCTACAGTACCCCAAAACATACCTACAGTATCCCTACAGTACCCCAAACACACCTACAGTACCCCAGAACACACCTACAGTACCCCAGAACACACCTACAGTACCCCAAACACACCTACATTACCCCCGAATCATACTGTATTAAGGCGTGTGAGTCGGCAAGAGGGTCGCGAGCGAAGCGAGCGACTCTCTTGCCGACTCACACGCCGTTGTAATAATACAGAAACATTGCTGGATATTTATAGTGATTCTTATTGTTAAACATGGATAGTGATAAAAAATAAAAATAAAAATTTTGCATTTGTTTAAATTTTGTTGCTTTCTGTGTTAGAAATTAACGATACTGTAAATTATTAGGTGTTTTTGATATTTTTGTAATCCCATGCTTTGGTAAATTATAAATTTCTGTTTAAAAAATAAGTTTTATTTCGGAATCCTTGTGTAGGTAAATTTATAATTTATTAGAGTATTTTTTATAAACATCTGTTTAACATGGATTGAAATGGTGCGAAATATGAATGATGATATTTTAAGGTTTTGTTAAATGTTGTTTGTAGTTGATTCTTTTATACATGGAGTGATAGCCAGCAGACGGCTCATGAGATTGTCCCACGGGCTTAAAAAAGAACAGTTATTAAACTGCCGGCTGTTCATTTTTTTGGGTTCTGCGGATAGACAGCTCATGAGATTTCGCAGACGGGTTGGCCGTATTTTTTTTAACAAATCTGTGGATATACGGCTCAAGAGATTCGCCTTTTTTTAAACAACAGTGGTTCTTATTTTTGTTTTTATTATAACAGCCACCCGTGTCTGCTTTAATAGGAGTCTGTGTTTCAACTCGGCGAGTTGATTTTTGCCAAATGTCTGGTTTTTTTAATACCGCCTAAAAATCTATTTTCGCGTTGTAATTTACCAATTTTATCAGAATTTTTATACCTCCATTTTAATTTATATTTTTTTATTGGAAAAAAAATAAAGTGTGGGAAAAAGGGATTTGATCCATATATGATTTTCAGTGGAAGCTTTCGTATTATATTTATAATAATTTTCAAATGCAACATTCCTTTTTTCCCAATTTTTTTTTTTAAATTTTTATTCTAATACCATCTTTTTTAAAGGGGTAATTCCATCTCAACAAATTAATTTCCTCTAAAAATGTGCATAAAAAACACGAAAATGCATTGTTTCTTTGCACTTTCAGTGTTTGTCAACGGATAATGGGAAAAGATTAAAGCATTTTTCCTTGATTATTATCAATAATAATGCTTGAAAAAAATTTGTTATAGGGCGAACGCCCCCTTTAATGAACAAAATTTTTCATGTGTCCTAATGTTTTTACCTAAAAAAACTAGTAAAAAATTTTTTTTATGTAAACACAGACTCCTATTAAAGCAGACACGGGTGGCTGTTATAATAAAAACAAAAATAAGAACCACTGTTGTTTAAAAAAAGGCGAATCTCTTGAGCCGTATATCCACAGATTTGTTAAAAAAAATACGGCCAACCCGTCTGCGAAATCTCATGAGCTGTCTATCCGCAGAACCCAAAAAAATGAACAGCCGGCAGTTTAATAACTGTTCTTTTTTAAGCCCGTGGGACAATTTCGTTATTTCTCAGAGTTTTTAAACCCTCCTAGATCACAATTTAATGTAAGAAAATAATAGAAAAATGCTAATGTCAACTAACAAACTATTTTTTCTGTCAATGCTCTTAACGGTTTTAAAAAACCCAAAAATAACGAAGCTATAAAAATTTTATTGTAGTGCTATTATTTTATCGAGTACTGTATTCATAAAATAATGCAGCCTTAATGAGTCATTTATTTCAGTAAAAAATAGCATATATTTAGCAAAAGTTAAATAAAGAAACTCTTTTTAGAATAACAGAAATTCTCGAATGACTGATCAAACTATTCTTGAAGGATGTGTTGTTAATATTAATGGACGAAAACGGAATGTTGCAGAGTTAAGTTATGGTGAATTTGAAAATCTTTTTTTTTTGTTTCAATAAAAGTAATAATAAAGTTAAAAAATCTATTACAATGTTCACCTCAAACACAAAATCAATAAGTAAAACTGTAATTTTTTTGTTGAAAAATATTTTGTATTAAACATTAGAAAAAATTTCACCATAAAACAGCAATAAAAAAATGATTATTTTTTCTGGCAAAAAATGAAAAAACGCCAAGTCTTGAAAAGAAGGCAGAAAGAAGGCAAAAAGAAGGCAGAAGGAAGCGCCTTCTTTTCGTCGTTTTTATGCGAGAATTCGCCATTTTTTCGCAATTTTTTTTATTTTTTGTTAGTTCGGGTATTAGAGTAAAAATCTTTTTGTATAACATGTTTCTTAATTCTTTTAAAGCTTTTTTTGCTAAAATATTCAAATATTTTTATCTATAGAGAACAAATTTCGAGCAATCTGACACAACTTGCTTAAGAAAAGGAGGATGTATTTGTTGTCAAAAAAAATAACAGTTGCTGATTTTGGGTGATCCTTAACCCCGCACATAAACATATGCTCTCCTTAAGGGGAAAGCCGAAGAAAAATAAATTTATTAAAGCCTTTCGAGAGAGTTCAATGGATAAACGTTTTCTCGACTAACATGTGTTCGCTGCTGCTTTAGCTTCTGCTTTTAAACTGGGAAAGCTTGAAAAAAAAATTATTCAATAAAATAAAGTAAAAGTAACATCCTTAAAAATACTAGCTACTGCACCTTTTTTTTATTTTCAATTTTTCTCATTAAAATATCGGCAAAACCCTTTTTTCGTCAAACATCGATTGTCTTTTGCTAAATCATTTTTTAGAATTCTTTTTTCTCTTTAATCAACTTTTATGTTGTGATAAATGACTAGCCATTTACGTTTATTTCTTTGAGGCAAACAGTCTTAATAAACTTTTTTTTTATAAAAGACCAAACTTGAAGTTGTAAGTTGTTGTTGATTGACATTATAATACAATATACTAAATTTACCAATGTTCAGTTTTATAAATGTCTTTCATTTTAAGAACTTATGTTTTCAACCAAAATATTCAAAGAAATATTTTATCTGTTGTTGTGCCTTAATGCAAAAAAGAATAAAATGCTGGCTGAAAAAAAGCAACTGAACAAAATTGAGCTTGCATTAGACACACAAGTATTACGTTTTTTTTATCCGATATGCGAAAGAAAGATGCACATATTTTTGTTGAAAGAATGAATAAAATTTTTTTTAAAGCCGCTAATAGCTGCTGCTTTATTTTGTTTTCACTAACATTGTAAGTGTTAATAAACACTTTTGTGTTGACCTCAAATTCGAAAATTTTTAGTTATATTATTTTAGCTTTTTTCAACAGCTTTACCAAGCATTTCTTTAAGCTTGTTGATAGATTAATTTTTATTATTATCTCAATAATTTAAGTTAACTTATATTAAAAAAAACACATATAAATGAACCCGGACGTTATTTGTTTATAGCAATGCTTGTGAGACGAACATTATAGCAAAACTGTTTTTAAAAAATGATCTCAAGTGTAAGTTTCCATTCTGAAACTCTTCGTATTTTGCTAAAAATAAAGAAAGTAAACGATGTTCAAGTTTGTATAAATATCATTTGTTACATTAAAGGCGATCCATTGCTTTTCAACAAAATATTCAAAAACATTTTTAGCATCTATTAAAAACATGGATAAAAAGAAAGTTTAAAAAATGAAAGGAAATGTTAAAGCTGTCGTTAAAAAGAAACGACAACTGCATTCACTTGAACGTTTGGCTTGCAACTGACACACACATGTTTATGTTTTTCCTTTCATGTGAGGCTCAAAAGAAAGATGTACTTATTTTATTTATTGGATTTTATAGAGCAACATTTCTTCAATAAATAAATTTGCTTTTTTATGTAACCTTTTTCAGATTTTAGATAAAAAAAATGATGATATTATATTTTGACCATTGGTTCTTCTTGTACACATTTAAAAGCATATGACATTTAGTTTTTTGTAAGTATAAACTATCTTCAAATTTTTCGTAGTATTTTTTTTCATTAAAATATTCAAACAGTTTTTTTAACTACAGTGCAAAGCAATACGAAATAATTCGTCTACGAAGACGACATTGTTATATAAGAAAGATAGCAGTTGCAAAAGTTTATGCTTTTGCTCTTATCTTTTTTTCTTCCTTATCAGTAATTAGATGTACACTTTTATTTCATTTGGAGACACTTGCATTTAATGTTTTGATTTCAATTTCTTTGTAGTTTTGACTTAATAGCTTTGGATTAAAACTAGTTAAAGAACCACAAAGAAATTTACACTTTAATAACAACATTTTACTTTAGAAATGATATTTCAATTTCATCTCAAACTTTAAAACAAAACACTTTAATCGTTGTCACAAATACCAGTTTTTTTAACAATCCTTTTTAACGATATTTATTTGTTTTTGTTCTCAAATATTCAAAAAAAACTTTTAAAAAAAGTAGAAAGAAGTCGTTCTTTGAAAAATTTATGAAAGTGTGTTGCTGTCATCTTTGCCATTTGTCTGAAAAAAGAAGTTAGCTGGTTTGGTATGACGCTGAGGTTGGGTGACGGCTGACGCACACTCATAACTATTTGGTTTCAATGTGTGTGCTTTTATACTATGTTCGAGAAAAAGAGGATAAGTGTTGTTGCTGCAAGAATGTTTCATGGAAAAACATTCCTTCGATGGACACATGTCAACTACTACTATTATTTTTTATTTCAACGTTATTTTTGGTGTAATAGTAATTGATACTCGAATGACTGAATTTGGTTGAAATAACTTTTTATAAAATAAAAAAATAAAATTTTTCAAATCTGTTTTTTCAGAACATCCATCATACAAAAAAGTATTGATTAAATGATAGTAACTCTTTGAAACTTTTATTTTAAAAAATGTAGGTGACTTTTTGATCGGATTCAATTTTTGAAAAAAATTTAGTTTTATTTCTTTTTTTGTTGATATCGTTTTTTTGCAATTCTTTTTACTAAAATATTTAAAAGCTGCTGAATTTCAGCCACTGAACACGAACCTAAAAACAAAAGGGAGAGAGGCTGCAAAAATAATGTGCGTCAAAGTTTTTGACGTTAACATTGTTTCGGTTATCACTCTTTTTATATTCCACAGAAAGACGATCGATCAATAGACGAACATTTCATGAATGACGAATTATTGTTGATTGTTTTTTATTCATATTGATTTCGTGTTTATTTTATTGAGTGAGAGATTTACACAACTTTTTTACAACCCGGGTTTTATACATTATCAGCGATTTTAAAGTTTTTTTACATTTTTTTTTTAGAAAAAAACGATAAACCCCAAAAGTTAAATTAATTTTCACCAAATGTAATTTTTGATGCATTGAAGAAGTAGAAGAGAAGCAGTTTCTTTCAGCAATAAAATCAGCTTGATAACGTTGAAGACATGCAGAATAGCAAGTGCAACAAATCCAAAACAAACTTGTTTTAAAAAAGCTAATGCAGTAATAATGCAAAGCTAAATCAGAATTCTGAGCATATTGAACTTTGAGCCCTTATCAACAACATTTCACTTTACAGTTTTTCCAAGATGAAAAAAAACATCCTATTTACTTAATGTTTCGAGCAAATGCGAAATTTCAAAATTAATTAGAACAAATAAAATTTACTATCGCATTTTTACGTAGGACAAAGTGTGTATTCAAAAACAATTTGTGAAACAAATGGATATAAACAAAGCACTTATAAAAAACCATGAACATTATACAAAAAACAAAAGAAATCGATAATTCATAGTTTTCGAATTTCACAAATGTGTTCAACATTATTGAGTTCAAGATAATTTTCACCATTTTCATTTTGGAGTAATTTGGCAGTAACCTTTATATTTTGGCATCGAATACATTTATAACATTTTCGTTTTTCGTTGTAAGTATAAATATAACCATAATTCTTATTCTTTGGATCAAAAATTGTCAATCTTTTCATTTTCTTTTTTCGGAAAAACTCTTCCCATAATTTAAAATTAGGATGGCTAACAGTTTTTCCAGTAAGTTGTTCAGGAATATATTTAATTGGAGAACATTTGTGCTCAGTTTTACCACATTCAACACATTCTTCGTTTTCAGCATTTTTAATAATCTTTGCAAAAACACGAATTTTGTAGGCCCTTTTACATGGATTACAGACGTAGTATTTTGAACATTCACTCCAAGTGTATTCGTAGCATTCATCTTTTGTATCATTAGTAAATACAGCCAAATGTTGAAAAATTCTATTACTATGTTTTCTTTTTAGCAATTGATAATTCGGCTGTTTGACGATTTTTGTAATAATAATATTTTCAGGAAGAAATTTGATTGGATTACATTTATGTCGTTTCTCTGATAGATAAACGCATTCTTCATTTTCATCATTTTTCACAATCTTTGCATAAACATAAATTTTGTGTTGCATACTGCAGGTTCGACAAAGAAATAATTTTTTACCTCTTTCCCATGTATATTCATAGCATTCACTTTTTTCATCGTTTGTAAAAACAGCCAAACGTGGAATAACTTTATCGCTAAGTTTTCTATTAATTAATTGATAATTTGGTGCCATAATAACATTATTAATTTCAAAATATTCCATTGGTTCACAAACATGTTTTTGATGACCCATAAATACGCATTCATTTTCTTTTCCTTCATTTTGAATTGTTGCATGAAGATTGAATTTTAGCAAACGACATTTTGGACAATAAAATTTTTTAGCAAATTTGCTGTAAAAAAATTTAAAATAATATTTCTTTTCTGATGATGTAAAAATATTCAACACTTTTAGTTGCGAACTATTTATTGTTGCTATTAATGTAATTTCATACATTGGCTTTGCAACAATAATATCATCTTTGTATTTTTCAGCATCAAACTCACGAAGTTCACATACATGTTCCACTTTGCTGAGCATCAAATATTCTTTTCCAACACCATTTCGACATACAATAGCAGTAATCCCTTTATCAGCTGGACAGTGGCAGCATCTATATAAGCTACTTTGAGAAAACCGACAATATTCATAGCAGAGATTTTTGTTTGAAGGACAAAATAATACCAATCTTGAAGTCATTTTTCCATTATGTTTGTAATTAAATACTTTAAATTCAGAATTTTCAATAATTTCATCAGATATTTCATATTTTTCAGGAATATATTTGCATGGTTCACAAGAATGGTTATTGTTGCCTAGTGTTAAGTAATTGCTTCCATTTGAATGTTGATGTACTTTAGCAAAAACAAATTGATTTTTCTTCTTACAAGCGCAACAACGAAATCTCTTATCACAAGAATCCCAAGAGTATTCATAACACACATCTATATCGGATGATGTAAAAACCACTAATTTTGATCTATCAACACCATCGTGATCATATTTGAAAATTTTAAAATTTGAAGCTTCAACAATTTCTTTTCCATTATATTTTAAAGTTTCAAAGTTTAGCGGTTCATTGATTTTTGATGATGATAATGAAATTTGAAGCTGCAACCGTTTCCTGAAATCAACATTTTTATTGTACTCAAATATTTTGAATTAAAAATATACCCTTTAGGAAGACCCTGCTTTTGTAAATCATGATAGCCTTGAGAGTGTTTTTCATCATTTTCTCGAACATCTGTACAACCACTTCTATCATTTGTATGATGACTGTAGCTAATATCCTTGGGTTTTCGTTTTCGAAGATTTCTTCTATAAAAATCCTTGTAATCGTTTTTAAAAAAAAGAACAATTAACTTACTGATTATTTCTTAGATCTACATCGAGTATTATCATCATATCATCAATACTGTGATTCTTAAAAAGCTGAATATATTCTTCTTTTTCTTTTTCATCTTGTTGTTTAATCCAATTTGTAATAATTTCTTTCATCCTTGGTTCACTATTTTCAGAAATATCCCTGAATAATGCAGGTAGAAATCTTTCATGAATTAATTCTTTGTTGCCAGTAGTTGCCTGAAAACGATTTAAAAAGTTAGATAAGTAATTGCTAGAGAAAAGGGCTTTTACTACTAAAAACCAACAGCTTGTGCTGGAAAATTATATTGCCGAACTACAGGTTCAAGAAAAAAACATACTCCTTTTTTAAAAAGAAAATCACAAGTTTTATCACATTTCCTTGTATCATCAAAAATAATAGCAAAATCTTGAAAATCATGTTCAGCAAAAACAACCAAAAAATTCTAAAAACAATTGTCCGTTAAAAACTAATATTATTAAGTAAAAACAAACCTTTTGTGAAACGAATTGCCATTTAAACATAGCAGAAATCATTTTATATTCTATATATATTATACTTAATTTACTGCTTTTCCTCTCAAAAAACATACCTTCATTAAACGGTTCAACAAGCAACATCTTTGACACAGAATTAATTGAAAGCTTGCATCTTCCTGCAAATTGAGACTTCTCATTTTTATCTTTTGTTATTAGCTCGATCATTGTTAAAGATCTAAAGAAAGATTTAAAAATATAATTTTTTTAGTTAAAACTTTTGCTAGACACGAATTTTACGATATTAAGATCATTCAACAAAAATTGATAAGAAAAGAGAAATAATTTGTTTAGTGGAATAATAAATAAATCCTTCATTGACCTTTTTTATATTAAAATGAAAGAATCGATAGAAAAAGTATAAGTAAATTAAAAGAAGGAAAATGTTTTTTTCTGGTTACCAATAAAGCCTTGAGAAGAAAAGTTTTTGGATTTAACGATATTTTTTGATCAATATAGATAAAGGATTTCTTTTCCTCACTTAGGAAAAGCCATCGTTATTACACAATTTTTTTTCCAGTGAAGCTTTCCAAAACAAGTGAAAAAATGGTTTGTTTAAAATGATGTATTTTGGTAACAACATTGTTTTTTAAGTTTGTATAAAATCCTCCCTACATTATTGGAAAAAATTTTAGCTCACGTTTTTTAGCATGATTTAAATTTCATTTTTTTTATTTTATCTTTTAATTAATGAAAAAATTGTTTCAATTCCATTCTTAAAAACCTTGTCTGTCATGTCAAACAGCTAAAGTTTAACAGTATTCAGGTATCTTCTAGCCATGTTATAATTACTTTGTTTTCACTAAAATATTCAAAGAAAAAATCAATTGCAACTATCCTAAAATGAAGTAAAAGTAATACTCTTAAAAATACCAGCTCCTGCACCGTATTTGTTTTCCAAAAACCACGTCTAGTCTTTTTTGTACTGCGCGCCTGTAGAAATTGCCAGAAAAAGATGCAATCAATCGCTTCGAAAACAGAAAAAAGGTTTATTTCTATTGTCTTTTGTTTTTTCTAGCAAATTCTAGCAAAAAAAGAATAAAAAAATTAGAAAAAGATAAAGGGAAATGATTTTCGAAGCGATTGATTGCTTCTTTTTCTAGCAATTTCTACAGGCGCGCAGTACAAAAAAGACTAGACGTGAAACCATATTTTTTACTAAAATATCGGCAAAACCCTTTTTTTGTCAAACATCGATTCTTTTGTTAAATCATTTTTTAGAATTCTTTTTTCTCTTTAATCAACTGTTATATTGACAAGTCATTTACTTGTCACTTTTGAGACAAGTGGTCTTCACAAGCATTATTTTTTTTATAAAAGATGTATTGTGAAGTTGTAAATACTTAAGTTGTTATTATAATACTAATTACTAAAATTATCAATTTTAGTTTTAAAAATTATTTACAATGTTAAGCCTGTATTTTCAACCAAAATATTCAAAGAAATATTTTTTTCTGTTACTGCGCAGTAATGCAAAAAACTAAAATTCTGTCTACAGAAAAGTGGTAGCTTTCTTCATTTGCGCAAAACATTGTTTGCTTTGGACACACATATGTTACGTTCTTTCATTCAAGCATTTGTTTTTGAGTAAACAAACAATTTTATTCATCAAGCGGCTACCGGCTGCTGCTTTATTTTTTCAATGGGTTTCAACAAAAAGGCTGTAAAAATAATGTGGGCCAATGTTTTGACGTTTCTCTTTTTTTTATGTTTGACAAACAGCCGATCAGTGGATCAAAAGACAAACATTTCTTTAAATGACTAATTTCTGCTGTTTTTTATTGATTTATTTTGATTTCCTTTACAGATTGATCGAAGTATTTCGACGGCGGTTTTTTGTTATCGGCAAAATGCAAAAAGACATCAGTAAAGGTTCATGTCTTGAGGATTAAGGTTAGATAAGCATGGGATACACATAAAATTTTTTTTCATTTCTAACACTCTGCCAATGCGTCAAAAAAAATATGTGTGGCATATCAACCTTTCATTCGTGAAAATGTATTAAGAAAATGATCAGAGACAGCTGTGCTTTATTACCAATTTTGTATTTATATTTATCATATTTCAGCATAATTTTTTTTTCTGACAGTTTGATAAAAATGAAATATCAGAAAACTAAAATTTTTCTCCCCATTAAAATTAGATTAAATTTTGTACGGATTAGTGAAAATAAAAAGTAGCAAAAACAAAAAATTCAACATGACATTACACACTTGCATCACTGATAAAAATTTATTTAAGATTGTTGCATTAAGAAAGTTAATGCAACAATCTTAAGAAAGTCTGAAAGCTTTCTGCTTGGAAGCGTTTTATGACATACGTGGCAAAAAAGCTTTTATAAACTTGACTAAAATTCGATTCCATGGTGCTAAAACTGGTACTTAAGAAGCTTTTCTTTTGTGAAAATTCATCATTTTGTGTTTAAAAAAATGAAATATCTTGTTCTTCTTGCTATTCTTTGCATTGCAGCGAATGCACATTTCATTAATGAATGTGTCACCTTAATGTGTACGGGAGATAAGGGGTGCTGTGATAATGGCAAATGCGTCGTAAGTATTTTTTATAACTAATGCAAAAAAAACTGGTGACCATATAATACAAAAAATTTTTTTAGCCCTGTAAATCTCCATCTCATGAAATCGAAAAACAAGAAACAGATCCTCCAGGAATTTACTGTGATACCTACAAAGACTGCCCACCAGGTTTCATCTGTTTGAAAGAAATTCATCGATGTCGTAACAAAAAAGTAGTATGTTTTTCATATATTTAATTAAAAATTTTATATTAACGTTTTTAGGAATGATTTGATAATTGTGGTTCCCAAAAAGAAAGAACCTTAAATCATTTTTTGTTTGTTGTCGCATAATAAACGTGGTAAACAATAAAATGTTGCAAAAATAGCTTTCATAGCTAGTACAAATGCTAGCAATAAAATGCTTATGTATGTATGTAAAAAAAACAACTTGACTTTTATATAATTATTGATGTTTAACGAAATTTTTGGACATCATTAAAGCAATTTTTTGCCACGTCAAAAACTAAAAGATTAACAAAAAAAGAATTTTGCGCTAATCGATGATAGTTTAAATCCGTCAATAAGAAGAAGCATACAAGCAGTAAAAAAACAATCAATTTTTTGTCGATAAAGAAAAACGAAAGTATGCTAGTGTCAAAACACGTGGACAAGGAAAAGTAACCTCTAACAATTAAATTATCAGCAATTGACCTAAAAAAGATACGCCAACATCTTTCTAGTAACTGATAAGCAATCATTTTACCTTATCCTTTTCTTTTATTGTATTGCTTTCTTCACTAACGAATTTTTTCATTTTCTTCATTATCAGCTGAAAAATGAAATCGATAGTTCTCCTTTTCTGCTGTTTTTTAGCTTTAATTTTTGCAACATGCCCTGATGGAAGTGTTGAATTTCAAGATCATTGCTACTATTTTGAAACAAATTCAACCAATTTTCCAAATGCTGAATTAGCTTGCAATAAATTAAATGGACATTTGACTTCTATTCATGATGGATTTACTAATGCTATTATTACTGGTAAGTTTAATTCTAAAGTTTTTTAGTTCAAGAAGAACCTTTTTTAGGGCAAAGTGGAAATTATTTTCATGAAAGCACAGACACAAATTTCTGGATAGGCTTAAATTCTTTAGCAACACCTGGAAATTGGTCATGGTCCGATAATACAACTTTTGATTTCTGTGAATGGGCAGCCACTGAACCTCAGAATTTAACAATGAATTGTGGAGCAGTAACAATTCAAAATGGTTATTGGGCAGCTGATGATTGCTTTAAAATGAAGCCATATGTTTGTATTGTACCATCATTTGTACCCACAACAACACCGAAATATCCTGTTTATACGAATTGTTCACTAGGATGGATGTATTTTGAACCTACAAATTCGTGTTACGGCCTTCACGGTTACGGAAATTATGCAGCAAACTGGACAAACGCTGAAAAATATTGTGAATCGTACAACTCACACTTAGTTTCAGTACATAGCTATGATGAATTAAGATTTGTTTCAAGTATTTTTTCCCGTAGTTTTGTTTAAATTATTATTGATTTTAGCCCTTATTTCATTGTCATATTCAAATACATGGACAGGTTTATATTCAAATGATGATGAAAAAACGTGGAAATGGCCAGATGAAAGCCCTGTTGATTATCTTCCGTGGTATTCTGGATATCCAAATAAAAATGTTTCAAGCTGTGTCGCTGTTTGGGCAGAAGGTATTTATTACGACTCATGTTCCACCGTTTCTAGAACATTGTGTAAAAAACCAGCACTTCCTTAATGTTATTTTTTCCTTATTTTTTAAAAATTTATATAAAACATTTTTTTACAAAAATGCTTACATTTAAATCCAGCCTACTAAATTTTCTTTAAGTTAAGATGTGAAAACCTGCTTCTTTCGATTTTAATAATAGCACTGTTTAAAATTGAAAACGAAATATTCTTTTCGGGCTTCGTATTGTTTGGTTAAGTAAAAAACAATTTAAATTTTAGCCATTTGAACTTAATCCGAAATTTTTTTGAAATTTTCCATGAAAATATTCTTTACAATATTCATCTCCGGACCGGGATGAAAAATGCGGCCGAAAATCGTCGGCCCGGCCGGCCTCGTGGCCGAAAAATGTTGACCGGCCGCACTTTTCATCGACAATAACTTTTTTCTTGTTTACATTTGATCCACATATTCATTCGCTTACAGATAACACAGCTTTTTCGTTAAAGTATGCAAAAACGGATAAACAGATGTTTTTCTATGTTGAAGCATTGTAAACCATTGTGAACACAAAATATAAAATTTACATGCAGCTCTTTAAAAATGAAATGACTATTATACACCTGCAAATGCATATAAATAAACCCACAGACAGCATTAAAAAGTCAAGAAACACCCATAAATTTTATAGAAGGTTGTCTTTATAAACTTAATATTATATAGGCTGAAATTGTTTCATGAATTTTGACGCTTTTAGAAATAACAAAATGGCAAATAACAATGAATTATGTCAAGAAGCTGCTGATATTCATCGATCAAAAGCGTATAATTTTGTTTTGGCTTTAGTGGTTATTTTGAATTTAACTGGATTGATTTTACTAGTAAATACAACTGTATTTTTGGTTAAAACAAAGGTAAGCTTTAATTATTTTCAAAATATAATCCCAATATTTTTTGCAGAAAATTTGTTTTAATTTACGGTTTCTCCTTATCAGTTTATCAATATCCTTGATTGCAAGAGATCTGTTGACTTCAGTTCGCGCTTTGTATCGAATTTATCTTGCCATTTCTGTTGCTGATGCTTGTGAATTTACAACTACAAAATTTTATTGTGTAATTGAATCAGCTGTGACAGGAGTACCATTCAATGTTGCGCTGTATTTGTTTCCAGTAATTTCTGCTGAACGACTTTTAGCAACAATGTATCGAAAAATTGATGAAAAAAGAATTTTTACTTATTTGGTTTACGTGGCAGTTGTGATTACGGTAAGGGAATTATTTATCTCAAATTTATTTTTTTTCGGGTAAAAAGCTTATTAACTTGAAAACTAACAAAAAAATGATAAAGAAAACTTTTTTTATTTTGGCTTTTTCATAAACGTCATTTTTAGTGGGCATCAATAACATTTTTTAAAGTGGAAGAAGTGTTAGCTGCTAAAACATCAACACAAGCTTTATCCTACTGTAGTTCTGTGATGGCAATTGACGAAATTAATTATTTCAATTACTTCGTTAATGTTCAGTTTATCTTCCCTCTGTTAGCTCTAGCAGTATGTATTGTAATTTGCATATTTTGTAAAAACAAAAAGGAGTAAGTGCTTTTTGGAGTACTGAAGCTTAATTATCATTGATAAGAAATTTTTAGTCGCTTCTTTAAAACTCATGCTGAAACACATTCTTTGACAGAAAGATACAATCTATCAGAGATTATTCGAACTTCTCAAATCGTGATGCTTTTATGTTCTACCTTTTATGTTTTATATATTTCATATCAACTTTTTCTTCTAGTTACAGTGCTCCAATTTCAAATTAATACTCTTCGAGAATTCAGTGTTATCAAAGTAAGTGCTTTAGTTTTTGCAAGTTGCAAGCGTAAATGATTATGAATTTTTTTTTGTAATTATACCTTTTTGCTAAAATAATTAGAAGACTTTTTTCGTTCACTGTAACTTTAAAGCTTCATTTTTAATGATACATTAATACCGTATCAATTTGGTTTGAGTGTTTGTATCATAAAATGAGAAGTAAGCAAAGCTCATTTATTTTATTTTTAACTTAATTGCAGTTAAAAACACCTGGCTATGCACAAACATAAATTATTGGTTACAAATTGACTTGCATTCTTGATGAGAATAAAAATTAATAACTATAAACATTTATTGTGCAGAAAAGAATAAAAGGCAGATGTTTCTAACGCCCACTTTTTATTATTTTCTAGAGCTTAAAAAAACTTGAAAAAAAAAATGCAGTTTTGTTCACCCTCAGCGATAAAGATGAAGCTCACAGATTTTTTTTCCTCGAATTTGCAAATTCGTTCGACAAAATGAAAAATGAATAAAAAAAGAAAACGAGGGGGAACATAACTGCACTAGTGCCAAAATACGAATTTTAAAGTGAAAAGTGAAGAGTTTTTCTTAAGTGCCAATTTCTGCAAAATTTTACAATTTCACCAATATAAAAAAAATATGGCTTTTTTAATTTTTTATAGTTTTAAGCTTATTTTCAAAAGTACACTAATACTGTATCCTTTTTACTTAAATGCTTACAAAAAGACAAATAAGCAATACATGTATACAATTTATTTTTAACTAGATTTGCATTCAAAAAACACCTGGATTTTTATAATTCTTGAAATATTAAAATTATTATAGTCTATATTAGGCTTTAAACAAGATTAAAAACCATAAAGCAGATTAAAGCTTTATTTAGTTAATAAAATCTGAAGAGCAGATGTTTTAAGCCTACACTGTTAAATTATTCTGTTTTTTTTAAAAGTAAACGTGCAAAACATGAGAAAGATTTTTTCTAGATTTCGTAGCTTAAGATACTTCTTAAGAAAGACCTTCGAACTTTTATAATGGAGTGAGCTAAACCATGATGATAAAAAGAAAACTGAAATTTGACAAAAGAAACACAGCTATAGTAATTTGTCATTTTAGGAAATCAGCAGTCTATGTTTAATGCCAATTTTTGTAAATATATATGGACTAACATTTTTGACATTTCAAAAGAAAGCATCCACAAAGCCAACGATAACTTCTGTATTTATCACTGATGGTTCAAGTGCACAAAGAACACCAAACTTTGTTTCACCAATTCGAATACAAACAAATATGTATTTTAGATTTTATGCTAAATTGTGGAAGTAGTTTCTATACGAGGGAATTTTTTTCTGTTTGTAATTAATAAATATATTTCTTTCACAAAACTGTTATGATCAAAATGTAATTACTAACATAAATAGCATTATTACTAGAAAATGTTAAAAATTAGCAAAACACAGATTTGTTATGCTAATATGCACTACGGCAGAGAGAGACCAATCAAGAATAATAAACTGAAGTGCTGCCATAAAGATTTCTAAATTTTTCTGATCTATTTTGCTGTAAAACAATCTTAATCATTGGACTTCATTTTCCATGGCTTGACTAAAAGTGTTGTTTAATGATAATTTTTGTTTAAGAGTTTTAGCACCGGAAACAGTAAAATAATCTTTCTTGCTAAATGATAAAGAAAAAAATCCAACAAGCTTTTGGTAATTGAAGGAGTAATTAATTTAAATTGCTTTCAAATGATGTGTTATCAATAATGTATTTTGAATCTGTAGGTCATTGGTTAAAAAACGTCATATTTTCCAATTTCTCTTTATTTTAAAAGTTTTCTTATCTTTTTTTGCGCTCTTTTTAAGTACAATTGCAATTTTTTTCTTCTTCAGTTTTTCAGTATAAAAGAAATAGTACATTTCTTCTATTATCATCGTTTAATTTGAAAGAGAAAATGTTTCCTTTGTTTTTGGTTTTCTGTTTTCTACCATTGATTGTTGCTGATTGTCCAGCAAATACATTTAACTGGCCGGATGACCCTCCTTTTAAATGTTATTCTTTCGTTAATACACCAACTTCTTTCGATAAAGCTGAGCTAGCTTGTAATAGCGTTGGAGGGCATCTTACATCTGTTCATAGCGGATTTGAAAACACATTCTTACATAGTAAGTAAAAATATTTTGCTAATAGAATCTATTGATATCAAACATTTCAGGACAAGCAAACTCCAGCTTTACAAGCAGTTCAACAGCAGATTTTTGGATTGGTGGTAAAAAGCTTGCAAATTCAAACACTTGGAATTGGACTGATGGAACACCATTTGATTTTACAGAATGGCAAGATTCTGATTCAGGCAATAATCAAGCATGTACAGCAGAATTGTTATCAACTGGTCGATGGAATGCAGTTGATTGTGGTTTGCAAAAACCTTATGTTTGTAAGAGTGATGAAATCTCCGATCAATCAACTTCAACAAAAATTCAAATTTCGACAACTGCTGTTGCAACTACAACCCCCTTGTCACCAAGTTGTTCATCTCCGTGGTTTTATTTTGATAATACATGTTATTACTGGGCGGATGATGCAACCTGGCAAAATGGTGAAGCATCTTGTGCAAAAAATGATTCACATTTAATTTCCATTCATAGCGTAGATGAGATTAATTTTGTCAAAAGTAAGTTTGCAAAAACCATTTGAGATGTCTTTGAAGTACTAATTACAAATTTTTTAGCACTCCATAATTCCGATTTTTGGACTGGTCTTTATACAAACAGCACCACAGTTGATTGGAATTCAACGTGGCATTATACTGATAATTCAGTTGTTGATTATATTCCCTGGGTATTACCTTATTATCCAAGTCATAATGGATTTCAGTGTGTTCGTACAAGCGGAGCAAATTTCACCAATATTGACTGTTCAACTGTGTCAACAGTGTTTTGTAAAAAGCCTGCTGTGAATGCTGTTACCACCACTCCATGGAGTGTAACTACTCCAAAACCAGTTGGAAACTGTCTAAATGGTTGGAGTTATTACAGTGAAACAAATTCCTGCTACATTGGAACTTATGCTGGTAATTTTACAACATTAGAAAGCTACTGTCAAACTTTCAATGGTGGTCATTTATCATCATTTAAAGATGCTAATGAATTAAATTTTATTTACAGTAATAATCTAAAGTTTTTTTGTAATTTAAAATAAAAAATAAATTATAGGTGTTTCGCAGACTCCTTATTATGCATGGGTTGGATTATATTCTGATGACAATGCTGTCACATGGAAATTCACAGACGGAACGCCCTTTAATTATAGACCCTGGGCTAGTGGATATCCGATAAGAGGTGGTGTTACTTGTGCCACTACATATTATGGTCAAAATACATGGAATTATTTTCAGTGCGGTAGTCAACTCATAGGAGTTTGTAAAATGCCAACATTGAATAACTAAATTTGATTTTACGTGATATTTAAAATAAACTAAATTTTTTTAAATTATGAATTATTTTCTAAAAAACCCAAGTCGTCTATTACAAAAAAATTATTAGGAACACTTGCAGCAACCGCAAAGGAAATCGGTAAAACAAAATTATCCACAAGATAAATCTCACTACAATTAATGTTAGAAATAGCATTGATTTCTAAAACTAACAACAGCGAAAGAAAGACAAACTATACTTATTATTCCAGGTGAAAAAACAAAATATCATACAATAATGTTGAACCTCAAAATCCATATAAACATTTATTTGTGTCAAACATGATCTTATATATTTTTACAAGGGCAATAAATAGAAATTTCAATTAAATCAATGCAAAAATAAAATAAATACCAAAGAATAATTTCAGTGAAGTAAGTAGATGAACATATGCAGCGGAATGCATTTTCAAATGGCAAACTACATGGAGTTGTTTAAAAGCATGGATTGAATTTTAACAAAAACCGATATATACAAAAAAAAACAAACAGCTTTAATAATTTCTTTATATGAACATCGTCCTTCAGCTTGATCATTTACATAAAAAGAATCATAAATTTGTTTAGAAAACTCAAAAAACGTGAAAAAGATTATTAAAAATGCAGCTAAAAAATAGACTTACATAATTATCAAAAGTATATTTATGGCAGTTATCGCCATCTGAACATGATGCAACAATTAAACTTTGATCATAACAAAAATTGGATTTGATTCCTTCATCTCTATCAATTGTTTTTTCATTGAATCTTGTAACAGCTCCGGGATTGACATTTTTCCAAGCTTTCACAAAATCATCATAGCCTTCAATAATTTGTTTTCCATCCAAGCTACAAAAAAACATAACACAAGCATCACAAGCTTTGTTAAAAAATTTTGCTTCTTCAATTTTCCCTAAAAGGCGGTTTTAAACATCTTTTATGAAAGCAAGATTGACTTACAAAGGTAAAAATCTTTTCAAGATTGACAAATACCACCAGTTTCACATCGAACTTGAGGAAGTTTTGCCAATTGAGTATTATTGCATTTAGCAAGGATATTCCAGTTTAGATTTATCAAAAGCACGAGGAGCTCTTTTGATTTTATCAAATTGATCGGTAACTCCGTGAGATTACCTGAAAAGCATTATTAATTGGATTTGTCTAACGTACCTCTCCTCATATTCTTTTCCGTTCATTATTAAACTAATGGCACCATTGAAATGGATATGGTAAAAAGCATATGTGTAAACGTATGAAGTCCCGGTGTTTCCTTGTTCTTCGAGTGGTTTGCCTTGTCCTTATTTCTTCCAACTTTTCTTTAATTCACAATCTTTATTTCTCCATTTACAATTTAAAACATTAACCATAATAGAGACCAAGAGACGACTGAATGCTATTAAAGCTCAAACCCGAACTGAAGACAACTGAATCCCAGCTGAATGCCTTCTTGCTCAATCGGGGCTCCTTTTATAAGGCCATCGCGTCGAAGCACGACTGCCGAATCAAGCTCCACCTCTTGATCAACTGCGGCATACACACAGTGATCTAGCACCGCAAAGTCCAACCCCTCAGCTTTCTTCTGCTCTAATTTGAATGACAACTCCGGAGAGTAGCAGAGAGAAAGAGAGCGGCATTGGAGAGAACTTTGTTTGAATTTTTGTTGAATTTACTTTATATATCAGATTTTTTGTGAGGAATCCCTCAAATGATAATCTCCAACTTTTTTCTATTTTGTTTTTGAAAAAAAAATTACATCATTCTTATGATTGAGCCCACTATGTGCTGTGTGTTTGTCTGTGTATTTCAATGGTATTGTGGCTATTTTTTTCACCAAATCAAAATGTTGCCACGTTGGCTTTATTGTTTATTAAAAGCTTGTATGTCGCAAAATTTTTTGGAAAAATGCGTTGATTGTCGCAAAAAGTAGATGACCGCAGAAAATAGGAAAAGAAGTAGAAAAGAATGAACGTGGTACCCCCCGTGGTAAAATTTGTATGTCGCAAAAATTTTTTTTGTTCCTACCACCTTGCTGATGTGTGAAAGTGAAAGGGTAAAACAGTGATTACTGGCATCTTAATTAGTTCCACAGCAAAATGAAACTCATTTTGTAGCAATATTGACAAAAAAATAGCTGTTTCGAACCTAATAAAATATTTTACGTTGTACATATTCTTCTGATTATGTTTCAGTTAATTACAACAGAAGAACGATGTCGTTCCCATTTTAGCTTTTTAAATTAAAATTATAAATGTATAAATAATAATCCTGATATGTTATTTGATTTATTATTTAATAGAGATACAATTAACGAACATGGTAAAGACAATGTACATTTGTTGTTGTTTTAACTTCAAAAAACTCTTAAAAATTCAAAACGTGTTAACACCAAAAGCAAAAAGAAAAAGTTATTGACATTTTTTTCAAAGCTTTCCCTCTCACATAAAATGCCATTTAGCTGGCAATGGCATGCTTCTTTTTTTTCTTGCATCATCATCTAAAGAAAAAGAGTGGCTAGGTGCTGGATGGCAAGATGGTTTTCCGTGTTGTTTTTTTCACAAGCTCTAAGTAAGCAATCTAGGACTTTCGGAAAAACGCTTTTTAAATGTTATGTCTACTGCAAAAGAAAATTTAAGAAAGATTTATACAGACTTAAGAAAACATGCATTGAATTTAAAGGGTTTTGTGGTGACATTCAAAAGGAACATTTTATAGCTTACTAAAATATGTTCTGCAAAAGGTACAACAACTTTGAAAATATTTATGCACAATCAATTCGGCTTACAACTGTAGCAGTACCAGACATTGCAACAAAGGTGTAGACAGTAGTTGCGGCATCACATGTTAAAGTTCGAGGAGGAGTTGCTGGAAAAACTTCTAGACCATTAGCATTAAACTAAAATGTTGTGTTATAAAAAAAGTTGGCAACAATAAAACTGAACTTGAATATTTGTAAGGCCAGGACATGATGCTTGTATAGTGTAGACACAGTTTGAATCAGCGGTAGGAGTTGTTAAAAGTGCCCTCATATCGGTCGAAAAAATTATTGTACACGGATTCGGAGGGCAAGGAACTGAAAAAAAAACAATAATATTATCATTTTTTATTAAATCTCGAAAATCGTTTTTGAAAGAAAGCGGTAACTTTGACCAAAATTTTATATAAACCTCCAATATATGAGCTCTTGGAATCTTCTTGAACTCTATTGCCGAGATTTTCAATAGACCACCCTGTTTTTTAATTTAGAAGTTTTTCATTAAATTAAAAATAATCTAATAAAAAATTAATAAAACTTAATTGCAGTTGTGGTGGTAAAAGTGCCGGTAACAATTGTTGGGGCCGATTCTACTGTAGGAGTACTTAAACATCCATCACAAAAATAAACAAATTCCGCAAGAAAAAATAAAAACATTACATTTTTCATCTTTTTGTTATTTAACAATACATTTAATATGAAATGAAAACAATTTTCGGATATTTATTTTACACTAGAAAAAAAACTTTGCTTTCGTTGTGATAAAAATAAAATGATAAAAACTTGTTTTAATCAAAAGGTTATTCTCATTTCTATCAGTGCATCTCCTGCTCATTGTTTTTTAATGTTAAAAGGGTCATTGAAACCTGATAAAGATTATCATGATTTATTTTATTGTTTTCTTCCAAGACTGCAGTTTCTCGTTTGTGATTATAGGAATTAATAGTAGACACAGTCAGCGGCGTAGACTCTTCAAGTTCAAAGAACTTTTGCCAAAGATCAAAGTAGTCCGCTTTCGGTTGTTTTTTTGTTACTAGATAGTATAGTATCTTGGAGATTTTTTAATTCTAAAATTAATAACTTTTATTTTTGTAGTAATTATCAAATATTTAAACATAAATAATGTAGTCGGTGTCAAACCGTTCAAATTTGATATATTTATATTTATGTTAAACTGTCATTATTAAAGCACAAAGTTTATTAGGTAATGTATGCCACAAAAAATTTATTTTTTTCCCTGTTAAAATATTCAAAGCAGTGAAATCGAAAATATAAAAAAACCAAAAGTTTTTTCAGTGATATTGAACATTATCGGCTTCCATGATGGCACAATGCTATAAAGTGATAGAACTTTTAAAGGAATTAACTTTATAAGCAATTTTATTAATTTCAATCATATTTCCAGTTTTAACAATGTCGCTTAATTGTGCTGCAGGCATCCATGCCGAAGCATAATTTATATCTGAGCTAAAAGAGGTACAGGAACGCTTATTGTTGCGTTCTTAAAAGGTTAATGGAAGTTAAAAAGGAGCAACTTGAAAAACATAAATTTCCAAAAAAAATGGTCAAGAGTTATCCAACGTTAATTTAAAAAAAATTATACTGCTATTGATCTTGTTCTGTTTCAACAGAACCAAACATTTTTATCATGTAATTTTTGTATTACTATTTTTTTGCTATTACTTGATAAATAGATAGCACAATATTTTTATTTTTTTACCCTCAACTTGTTGCCTGATTTTTTGTTTAATTTTTCATAAACTAATCACATATACCTCTTTTTGTTTTTAAATTATAAGAAAAAGTCGGAACTGGAATTTAATGTTTAATAATTAAATTATATTTTTCTTAATATCTTTGCGTCAGTAATTATGTAGGTTAAATAGTGTATATTGTAATATTTATAATCTCGGTTATACCTTAAAATCATCTGTTCTATCATATTCAGTTGTAACAAGGACATTGTTTATCTTGTTTTTTCCTCAAATGATTTTAATTATAAATTTTATTAAAAATTCAAATAAGATTAGCAAAAAAATTTATAGCAGATAAAAATGTCCACGAAAAAAAATGCATTAAAGTGACGACCATAATACAAACTACATTATTTCTCTTACATTGCTGCTGCTGTTAAACGTCAACGTTGACATTTTGTGTTTATTCCTTCTTTGAATATTTAATTTTAAAACTTAAATACTAACTTACTTATAAGTACTCTTGATTAAAAGTTACAGTAATTTATTATTTTGAAAATATTAATTGTTGAAGATCCCGACAATAAAAAGTGCACACTGTTTACATAAACAGGACGTTTATAAAAAAAGAGAATTAATATGCAATGTTCTTGCAAAGTTGAATAAAGCAGTTATAAATGCAAAAACGTTTGATATAATAAATATGCTTTATTAAACAAAACAATACATGCATTTAAAAATGAATTACAAAAACAAAATTCAATAAATTAATGCTAAAAGAAAATAAATACCAAAGAATAATTTCATTGAAGTAGAACCGTCGCTTTTTTCAATTGCTTCAAGAAACTGCTTGATTTTTGCAGAACCAGGAAAATCAGCTTCTTTTTCACTTGAGCTCTTTGAATGTGGTGCATCAGGTGCAGCAGGTTTAGTTGTCACAATTGGAGGTAATGTCTAAAATTATAAAAATGATCGTAAAATATGTTGTATCAATCCATAACTCACTCGAAGCTTAGGTATATTTTTAGTTGTCATACTTGGAGATGTTGTAGTCTAAAACCATATGTGTTTGTTAGAAGATCTTTAACAACAAAAAACAACTTACAGTTTCAATCATTTTTTCATATGAACATCTTTCTTCAGCATTGTCATCAACATAAAAATTATCAAACGTTTTATCAGTAGCCTAAAAATAGCACACCTAAATTAGTGTCAAATAATAACATTGTTAAAAAAACTTACAAAATTATCAAAAGCATATTTATGGCAATTATCAGCATCGGAGCATGATGCAACAATCATACTATTATCATGATAAAAATTTGATTTAATACCATCATCTCTATATTTTGTTTTTTCTTTGAATCTTGCAACAGCACTTGGATTTGCATTTTTACAAACTTTCACAAAGTCATCATAGCAACCAGTTCCTTCAATAATTTGTTTTCCATCAAGACTACAGACAAACATAACACATGCATCACAAGTTTTATTAACAAATTTTGAATTTTGAATTTTCCCTAAAATACTTCATTAATATTTTTTAAAGATGGCAGAAATAAACTTACATAGACCAAAATATTTTCCAGCTTGACAAATACCACCAGTTTCACATTGAACTTGAGGAAGCTGTACCATTGGAATGTTATCATATTTGCAAGAATTTTCGTATTTAAGTTGAGAAAAAGCAGTAACAGTAATATGGTAAAGGCTTTTATCAAATTGTTGATGAATTTTCTTATATGTCTGAAAAGAAATATATTTTAAACATTGCAATATTAAACATTGCTTATAAAAATGGCAAAAAGTTGACAAGAAAGTATCAAAAATAAAAAATGAGATTTCTTGTTTTTTTCTAGAATGCCAAACCTACAGTATCCGATGTGACCGCAATACCATAATAATTGCCATCTCATGTGGTCGAGTAGTTAGCGAGTCGGATGTTCAACGCGGTGATCCCAGGTTCGAGTCCCAGGCGGCAACCACTAAAAATATGAGTGGTTGGGTTCTCGGGTGATCCGAGGTTTAAACAAATTCTAGGGGCTCACATATAAGTAGAACAACGCTTATAGGGGAAAGCATATAAGTGAAAATTTCAGTGAATATATAGGGATAGACATATAAAATAACAAAACCGCAAACGGGGAAAATCCCTTGGGGGTTTTTCATACCTATATAGGTACTATCGAATCCGCATAGTAGCAAAAAAATCTGAGGTTGGCAGTATGATACGTTCCCTTGTCAGTTAAAAGGGATCCCCTCCTTAGGGTGTTTATAAGGTCGACTCATGGGTATCACATTAGGAATCAGCGGGTGTTAGGGCTTTCAAACACAAGTCAAAGTTTAAATCTTAGAGCTAAGTAAATAGCAAACACTTCATGCCCCAAACAAAAGAAAAACCTCCAAAAAAAAGAACTTACTTCTTTTTCTTTAAATATCTTTTCACATTCTTCTTGATTCCACGTGTGACAAACAGCAAGAATTAGATTATCATCATTATACATAAAGCTTGTGCCATATTTATAAACATTCCAAAAAGTTGCTTGTTGCTTAATCATTGGATCAGCATATTTGCAAGTATTAATAAAATCTTCATGAGTTCCAAATCCTTCCATAATCATATGATCACCAATTTTACATTTATAATAATAACATGATCCCTCAGCATCACCTTTTGGTTCTTGCATGGTATAATTATCTAAAAACAGATACATTAAAAATAGAAAATCATTCACTGAACATACCTCCAATATGTCTCATTCCGCAAGTTCCACCTCTTTTACATTTATATGGGCTAATTGCAAAAGTTGAAGAAACAAAAGCAAAAACAAGCAGCAATAATTGAAAGCACTTCATTGCAGCAGACAGCAGCGACAAAAAATGATGAACGTAAATGAAAAAATGGAAGTGAATGGCAAAAGCTTTGTCAAACTGTTTATGCAAATTTTGAAATTCGAAGAATGCTATTTTTTTCATCGAATTATTCTACCTGGTCAACGAAATTTTTATCAATACCCAGTTATAGATGTAAAAAATGGGAAATGTTTTTGTATAAATTTTTTCCTGACGTTGATGGCTACATTTCTTCTTACATATTGATTCACGGTTGCATTAATATCTGAACAGTTTTTTGATTGCTCAAATTTTACAAAATTATAGCTTATTGTAAATCGTTTGTTGTATATTTTTGTTAGTCAATGGATATGGTTTTTATTTGTGGGTATTTGGGAAAAGAACAATAGTAATCTATTATTTTATTTGTGACGGATGCCAGCTCTTGTGTTTTCAGGGTTATTATTTCTTGTAGAAACTCTTTTCAGTCAAATCTCCGGGAACTGCACTATAAAATTATGCACAAGTTTTTATGTTTTTTGTGAATCATCATAAATGTATCATATGTAGTTTAATCATTCTAGGATCAATGGTTTGTGAAGATTTTTTCTAGGTTTTAAATTTCGAAAACATTCATTGAGATTTTTATGTTAGAAATTTTTTGTCTTCTGGTGCCATTGGCAGAGACACACGCAAGAGTGTTTGTTGTATGGCAAAAAAGAGAAGACAAAATAAACATAGCAAAATTTTTAGCTGCTCGTCTTTGTTCTATTTTTTTTCGTGTTGCTTTTTTATGGCAGCAAAAGAAAATAACAGAGACGCAGGAAATGGATATTGACTGCAACAACTGCTGTGCCATGGCAAAAACATGAAATATTTTAGTTTCCTTTTTCATAAAAATAGTGTTTTAGCTGAAAAAATACATTTTTGAATTTTTTAGAAGAAATTGAAAATGTGAAATTGCAAAGCTTTTTTTGTTTTAAAAAATAAGTAAATGAAAAAGTTATAATATTAAGATCTCAAAATTGAATACGTGCAAGAATCTTTATAAAATAAATGTGAAACTATTGTTTTCTTTATTTCATAAATTTTATTTATCTTGACTATCAACTTTCTGCTAAAAATTAAAAATGATTCAAGCGCAACCTTTTTTCTTTGCTTAATGTTGCTTCTTAAATGTTGTTGCAATTAATAATCAGTTTTAAATACAACAAATAGATTATGTGTACATGATAATGTTTGCTTTTTTTTGCTAAAATATATCTCAAAAATTCAAAACATTCTAGCACAAAAAGCAAAGAGAAAAATTTATTGACTTTTTTGTTCCTTCCACTTCTTTCACTTGCTGTCATTGGGAAAGACCCTCTGGCTATGGCATGCTCTTTTTTTCTGACTACAGCTAAGTAAAGAAGGAAAAGCAGAGCTACTCATAACAGTGTGGCAAAATTTTTGTTTTAAAAATGTTTTTTAATAAGAATGTTCAAAGAAACACCGTATGAAAGAATGTGATAAAAATATTTATATCGTTAGTACACATGTATGACAAAAATTGAATAAGTATTTCACATGAATAATAAGCATAGATTCAATAAATCAGTGCCAGAATGAAATAAATACCAAAGAATAAGTTGAGTTTAGCCTGAAAAAAAAACATAAACATGTTTGAAGCAGAAGTTTATATTGCTTTAAAAACTTACGGCATCATTTGTTTTTTCATATAAGCATTCTTCTGTAGCTGACATATTGACTTAAAAAGCATCATAAATTTGTTTATTAAGCTAAAAAAACCAAAAAATTATATAAAATATTCATCGATGAAATAAAACTTACATAATAATCAAAAGCATATTTATGGCAGTTATCCGCACCAGAACATGACGCAACAATCATACTTGAATCATAATAAAAATTTGATTTAATTCCTTCACCATTAAAACGCGTTGTTTCATTGAATCTTGCAACAGCACTTGGATTGACATCTTTGCAAGCTTTGACGAAGTCATCATAGCAACCACTTCCTTCAATAATTTGTATCCTATAAGGTGCCAGGATCTTTTAACTATCTCCACCGAAAATGCAAAGGCACTGCAATCATTTCTTTTGTAGAAATGATTGCCTTGCCATTTTTTGCATTCTCTTTTCACCATTCTTTTTCATTTCCATTGACATTTCTTTATTCTCCGCAAATTTGCATTAACTTTTTCATTCTCCTTTGGATCTCGACTTTAAGCGGCCATAACTTTTTCAAATGCCCACCTCCTGACTTAGCCAATATCATTTTCGTTGTCCCCTTTACTTTATCTTTATATTGATACTAAACACAGCTATTAAAAACTTTTATGCAACAACACACTAACACTCTCTATTTATAGGAAGGAAGGATAACATAGAGTTAAAAAATCAACATTACAAGAAAATAAAAGCCAAAGAATATTTTCATTAAATCAACACCATTGCTTGCTTTTTGTTCAGGTATTTGAGTTTGAGGAGCAGCAGTAATTTCTGTAGAAGCCGGTAAATACGACGCATCAGAAGTAGAAGCTGTTTTTGTTGTCGTACTTGGAGTTATCGTAGTCTAAAAGCATTACCACAATTAAAACAAGGGTTTTAAAAATTCATAAAAAAAACAACTTACAGTTTCAAACATTTTTTCAAATGAGCATTTTTCTTCAGCCCATTCATTATAATAAAAATTTTTAAGAATTTTTTTAGTAACCTAAAACATGCAAATATATATACAAAAACTAGCGTCATAATGACTTACATAATTATCAAAAGCATACTTATGGCAGTTATCTGCATCAGAGCATGATGCAACAATCATACTTTTATCATGATAGAAACCATCTCCTCTTTTGAACCACGCAACAGCACTTGGATTGACATCTTTACAAACTTTGACGAAATCATCGTAACATCCTGTTCCTTCAATAATTTGTTTTCCATCAAGAGTGCAGACAAACATAACACATGCATCACAAGTTTTGTTTACAAAATTGGCATAACGGATAGCCCCTATAACATTGTTTAAATATCTTTCAAGGTGGCAAAAATAAACTTACAAAGACGAAAAGTACTTCCAGATTGACATACACCACCTGTTTCACACTGAACTTGAGGTAGTTTTGCCAATGGTGTATTATTGTATGAACATTCGTCGACTGCAACTTGCTTAAAAGCTGTAAAAATCCACCTTCTACTAAAGCTATCAAATTGTTGATGAATTTTTTTATATGTCTGAAAAAATATTTATTGTTTAAACTAATTTTTAAAAAAATTACATAAATTTGAGTCAACCTGGTGCTTCGCCCTGATTATTTAACAGTGCCAAACCCGTATCCAGGGTTTATTTTCGGAGGGGACTAAAGCTTATTGAATGCAGCAGATTTTTTATTTTTTGCCGCCTTTTACAAAGCGACGGCAAAAAGATTAAAGAATTTTCATGATTTTAGATTTCAGGGGAAATCAACCCCCCTCCCTTCCCCAATGACGGACTTAAACAGAGCTCTTACTTTGGGACACATTTCTGACATACTAAAGCATATAAGACTGGCTAGAAATATATGTGTACTACTTCAACATCAAACACGATATTATCCTATTAAAACATTAATAGGATAATATCGTGTGCTATTTCTTAGTTATATTCCGTTAGCTATAAAATCCACTGTTCGAAAACTCAGCAGCTAGTATAACTATTCCTTATTTAAACGAGTATTCGGGCAAAGTACGCGAAATTAAAAAAGAAACTTACTTCTCTATCATTAATTATCTTTTCACATTCTTTTTGATTACGAGGACGACAAATAGCAAGAATAAGATTATCATCATTATACATATAATTAGAGTCTCTTGTGTCATCAAACAAAAAATATGAACTATCTACTTCTCGTTTAATCATTGGGTCCGAATATTTGCAAGTATTAATAAAATCATCATAAGTTCCAAATCCTTGCATAATTGTCCATTCACCAATTCTACATCTATAATAATAACATGAAGTACTAAATTCTGGTTCTTGCATTGTATATCTTTCTAAATGATCTAAAAATTCATGGGAAGTTAAAACGGTTGTATATAAAAATATTTACATAATAAAAAAGAATATTTGCCACATGTTCTACCACTTTTACATTTATATAATAATTCATAATCAACAGTTGTGGTTTCATTATAAGCAAAAATTGAAGAAACAAAAATAAAAAATAGCAACAAAAATTGAAAGCAAGTCATTACAGCAGGCAGCAGAAAAAAAATAATGACACGAATGAAAAATGAGAAAAACAAATGTTTATCAAACGTTTTATGTAAATTTTTTTGCAAAAGCTACTTCTTTGCCGTTAAGTTTTTTCGTTACCGTAATCTCTATGTGAAGATTTAAAATTAAATAGAAAAAACGATTGATTTTTTTTGTTGAATGTGGGTTGGTGGCTTGATCATCAAATGCAAAAGCCAATGAAAAACTTTTTTTATGGGAAAAATTACAGTATCTGCCAGCTTATGCTAGCAATGAGTCAAGGAAAGCAAAAAAAGAATTGTTTAGCGATTCTTGTCAAACAAAATGAATTAATGTGTTAAAAGAATTTTTGCTTCTGACATAATCATTCTTCTACCGTATGCAAAAGATAGAAAACATTTTGAACTGCTAATATCAATATTTATAAAAAATACAGTATACTTTAACACAGAATACAAAAAACTTACGAAATTAATGCCAAAATAAAATAAAAACCAAAGAAGAATTTCATTGAAGTACCACCATTGCTTTTTTGTTGTTCAGGTATTTGAGTTTGATGAGCATCAGTAGCTTCTGTAGAAGTCGGTAAATAAGATGCATTAAAAGAAGTAGAAGTTGTTTTAGTTGTCGTACTTGGAATTATTGTAGTCTAAAAGCATTACAGTAATTACAACAAGGGGTCTACATTTTCATACAAAAAAAGACTTACAGTTTCTATCACTTTCTCATATGAACATTTTTGGTGAGCCCATTTTTTATAATAAAAATTATCAAGAATTTTTTTAGTAACCTAAAACATGCAAATATATATACAAAAACTAGCATCATAATGACTTAGATAATTATCAAAAGCATATTTATGGCAGTTATCTGCATCAGAGCAAGAAGCAACTATCATGCTTTTGTCATAATAAAAATCATCTCCGCTATTGAACCATGCAACGGCATTTGGATTAACATTCTTGCAAGCTTTGACGAAATCATCGTAACATCCTGTTCCTTCAATAATTTGTTTTCCATCAAGAGTACACACAAACATAACACAAGCATCACAAGTTTTGTTTACAAATTCGGCATCTCGAATTCTTGCTAAAAAGTTTGCTATGAATAAAAATAGGTTTTAAAAGTCTTACATATACTAAATTCTTTTCCAGATTGACATACACCACCTGTTTCACATTGAACTTGAGGAAGTTTAGGTAATGGAGTATTATTATATGAACATTCTTTTATTTCAACTTGCTTAAAAGCTGTATTATAATTGCGTCGTCTATCAAATTGTTCATGCATTTTTTTAAATGTCTGAAAAAAATATTCATTGTTTAAATTGATTCATAAGAAAAATAGACTATAGATCTCTTGCAAAAATGAATTCGGCACTTGCCTATACACCCTCGCCTTGAGTCGCATTTTTGACAGTCCACTGCTTACGGTCGGCTGGTCTAAGGCGCTCATGACTCAACCAAACAAATTTTGAGTATGAAAAAAGAACTTACTTCATTATCTTTAAAAAATATCTTTTCACATTCTTCTTTTTTGTAATGTTTGCAAATAGCAAGAATAAGATTTTCATCACTGTACATAAAATTTTCTTTTTGAAAAGTCCAATAATTGGTTTCTCTTTGAATTGATGGATCAAGATATTTGCATGTATTAATAAATTCTTTATATGTTCCAAATCCTTGCATAATTTTCTGTTCACCATTTCTGCATCTATAATAATAACATGGAGTAAAACCAGCTGGTTCTTCCATGGTATAATTTTCTAATTCCAAAAAATCTAAAAATAGTAGGGAAGTTAAAACATCAGCTTAGAAAAAACGTTTACCCAAATATAAAGAATGTGTGACACATATTCCACCTCTTTTACATTTTAACAAGGATAGATTATCAACAGTTGTGGATTCATTAGAAGCAAAAATTGAAGAGATAAAAATAGAAATTAGCTGCAAAAGTTGAAAGCACGTCATTGCAGCAGCACGCAACAAAACACGATATGAATAAAAGAATAGAAGAAAAAAGTCTTATGTTAATTTTTCGTACATTCTTTCCTTCATTATTTGTTTGCATGCTCATTTCAGGGATTACTGTAGTTTTTTTTTATGATTTAAAATTAAAAAAATAAAACAAATATTTGTGCAAACAAGTCCAAAATTTTCATGGAGAAAAAAGTTAGGATGGATGAATCGATTACAGTAGCAAATCCAACAGACAACTATTGATAGATAGAATTAATATAACAAAATCACTTTTCCATGATGTGCACGACACAGACAAATATTAATAATGCTAATATCTTTATTTAAAAAAACAGTACATCTTTAAATAAACTACAGACAAAAAGAATTTAATAAATTAATGCCAAAATAAAATAAATACCAATGAATAATTTCATTGAAGCAGAACCACTGCTTTTTTGTTCATCCGATAATACAGGAGCATCTGTAGATGTCGATAAGTGTGATACATCTAATGTAGAAACTGCTAAATCAGGTACATCTTCTGGTGCAGTAACTGGAGGTACAATTTTAGTTGTCGTGAATGTTGCTATTGTCTAAACACATAATGATAATTTTAACAAGAACTATATATACATAGAAAAAAACACTTACAGTTTCAATCATTTTTTCATATGAACATCCTTCTCTAGCACTTCTGTTAACATAAATAAAAAAGCTCTCAAGGATTTTTTCAGTAACCTAAAAAAATACAAATATAAACAAAAGTTAGCATCAAAAGAATAAAGCTTACATAATTATCAAAAGCATATTTATGGCAATTATCTGCATCAGAACATGAAGCAACAATTAAACTTGAATCATAATACAAATTATTCTTAATTCCTTCATCTCTAACGGACATTCCTTGATTGAATCTAAATTTATCTTTGAATTTGGCAACAGCATATGGATTTGCATTTTTACAAGCTTTCACGAAATCATCATAACATCCGCTTCCTTCAATAATTTGTTTTCCATCAAGAGTACAAATAAACATAACACAAGCATCACAAGTTTTGTTTACAATTTCTATATCTCGAATTTTAGCTACAAAAAATTGTTAGTGAATGTAATAGAATATTAAGATTATTACTTATATCAAAGTCATTTCCAGCTTGACAAATACCACCAGTTTCACATAGAACTTGAGGAAGTTGTACCAATGGAGTATTATTATATGAACAAACTTCAACATGATTCCCAGGAAAAGCTGGATAAAAAGTACGCCATTCATCAAACTCTTCATGAATTTTTTTATATGTCTGAAAAAAAAACACGCATTGTTTAAAATAGTTGTTTACTAGAATACTTGTCTAGGACTTCAAGGTACTATATACTAACAAGCCCCCGTAGTGTGGAAGATATCTAACGACAACAATGAATACCGGCTATGTGTTCGTTATAACTTTCTTCCCCCGCAAAAGAAACCTTTCAAGAAAAGAACTTACTTCTTTATCTTTAAGTATCTTTTCACATTCTTGTTGATTAGGCGGACGGCAAACAGCAAGAATAAGATTATTATCATTATACATAAAATTGCTTTTATGCTTAAAACTCATTTTCCACTTTTCGGCTTCTTGTTTAATCATCGGATCAAGATATTTGCATGTATGAATGAAATCTTCATAAGTTCCAGCTCCTTCTATAATTATCCACAGACCAATTTTACATTTATAATAATAGCATGAACTCTCTATTTTTGGTTCTAACTTGGTATATTTATCTGGTACACCTAAAAGTATATGGGAAGTTAAAACATCTCTTTAGAAAAAATATTTACCTATCACGGAAAAAAATGTGCTACATGTTCCACCTCTTTTACATTTATAGCTTAATTGAAAAGAAGAAGTTGAAGATTCATTATAAGCAAAAACTGAAGAAATAAAAAGAACAAACATCAACACAAAATGAAAGCACGTCATTGCAGCAGGCAGCAACAAACTGATGATATGAATGAAAAATAGAGAAGTAAAAATTGTTCAAACGTTCTAATGTTAATTTTTTCATTCAATCGTTTCTTCATTTTTCTTTGTATACTTATATTAGGGATTACTGTACTTTTTTTGCTAAATGATTTTAAGTCAATGAAAAAAAAATTAATATCCAAAGCAGTGGCAAATTTTCATGGAAAAAAGTTAGGATGGAGGAATCGATTACAGTACAAATCCCAACTAACAACGTTTGATATGATAGAATTAAAACAAAAAATGAAAAAAAAAGATTAACTATAAAAAATTTTGTCCTTATAAATGAAGAAATGCAATATTAGAACCTTGGTACTGACATATATCTTTATTTCTGTCAAAAAACAAACAAACATCTTTACATGGACAATAAATGTTAATTTAATAAATCAATGCAAAAATAAAATAAATACCAAAGAATAATTTTAATGAAGTACCACCATTGCATTTTTGTTGTTCAGGTACTTCTGGAGTAGATTCTGCAGTATTCAATAAGTAAGATGCAGCAGAAGTAGAAGCTGGTAAATCAGGTACAACTTTCGGTGAAGAAACTGTTGAATCGGGTACAGTTTTAGTTGTCGTTGTTGCTGCAGTCGTCTAAAAGCATTACGGTAATTGTAAGAAATTGTGATGTATTAAACAAAAAACAACTTACAGTTTCAATCAGTGTTTCATAGGAACATTTTTCTTCAGCTTTGGGGACAACATAAAAATTATTAAGAATTTTATCAGTAACCTTAAAAAAGCGCACAACAATTAGCTCCATCAAAAGAATAAAGCTTACATAATAATCAAAAGCATATTTGTGACAATTATCCGCGTCAGCACATGATGCAACGATCATACTTGAATCATAATAAAAATTTTGTTTATCGTTTTCACTTCTATTTGTCGATTTGTTTTCTTTGAATCTTGCAACTGCTGCTGGATTGACATGTTTACAGGCTTTGACAAAATCTTCATAGCAGCCAGTTCCTTCAATAATTTGTTTTCCATCCAAACTACAAATAAACATAACACATGCATCACAAGTTTTGGTAACAAAATCAGCATTTCGGATTCTTGCTAAAAAAGTTTGTTATGAACAAAATTAAGTTTTAAAAATCTTACAAAGACTAAATTCTTTTCCAGATTGACAAATACCACCAGTATCACATTGAACTTGAGGAAGTTGTACCAATGGAGTATTATTGTATTTACAATCTCCATCGTCATAGTTAAAAAAAGCATTAGTATGAAAATTCAGTATATCAAATTGTTCATGAATTTTTTTAAATGTCTGTAAAAAAGCTTTGTTATTTTCGAAGATACAACGCCAAAGCCAGCCCCATTACCCGCGTAAACGTTGAGGTTACCTTGCTAACTCCACATGCTAATTATACATTTTGTTAGCTGATATCTATTCAAATAGGAAGATATATCAGCTATCTTTTACAACAAAAATTTTGGCTTTAATGAACCTTTCGCCAAACATAGAAAAAAAGACTTACTTTTTCATCTTTAAATATCTTTTCACATTCTTCTTGGTTATCATTGTGGCAAATAGCAAGAATAAGATTATTATCGCTGTACATAAAATGGCCTTTACGAGAATTCAAATAATCGGCATCTCGTATAATCATTGGATCAACATATTTGCAAGTATTAATAAAATCTTCACGGGTTAGTAGTATCTATCAAGGTTTTGAGTCCAGTTTGCGGTTAAGGCTTTAAAGGTGTCGGCAAACCTTTGATCTAATTACACGAATTTGCGGTTTCGGGTGATTGATTGACAGGTTTGATTGACAGGTGATTAATTACTTTTTTGATTGATTGACAGGTGGTTAATCCCCCTGTGGTTTGGGATTATCCTTTGTGGCTTGGGATTATCTTTTTGTGGCTTGGGATTATCTTTTGTGGCTTGGGATTATCTTTTTGTGGCTTGGGATTATCTTTTGTGGCTGGGATTATCTTCATCCTTAAACTAGAGACCTGACAAATTCTGAAAACAGCAAAAGGGAATCGAACTTGTCCTTCCAAACTCTTGGCTTGAATGTTACGCCCGAAACCACTATACTACAGAGGTATCACTCCAGAACCTCCAAATGTTTTAGTCTATGCTTTCCTTCCAAAAAATGCTTTAAACTTTGATCAAAGAAAATGCGCGAAACTTTGTTCAAAGAAAATGCGCGAAATTTTTGCAAACAATTTTTTTCGTTCCTTCTCCCTTTTTCGATTACAATCGATTGTTTTTGGATTTTAGAGATATTTTTTAAACAAAGAAAAGATGAGGAATGCTATTAGCTCAAGTTAAATGATAAATGTCAGAAGAAATTATTGACAACAATAATAATAATAAATGTCCTAATAATGAGTTATGATATCTACAATAATTATTTCTCCCACAAACATAAAAATTTTACCGTTTATTCAATTTCAGAAGAAAAACATACAAAACATATAAAAATTAATTCAATCAAATTTAATAATATTAATTTATATATCTATTCAATAATAATAATAATAATAAACATTCACTTATATGCTGCACCACAACATCCATTCATAATAAATCATCTTCAAGTTCCATTATTTTTTTACGCATTTCACGATTTTCTTTTTTCAAAAAATATAAATAAATTGCTGAAGCAGTCCAAGCAAGAATCATTAGTGGAATAATAATAAATAACCAAATTGATGTATCACATTCTACAACCCTTCCATTAAAATCTAACATTCCTGAATTTAATGTAGTTAAATTATTTGTACATAAAAATGGAGCATTGAAACTAAAAAAAAGAGAGTAATATCGTGAAGAGAAAAAAAAGGAACGACTTACGCAATTGGACGTGTGCATGTCATTGCTGTATCTGGACAAACACATTTTGTTGTTGGTTTCCATTGATGAAACATTGTAAGAACGAAAAAAGAAGGAGAGAAAAAAATGTATTGAATGAATGCAAAGAAAATAATATTTGTGATTTTTGTTTTTGTGTTTTCTGTTATGCAAATTTTTATGCTTTTCATATGCAAAAATTTATTGAAAAAAATAAAGTAAAAAAATGTACAAGTAATAAAATTTAAACCCGAATGAAAGACATGGATAGATAACATTTTTACAATCAATAGATCAAGATTCTTTAAAACCAAATGGAAGAATTTTAAGTGAAGGAAGTGAAATTATTGCTTTATCAAAGAAAGGCCTATAAGATTTTTTAGTGATTTTAGATACAATGAAACCAGCCTTGTTGGGTAAGATCGAATTGTATTCAACAGTGACCTTGGCCTCTTCATCATACTCTTTTACCATATTATACAAAGTATCATAATGAATACTTTCAGAAACTTTTGAATTTAAAGTAATGCCCCGAAGTTTTATAGCATGAGAAATTTCCCCAGTTGTTTTGTGCTTTAGTTTCAACCCATATTGCTTTGCCCCTGATGAAATAAACTCTACTATTTCATGGTCCGGTAATTCATTTGACATTTCTCCAAGGAACATGCCACAGGGAATAGGATCAAAGCCTCTACGACACGAATAAATTACGGAATCGGTATCGCAGTACAAAAGTTGACAGTCTTCTGTACTGTTAACCATATCTAAATATTTAAATAATACACATCTAGCGGCCGAAGTTGTCCAAAGCTGAAAAAAATTTTTTGTTTTTAAAATAAAAAACTTTGAAGAAAAAAAAACTTACACTAAGGAGAACATTTGAAGCGTCGTGGGTTGAAATGAAGTCTTCATGTTCTTTATAACTAACCATGACAGACGTATCGCTTATCCAATCAATATCAGAAATGATTTTTGTGTCATCGTTGACCAGACTATAAAGTTCAGTTGAATTTTGTGTGACAATTGTGGAGCTGAGATTATTTCGAAGTGCAAATCGACCCCTATAAGAATTTAATTAGTTTTTAAAGATAAATAAAGAGATTAAGCTTACCAAAGGCTGTTAAGGCAGATCTTGGAAATGAAACGAAAACCCTTATTAACACGGATTTTATCAGCTTCAATATCAACATCAAATTTTTCTTTATAGCTTCTGATATAAGCTTCTTTTTCAGCGTCTGTTTGAACTTCTGCTGGCCAGCCACTATTCTCAACTTTAAGCTTAAGGAACTTGCGCACATACGATTTAAAAACGTTGGAAGACCAGTGAGTAAATTCATAGGCTCTAAACAATTGATTTACAACATAGCCATGTTGCAATGCAAGATTAAGTTCAAGATGAGTCACAGTTGTAACAAAACCTCTTTGTTTGTCAGTATGTTTGCATTCATAATTTGACATACGCGTATTTTTACCTTTAAAAGCCTCTCCACAAGCAGCACAAAGAGGGAACAATAAACGTTCTTTTGATCTTAAAGGAAGAACAGCCAAAGTGATATTTTGAGGAGGGATAACACAACACTTAATTAAGCCACGATAAGGGTTATCTTCAGGAGAAGTCCAGTTAACATTATGATTAATAAATTTATGGATTATTGGCTTTCCGCATGGATATTCTGTGAAATAATTCACACTAGGATAAAGTGAAACTATATCTTTGTACAAAATTTCATAAATCTCATTACTAACAGCATGCAAAGCCATAGGATGAGTTCTACCGCCAGTGAAAGCTTCTCTAAATGAAATAGGAGTACTAATCAATGTTTCTTTGAAATGTTTATCCAGTTCCTTGTTTTTCTTTCTCATTGTAGCAACTTCACAAGATTTTATGGTTACAATTTCATAGCCTTCACCACGAATTTTTTCTTTACGAGCTTCAGTTTTAACCATAGCTTTTTCATTAGTTACTCCTGAACGTATTATAGTATCCGGTTGAAAGCACTGGCTGCATCCGTGCCAAGGGCATCCATCGTACTCATAGACTGTATTGCCTTCAATACCATCAACTTTATAATTTAAAATTCTAAATTCACCTTCTTCACTTTCACTATACCTAATATTTTTGTTTTCCTTATCATTCAACCACTTAAAATAGACTGTAGCCTCTCTTGAAGATTTTTCAATATGTTCAAAACCAGTTTCAGGGATAACCATATGTTCATTTGGTTCCATATGATCTTGGCGCCAATACTTTTGAACTAACCCTGCTATTGTTGTTGAAGAGTAAAATGCATCAATTCCTGTAATCTCAAGAAAAGACTTTCTAAAGGATAAAACAGCTGCCTCGAGAATGGAAACATCCGCTTCACAGTAGGTTTCCAGTTCTTCAGATAATAAAAATGGTGTATTATAATTTTCTTCATACCATTTCAAAAACTCTTCTTTTTTCTTGGGCATAAAAGATTCAAAGAAGTAGTCCTCTTTTGGAGGGAGATGAGGGAGTGAGATATGATAATTACAGGCACGATTCCATTTGTGGGGAAACCAGGGTTTTGGAGTTACATTTAAATCAAAAGTAGAAACTAAACTATCTAAACTACCTTGAAAAAAATTATAGCTGTCCTTGAATACCGTATGCGCCATCTTCCCTTTACAGCTTACATCAACTTGGAAAAATTTATTGCCATTGCGGATTACTCGAGTTCTTAATCCTGGACGGCTATATATCTCTTTTAGTAAAAGTATAAAATCATACCTGCCTCCGCAATGCGCAATACTAATCGTTTTATACTTTTTATTTAACTTAAAGAACATCCACTCCACGAATTCTTTCAATATATCAGTGTCTTTTGCAGCATTCCATTTTTTCAACTTTTCTGGACCACAAACAGCACAGTTAGAATTTTCAGGGTTATCTATACAAACTGTACAAGTGAGTTTCGCGACTATACAATTTACTTCGTGGAGAGTAACATTTTCTACATCTGTTTCCTTATCCTGCGAACATTCAAAGTCAAAAGTTAGAATTCTATGAGGTGCAGCTTTTGTACTATCAATTTTTTTTATATAACAATCTCTTTTTTCATGATAGTCACCACAAGTACGGCAATAAAGCAAGAAGCATCTATGGGGTTTTTTGGCAGAAACTTTATAAACAACAGCACAATGAGGACATTTCTTATATTTTTGGCATATTTTTTGTTTAAGATGATGATCGAAACAGGCCTTATTCCAAAATGACTTGAGACAAATAGAACACTGTGTATTAGACCCTCCGTCAGGCTGACATCCAAAATTTGGACCCCATCTACAGCAAGAATTGCATTTACGAGGACATTTACTATTGTGTCTTGGGATATTAGTGAAGGAACACTCACAATCAAGACAATAATGTGAGTGTTCCTTAGAAGACTTGGTTAAAGAAGAGACTTTTTTAATTGCACAATAGTGATTTTTGAAAAACAAAACATACAATGAAAACTTAGCTGTAGAAGGACCATACTTGAAGAAGGGTTTTTCAGCAGATGTTGCATCAAATGCTCCAAGACGGAAAGTGTCAGTTCCAAGACTGTTGAAATAATCGATCACACGAGCACCATAATCTTCCATTGCAAATGAAACACCGTCCAAGGGAGCACCAACAGCCAACATCAAATCTCCAGCTTCCTTTTTCCAATAGGCTTTTTTTGCACGAGTATCTACTGCAAGTCTTTTGAACAAATTTTTTCTTTGTACTTTGGTGCCTGCTGCAAAAAGTTTGGCAGCAAGCAAGGAATTAAATAAACAGAGATTGTTATCCATATGAACATCAAGAAGAGCATTTTGATTGATGTTTTCTTGATTGAGTAGTTTTGAAATTCTCCCTTAAAAAATAAAGGTTAGTTAAGGGAGAAACAATATTAATTAATTGTTACCTTGACCATTTCGTTTCAAAATTTGGTTAACATGTAATTCTACTTTACCATCGGAGAAGTTGGTGTAACTATCTGATTGCTCAAGATCTTCAAATTTAGCCATAATTTCATCATAATAACTTTTCTTTGGCTTTGCATAAGGCAAATTTATATCAAATTCACTCTCCAAATTTCTTATTTTTATAGAAACTTTTAAGCAGTTAACTACCAATTCTTTAATAATATAATTGTCCAAAATTTGAACCATATCTTCAATAGGATTATTCAACACATTCAAATTAAACTGGAAAAGAAGTATTTTTGAAAGCATATTAAATTTTTCATTTCTTTTAACATCCTTCTTGAGTAAAGAATATGCAGCACCACCAAATTGATCAGTTGATGTGCATGGTGCCAAAATTGAATCCATTGTAAAATTTGTAGTTCTTCTAGGTGCAACAGGAGTTGGTGCCGGAACAGGAGTCAATATTTTTTCGATTGAAAAATTTGTTCGTCGAGGTTGAATAGGAGTAGCACTATTTAAAATATAATCCATGGAAAAACATGGAGCTATCATAGATTCCACACCATGTTTGAGTTTCTTTGGCTTTGGCCCAGCTGTAGAATTGCTGTTAGGCCTTTTACCAAGAGCTGTTGCATGCGAAGTTGATGGTTGACCATACATATTTTAGAGCAACCGTTCAGGAGTTTTATATTTTTGCAATAATGAAACTGTTTTAGCTTTTTTCCATTTTCGTCCTTGCTTTTTTTTCTTCAACTGTTTTTTATTAGTAAGCTGTCAATCATTTTTTGGAGGAGGTCTGCAAAGTTTCAGCTTTTTCGCGCCTTTTAGTTTTTTTACATAGATTTTGTTTTAAACTTTTTTCTATCGAGAAAATGTATCTCATTTTTTCGCGCCGAAAAGAGTTTTTTTACAAACAGTTATTTTTAATCAGAAATCTCTAAAATGATTTTAGCGCCTAAAAGAGTTTTTTTAGCTAGACTCTAAAACTTTAGGTCAAAAACTTGGCGGTATTTTTCAAGGCTTTTTTACTGATACTTAAGGACTTCCAAACATGAAGAAAATTATCAGTTTTTTGGGGTGTCAATTTTGTGTTGGCTCTTCAAAATGTCTGCTAATTTGGATACGATGCCTCATGTTATTCTTCGACAATTGGTAATGTATATGCCTCTTGATGATGCAATTCATCTTGGAAATGCATCCAGCAGATTAAAGACAATCTGTGAAGATAAAATCAAACATTTTACTTATGCATATGATGAAGTAAGTTTTTTAGTTAATCGATTTTCTTTATTAATATCCTTTTTTTAGGGATCCTTAACTGTTCGTAGAGGTTTCCAATATGAACCTCTTCCAACAAGAAGACCAATAAGATTAATTCTTATTGGTCTTAGAACACTACATCTCAATGGCCTGGATCTTAATTTTAAACGTTTGACAAAAATTGAACTCAAAGATTGTGTCTTAAGCGAAAGAGATTTGAAAATGCTGCTGCATGATGATATTGATCACCTTTCATTAAAAAGGTGTAAAATTCAAACACCTTTGCAAAAGATTCTTACACTTATCCCACGTGCAACTAAATTTGAGTAAGTCCTTAACTTTTTGTCCAAAAACTAAGACCAACGTTTTTTAAGGTTTAAGGGAAACAATAATAACAAACCCCTACCTAAAAATCTCGCAAACATTTTACGACGTTGGTACAAGCCTAACAAATTAATTAAACTACACATAGGACCAGTACCTCTTGCTGTCCGCTCCCGGGAATTTGCTCGTGCAGTATTTGTAAGTTTTTTATCAAAGTTATTTTTAATATCTAAATGAAAAAATTTTTTTCAGCTCAAGTGTTCATTTATTCCTGATGTGACCGAATTGGGAATTTACTTTGTTCCATTGCAATCAAATTACGATGAATTTTTTACGGATCTTGTTAATTATTATTTAAATAGCATGGTATGAAATTGTTAAAAGAACTGTTAATTTTTTAATAAAAAATTTATTTTTTTTCAACAATTTTTTTTGAAGGGACAAATTCAAAAAAATAAAGAACTTAACATTGGTTAATTTCTGCAATAACAGCATTACAAACCATTTCTAATGGAAATATAGTGGGTGATGGTGGAGTTGTATTACGAGGTCTGCTGCAGCTTGATTGTCCGGCTCGATTTTGTATTTCAGTTAAAACTGCTTTCTTAGTTCTACGCCCGTCTGGCCTTTGTTCAGCAACAGCTTTTTCCAAAATTTGATCATTTTGATCAGTCAAGTGTTGATCACCAGTTGGTTCAGAATCAACAGCACCATCACAAACACTATCTTCAACAAGACCATCTGGAACAACATTTTCACGAACATCAGGAACATCATCACCAGTTGATAAAATTTTACCATTGCGAAGTTCACATCCAACACTAAGACATTGAGGAGTTTGCTTTGCTTCTTTTTTTGATTTCAATGATTTCCGCGTTGTTTTACAAACAAATAAATAACACGCAAATCGTATTTTTTCGTCAGTAATACAGGGAGATGGCATCCATGTCCTCTAAAATAATGTCTTTAAATAAAAAGATCGAAAAAAAAAGAATTACTCACCTTTTTGTTTTGCCATATCACCCAAAACGCGGTATCTGATTCCCTCGTTTCACGTGCTCCTCCGATAGCGAGAAATTGTGAACGACCTTTTGTTTGAGCTGCAGAATTGTTTAATCTCCAACCCATAAAACCACGGTATTCAACATAAGTTGGCTGCATTGTCCTAAAAATGAAGAAAACAATTAGTTATAGCCTAAAAAACTCAAAACACTAAGAAAAAAACTGTGTCTGTGAAGAAAAAAATCTCTGTTATCAAACTTTGTTATCTTAGATTTTTTTACTAAAAACCTCCCATTCCTCTCCTCCCTTTGTTTTTGTCTTTCAATTAATCAAGTTTACATTTTATTGATTCAAAAAATAAAATCACAAACATAAAGAATAAAAAATAGAGTTACAAAAAATAGATCAACAAGCCAAAACAGATTCACAAAGTAAAAAAAACCACAACAGTTAAAAATTAGTAAGTTTTGAAATTCTTAAATTTCCGATGAAGCAACTTTCACACATTTTGAGAGAGACATAGGTTTCATTGGATGGTTCCAAAATAGTTACTTTGTTGGGATGATTGAATTGTTGTTCTGAACAAGAATGGCAAAGATGGAAGGTGACTGATGGACGTTTTTGAAAGAGCTCAAAGAAGTCTTCTTCAACAGTTGCAGTAACAGTAGAAAGAGGAGTTGCAAGAGGTTTCTTTTTCTGAACGAAACATTCAGAATATATTACGCCACTTTCAGCATTCTTTGAAGCACAGGAGCTGCAAATCTTTAATACAAGAGTACCATTTGTATATTGAGCACCAACATGATTTTTGATGCAAATTTCGCAAAGATTGAGAGTATAGGCACGTTGTGGTTGACAAATATGCCATCGGCGCTTGATGGTTAAATCACCATTTGAAACAGGCTCTTCTTCAGTTGCAACAGGGATATCAGCAGAACGACGTTTACGAGGTGTCTTTGGAACAATAGCTTGTTGGGTGTCTGGAAACTAAAAAGAAAAAATAAGTTTCAATTAAAAAATTTTTATTAAAACAAACTTACATTGGACATATTAAAGAAAGGAGCAGCTATCCGAGAAATGAACAAATGTGGAAGAATGAATTAAAAAAGTAAAAAAAGGGAACTTGAGCGGGGCCCCGCCTTCAGTTTCGAAATAGATATTGAAATTCTTCAGTGAGGGCGTCCATTTGTTGTTGAAATTTGTCAAAATGGCGGGATTTTAGTTCAGTAATAATAGCATCGGTGCATCTTGCAGCTTGAGTGCGTTGTGCGTATTCAATATTCACAGGTTGAACAAAACCAACAGCTTTGGGACAACTTCTTGTACGCAAAAGATTTCGAAATCTTTCGTCTGATTGTTGAGCATGTGTCATAAGAAACAAAATACCATCTGCTTCTTCTTTGAAAGGAGTCCATTCAAAGGGCCGTGCCACACCTCTTTTTTCATAAGCATCGTTGATTTTAATTCTTACACTTTTTCTTGTTAATGGACCAAAACCATATTGACCATCAATATAAATAAGGAGAGGCTTGGAAAAACGTCTATCCATGACCAGCTTTGAAACACACAACTAAATAAAAATGTCAACACCCTTAAAGAAATTAGGAAACTTCTTTTTTCTTAATTAATTTCGTAATCATGTCTGTCCATTTTGTAGCCTTATCAAGTGGTGTATCTTTAATGTTGACAGGGACAGCAAATCTAATAACTCTAGGATGAACTTTTAATTTTTGCCACTTACGCTCAGTTGTACAACGGCTTAATTGATGATGAATCAAATACAGTATACCATCAGCCTTATTTTCATTGTTTGTCCATTCAAACGGTTTTTCCTCTCCTTTCTTCTTATAAGCGTCTTCAATTTTACAATAGACAAATCTTCTGACATTTTCGTAACAGCCCTTGTTTTGAAGTTTATACTTGATAAAAATCTTTGGTTTTTGACTGTCCATGACAACTTCTGGAATAACAGACTGACTTTTTTCACAAACACAGACTGGTGCAGTCGATTTCATAATCATGAAGGGCCACATCGTCAATTGTTTCAAGTACATTTTGAGTAAGACTATCAAAAAATTCAATCAAAAGTTCAAGAATTTTATTTTTTCTGACTTCAAATGGGCGCCAATTAAACACTAAATGACCAAGATGTTCCATTGCATGAGGGTGTAAATAAACAAAGGTACTGTTTAAATAATATTTCGCAATAAATTCGTCTGCTTCTTGAACAATTACATCAACTGGTTTAATTGTTGTTTTTAGGTATTTCGTAAAATAATTATTTTTGACTATTAACTTGTAAAGGGTAAAATAAATCACCGAGTTGTCAACAACCATTTTCAAACAAAATCACTTTCTTTTATCCACTGGTTCGCTTCAGAAGGTAGTCCTACAAAACTCACGTAACATTCTTTAATACCCTTCCTTGTCCTTGTTTTTAAAATTTCTTGAATGCGAAAAGCTGTTTCCTCACTAGCATGAGTTAGTTGTTCTGCATAAAACCTTCCAGCAATTTTCTGCCCTAACATATTTTTGAGAAAATAAGTTGGAGGATTGCCTCTTTTTACTTTGTAAATAGTATACAAAGCATCTGAATAATTGGCTAAATATCCCTTCTCGAATTGATTACGAGGCTCCGCTTTTTTCACCGTATCATTCTCCTCAAATCTGCTCTTTGCTTCTCTTTTATCGCTATAAAGCCTATCCCAAACCTCTTTCCAGTTTTTTTCTGTAATTTCTAGGGGCTTAAGGCCCGTCGTTTTATTAACAGTTAGGTTGATTCCTCGAACAAGCTTTTGAACTACATCGATCCAATTTGTTGTCTAAATGAAATTTTTATAATAAATTTTTGAAAAAAGACAACTTACATTGTGAGCTGCAAAGTAATGAAAAATTCTGCCTTTTAGTGTTTTTATTGCTCTTTCCGCTAAAAAATTCTTTTAAAAAATAACAAAGTAAAATTTGTTTTACCGTATGCTGCTTTAACTATTGACTTTCTTGCAACAAAATGTTCAATTGCATATTCCTCATAAAGTTGTTTTAACCTTTTATTAAGAAACTCCTTTCCTAAAGTTAATTTTTTATTCCTTAAAAAGAAGTCTAAAAACAAACCAGCATCGCTAAAAATACTTATCGGCGGTTGTCCCATTTCATTGATAATATCTTCTAGCGCAGGAGCTACTTCTTCCGGAGTTTTTCTTTTTAAGGGTCTGCAATAAACCCTCCGTGATAAAACATCACAGGCAACTAACCCATATCTCATACCATTATTTGTTGCATGAAGTTTTTGCATATCCATTATATCTATTTGAAGATCCTAAACTTTTTTTGTTATTTTTTTAAAAATTCTTTAAAACATACCGACAAAAATCCACAAGGTATAGTTTTAAGTCTCTTCCATCTTACCCTTAATGGTTTGTATAAGGAATAAACAAAATTTCCCCGTTTAAATTTTTCGAGTTCCCTTTTTGTTGGTTTTAATTCGCGTTGTAAATTATTTATTCCTGTGAAACTAGCAGGATTATCAATATTTTTATATTCTTTATCTAATTTAGATGTCGCTGATTCCATTATTAATTGGTCTCTCAGTGTTCCAAACACCTGAACAGTGTACTTTTTATAACAATGAACTAGCTGTCAATGTTTCAACTGTCAATAATCAAGCAACTTTACGCTTTTACAACTATGCTACACGTCAACAAAATTCTTCTCGTCCTGTTATTTTCTCAAGTGCTGAAAGTGTTTCTGCGGTTACAGCTTTTGAGTGTGACCGAACTGAATTTGTTATGGTCAGAGATCGTGACGTATTACTTATTCATGTAAAACCTTATAAATTTTTACACTACCGTCTAGAATTTGATCTTATTCGATATAATGTTTTTAATAAAATGTTATATGTCAAAAATAAACACAAAATTCAAGTATTCTATCCCCATAAATTTATTTCTCAAATTGAAAACGATTTGCATCCAGAAGTTTTATATGAATATATTGTTACAAATGAAGTACAAGATTTTCAATTTGCTAATAACACAATTATTTTTTACTCAGAAGGAAATTTCTTTGCTCAACAATTACAAGAAAATTATATTCAAGGAAGAGGGGGTATGGTCACTCTAATTGTGGAAATACTTATAATGGCACATGTCATCTTGTTGTCAATCTATGTTGCTTGGAAGAAAAAAATTACCATAAGGACACCATTCTCCGAACGTAGCCGTCACCGTGTTCTCGTTTCTTCAAATGTTTGATTATTTGTTGTGAAGTTTTTCCTTGTGATCGTAAAAATAAATAAAATAAAGCATATTGACCACATGTTACTGATTCAGGGGATTGGGCTGAAAAAGTATTGATCCATTTCTTGGGGAATCTTTGCATCCAATGGTGTAAAGGTGAAGGAGGTGGAGCGCCAAAACTATCAAAATATTCGACACTGTCTGGGGAGGGAATATAAATAGATATCCAATGACTTCCTAAATTCTTTATTATTATTTATTTCTAAAAAAAATTTTTTTACCATTCATATAACTGGGATCCAGATTAAAAATATAAGCGGAAGGATACTGTAAATTTCGTGGTAAGTAATCTAAAGGAAATACACCTCTAAAAACTTTAGCAAGTGAGGATTTTTTTCTTGCCAAATTATAAATTTGTTGCGTTCTCATGAAGGATTCTCGTCCGTGTAAATATCTCTGAAATTATTTATCATAAGCATGCCATCGTACTCTGCATATATAATTAAATTTAGCCCTTCAGCAGGGACAGGGCTGGAGAAGCGTAAATATAAAGCAGTGGTTCCGTTTTTTAATAAATTAAAGCATTCACTGCTATTCGTTAAGTCATTGGTTAAGTTTATGCAGAACAGACATAAACGACTCTTGAAAATATCCATAGTAATTCCAGGAGACTCAGTTAAAGCAAATCCGAGCCCCTCATAGAGATCTGCGAAAGCTGAAATATTCAAATTAGATAGAAAAAAATTATTTTTAAAACTGTACCTCTTGTAAACGCGTAATTTTTAAAATCAAGCTTGTAAGGCACTTGAGGCCATCTTTCACCATTGGCAGCGATTGACACTTCTGAAATGCTGTGGTTTCCAAAATTAAAGGGGGACAACTTAAGATCTCCAATATAGGCAGGGGTTGGTACTAACCCTAATAATATTCTTTTTGGAATACTTCCATTAAAAACATTTGATGTCCATTCAAATCTACCAGGAGACACAAAGAAGGTTTTAAGTTCTGTTCTCTTAAGACTATATTTTGCAGGTGTTGTTTCAAGTTTTCTTGCAATTTCAAGAGCTAAACCATCCATTAAATTCAAAGTTTTTACGAAAAGTCTGCTTGAGATATATTCAATAACATATCTTTCTCCTTCTTTGGCTTTAGGTGCATGTAAAAGAAATGGGGCAGAATTGACAGAAATTTCTAGGTCTACTTGAACTTGATTTAACAGTAGCAAAGGTTGATTGAAGAGGTCTACACTAAGCTTTGACACTAATTCCACTTCTTTTCCATCAGTAAACATTTTTACTCTTTTTTTAAAACTTTCATCTGTTTCATCGTTTGGATTTTCCCCTTCTTTGAAATATAAGCTAGATGCCATAAAAGAGTCTTTTACGTCTGATGACAAGCTAAGTTCTGTGTCTAAAAAACTTTTGTATGCAAAAAGACCATTTGAATTATACACTTCCTTATTGTTTAAGTCAAGCTTTATGTTTTTTATAAGGGTAGAACCGGCATTATTGATTAATGTTGCATTGTTTGCCTCTGTTGTATTGACAAAAGTTTTTGTTGTTTCATCCCATTTTTGCAATTTTAATTTAGTGATCAAATAGCATTTTGAAAGGTCAATATACGAGGAACCTGGATCGATTTTAAAATGCCAGGGAAAACTTGTAATAGGGTTTAAACTTAGTAACTCTTCATATTGAGCAGAATTCACACTAATATCAGTTGGAAGAGGTTCAAAAAATTGAATGGCAGAGGTAGAACAACCTTGGCTTTTTTCATCAATAAGTTTAAACAGCATGATTAATATAATCCAAATATATCTTTCCTTTTTTTTATAACACTTGCTGGAACCGAACGTCCTTTTATACTTTTTTTAGAAAAAGTGACAATTTTTTGAGACACTGGTTTTCCTTTAATACTTTTTCTTCTCCTTCCTCTACCATACTGACCCACTTTGTTTGCTGCTGTTTTTAATAAATTTTCTGTTGTCTTTGCAGCCTCTTTTTTAAGTAGTTCATTAACTGGTTTTCCTTCTTGTAGACCAGTCAAAACATTGACCCCTGCAGAAAGCCCTTGCTTTCCAAATTCATTGGCCACACCTTTGGCGAGTGGAACCATGTGTCTCCACACAGATCTAAAAAAATCACCTAACTTTCCACCTCCTCTTTGAAATCTGTAGCCTTCAAAATATCCTGCCCCAGTTTGTTTTATGATAAACAGGTCATCATATTTGACAGTGTTAGGGTTAAAAAAACTGTGCACCATAATTGTGTATGATAATAATCAATTACACAACTCCTTTAAATACTCTTTTCTTTCAAGAAGTGTAAGGTGATAATCACTACACCGTGATCCATAGGCAAAAGATTTCCGTCAAGTGTTCTTAGAGAAATATCAATCTCAGTAATGTTTTTAGGTACCACTCGTGAAAAAATAGGTGTGTCATAAATAATTTCATTATTTTCACCCGGGTTTGAATTTGAAGTATTAACAACTCTAAGTAAAGGTGCAACTGTATCCCCTATAACACTGCTTTCCACAAGACCTTCAGCATAAACTCCAAATTGTCTTATTCCTTTTAGATCAGGACTATATTGTGCTGGAACGTTTAACATAACAAAATTTTTATAACCTAGAGCATATGAAAGATGCTCTGAAATTTCTACTTGAACATTATGAGGGGAAATGATTTGGAATCTATTAATATCTTCCAACCATTCAACTTTTAGAGTAAAAGGTAAACCTCTTTCAAAAAGTGGAGGGTCATCTAAAATTGGAGATACAATCGTTTTTTGAGGAATTTCTTTTTGCGTAGTTTTTTCTTTTACAGGAGACTTGACAACTGCTGGCGGCTTAGGTTTTTCTGGTGATGAAGGTGCAGGAATAATTAGAGGGGGAAGTTTTTTTTCAGGTTCTTTACTTTTTTCTGTTTCTTTTGGTTTTTGCGTTTCTTTAGCAGGTTGAGGTAAAACTTTTTCAGGTGTCTTTTCTGGAGATTTTTCGGCCACTGGTGGCAAAGGTTTTTCAGGCGTTTTTTGAACTGGTGTTTTTTGAGCAGGCGGTTGAGTTTTTTGTGCTGGAGGTGGAATTTTTTGTGCTGGTGGTGGAGTTTTTTGTGGTGACGGTGGAGACACGACAGCTGCAGGGGGCTCTTTAGGGGGGCCCCCCTCTGACAGTTCTGAAGTTTTTACGGGTGAACTAGCAGGGGGAGGACTAGCAACAGGTGAATTAGCCAAGGGTGGTTCCCCTAGTTCAGGAGATGTTGTTGCTGGTGGAGGAGCTGGTAGAGTAGGAGAACGTTTTGCCAACGTTCTTGGTGGGCTAGCTTTTCTTTTAGATCTTTGTGGAGCAAATTTTGAGTTGATTAAATTAGCTAAACTTTGTGGATTTGCAGGAGAGAAAGGAGGAAAATAATAGAAATATTTTTCTTTATTAGGGCCTGTTACAATAATAAATTCTTTTTCCTTAACCCCTATTGAGGGCCATGAGCTGACATATTGGATTGAGTGTAAAGAACAAAACCACACTGACGAAAAATTTAATGCACGCGGCAAAATAATTCTAAACTTGTTAGATTTATTGTCCGGAAAAGATTTTGTGTTGCTTGGTAATACAATAAAAAAAGACATTTTTTCAGAAAACAATGGAAATAATTCCCAAAGAAGACTTGCTTTTTAAAGCAAATTTTACAATGACAGTAAGCGGAAGCACTGGAGCAGGGAAAAGTCAATTTATTTTAAGACTTCTCGAAAACTTAGATCAAATGATAGATAGACCAGTTACAAAAGTTATATATTTTTATGGAGTTTATGGTTCAACAGTTGAATCCATTGAAAAACTTGGGCACACATGTATTTCTGGTTTCCCTCCAGCTGACTCCATAAAAAATTTTCCAAAAGATTCTTTAATAATTTTAGACGATTTAATGTTAGACTCAAGTGAAAGCACAAATCAAAAATTATTAAATAGCATGTTTACCCGCGACAGTCATCACGTGGGATTTTCAATAATTAATGTTATTCAAAATTTATTCCACAACAAAAGTGTCCAAATTTGTAGGACCAACAGCCACTATATCTACCTTCTTGGTTCTAAAAATGCTGCCTTAAGCGTACGCACATTAGGAAGTATGCTTTTCCCTGGAAAGCTACAGTACTTTCTTGATGCTTACTCAAAATCTATAAAAGAGAAGTTTAATGGTCTCCTAATAGATCTTCACCCAGGGAGTAATTCTCAACTAGCTCTACGAACACACGTGTTTCCTGACCAAGATACCGTAGTTTTTCTACCACTATAAATAATGAGGCAAAATTGTCAAATACCTCAGTCTATTATTGACAACAAACTATTTTTGCAGAAGCTCGCAAAAACAAAATCAAAGAAAACCCGTGGGAAACTTTTAAAAAACGCTACTGAAAGTGAACTATCGACTTTAACTGAAATTATTTATAATATTTTAAAATATCGATTTGTACTTGATAAAAGAAGAAAACAAAGTTTACTCCCTCACGCAGAAAATTTGAGAAAAATATCACGCGTAAAAACAGCAAAGGGAGCGAGAATTATTTATAATCAAACTGGTGGATCTATTCCTTTTCAAACTCTTCTTTTACCCCTTCTCGTGGAAGCTGCATCACAACTTTTAAAATGAGTAAAAGTTTTGTACTTGTTGATGAAAACAAATATAATGCTATGACTTTTCAAAGACCTACAGGAACAATAGATGTTTTAAAAAATGAACAAGATGATTTACTTTATCAAAAAGGTATGAAAAAAGATGCTCAAAATTTATTGTACAATGAAGCGTTAAGAAATTTTTTGTATCAATTAAAAGAGCTTCATGAAAGACCCATTCCCGTTACTTTCCAACAATCAAAAGCTAAAGAACAATTTTTGCCTCTACCACAACCAACATCTATCACTCCTGTGGTTACCTCGAACACCCAGTCAAGTATGTCAAATTATTCCAGGCCTGATGTATCATTTCAAGAAACAATCAGTACTCCTAAAGCAAGATATCCTAAAAGGACTCGTAAACATAAAACTGAAGAACAAATTAAAAAACAAAAGAAAGCTCTTGCATTGGGTGATTATTTAATCAGAACAAGCGATAAAATAAATGAAAATGGAGAAGTCTTAAATTCAAGAGGTAAAGCTGTTGCTGAAAGCAATGTGTACAAATCCACAAAAAAGCTGATGCATTCGAATACGCCGAGCTTACCAAGTCCACGAGGGCATTCTCTTGTCAAGAAAATAATAAAAGAAGATCCCGAAACTCAAAAATTTTTCAAAAGTCCTAAGCTTTGGACATAGTTATTGTTTTATGAAATGTACCAGAATCTTTTGATCATGAAAAAATTTTTTTACTAGAAACAGGGAATGAAAATAATCTTAATAAATAATACAAAAAAATCTTAACAAAAACCATTTTTTAAATTTTTAAACTGTATTTATTTGTTTCCATATAACAATCACTTAATGGAATTCCAATTTCCTTTAATCTCTTGCGAATAACATAATGAATAAGGTGAAATATTCGTCTATGTGTATAATCATATTGTTGAAAAATTGTTTCAAGTTCATGTGAAACTTCGTGTGCCAATAAATTAAACATTTGAAAAATATTTTTACATTCTGATTTTTTAACAATTAAACATTTAGCATATTTGCTCATAACCCTGTATTTTCGCGAATTGGAACAGACATATTTAATTTCAGTAAATTTTAATTGAGCCAATTCTCCTCCTTTCTTTTTTCGCATGAGTCTAAAATACTTAGAAACAGGAAATTTTTGAAAATCATTATAACCAGGAATTTTGCTCTTTTTATTTCCATTACATTTTGAAAACAATAATCTACGAATTGAAAAAACAATTATTCCAATTAAGGATTTGAGTTGTTTATTTGACAATGTTTCAATATTACGTGTGTTTACTTCCTTTTTATTAACAAGTAAATCATTAAAAAAATCCAAAACATTTGTTGTTTTTACAAGAGAACATTTGAAATCTTTATGAAAACTTTGATTCTTCAAATTTTGATAACATACATCAAATGGATCAAGTTTTCGTTCAATATCTTCAACACATTGAATATTCATTTCACGTTTACGTTGGTTTAATGTTTGAAGGTTACTTCGTTGAATAAATTTTGGGGTCATTTTTTAACAAAATATATATATTAATAAAATTAATTATTCATTAGTACTCTTACATTTATCTTATTCATTTTATTAATGCAAAAAACTTTTAATGGTTATCTGAAATCCATAGAAAAAAATTGTGTCAGTGATCTATTTTTATAAGAGATTAAACAGATAATAGCTCGATATTAATAATTTTGCTGAACTAGTTTTTTTTTTTTATTTTGCTTACCGAACTTTCCAAATATACTAAAAACATGATATTTTAAAATATTTTTTTTTTTTTCATTTTTGCATATATTTTGCTTTTACATTTTTTAAAGTATGTTACCTTCATAAACTATATCTTTTTTTGATGAAAACAAATTCTACATAAAATAAGCTTTCCAAAAATATCAAAATCTCAAAAACCATGATAATTTAAACACCATCAAATTAGCATTAAACAATTGAAAAATAATTTTATTTCATTTTAACACCAATTTTTTTCTTCTTTGCTCACATACCCGTTTTTTTGAATCGTGTTAAGACCTTTTAGTTTTTATTTCTTAAAAAAAGGGAAGAAAGAAAGAAAAAACTTTGGTGCTGCGCAAAAAAGATATGAGTTAAAAAATCAAGGCATGTAATTAAAACTCTTTTTTTGGGAACTCCAAATGCAATCATGTTGGGTGGTCTTTTCTTAACTGTATCTACGTGGAGGAAACAATTTTTTCAACATAAGAAAGAGGAAAAAAATCGCTGCTCGTGCATTAATATGTATTCTTCTTTAAAGTGAAAATGCCATTTTTCTTCTTTATTTTATAAAAAAAACAAATTTAAAACAAACATAATATTATAAAAACATCAATTAAAAACTTTTAAACAGATAAGAAAAGTTAAGAGAACGACAGTTGCTGCAAAGATAAGAATGAGAGCTAAATATTCATTTTTTATAGTTTGATTCTCAACGCATGATGATTGAACTTTTTCAATAAGAGTTTTAACTTGTGCATCATCATTCAATAAAACAGCTTTTAAATCTTTAAAAATTTCTTTTGTGGTAGTTTGATTGAAAGAAGCAAGGATTGATTCAATTTTGTTCAATTTCTGAATAACATTTTCCATTGATTGATCACTTCCATAAACGGTTCCATTAAAAGTAACGCCATTCTTAACACAAATAATAGGAACACTATAATTTTTAGGTCTATAACAACTATAAATAGGTGATGGACATATAACTTTTTGACAATTTTCTGTTTTCTTCCATTCTGTTGCTTCAATTAAAATAACACAAAAAGTAAGAACAAATAATTTTAGCATTTTTCTTTCACGACAATAACAAGTGAAAAATAGTTAAAATACATGTATTTTTGTAAAGGCTCTTTTTTGCGATGAGAAGCATGAGTAATCTCTTTTTTTCTTCATTTTTTTGTTTTTGTCTGTTCGATTTTTTCCGTGATCTTTAGTGACTTCAATTAAAGTTGATTTTCTTTCAATGCTAGAGATTTCAAAATAGCTATTTCTTAATATTTATTTCTTCATGATAGTTGTCTTGTTTAATATTAACTAAAAAATTCAAAATCATTGATCAAAATGTGAAGTGTAAAAAATAAAAATGACTTTTGTCTATTTTTCTGATTGATTGCTATCTTTAACTTTTTTTTATTTTAGTATCAGATGTAAACTGAATTAATTTGTATTATTAGTGAATCATTAGTGTACCATTTTCTGTTATACACAAATGATTAACACACGGGAGATTAACTTTTATTTTTCATTTCTTTAATTTAGCTTTTAACTTTATGATTCTTAAAAATATCTCAAAAATTCATAAAATATTGTTAGACGAAGCGAAAAAAATTAAAATGAATAGTGTCTCCTTTTTTTATAGTTCACTGATTGTAATCTTTTGATACAATTTTTATTTAATTTTCAAATGTTAAAAACAAATTCATATTTCTTTTTTTATTATTGAATTAATCGAATTTGTTCTTGTCGAGAGTTTAATTATTACTGTAAAATATAAACTTTACTATCTTTAATTATTGTTTAATTTCTTTAATGTTTTTTACGTTTTTTAAAAAATTTCTTAAAAATTCAAACAGTTAGACGAAGCGAAAAGAATTATAATGAATATTGCCTTCTTTTTTTTTCATTTTACTGATTGTAATCTTTGATACAATTTTCTTTTTATTTAATTTTTGAATAGTAAATCAAATTTAAGTTTCTTTTTTTTTTTTACTGTCACAAAATTCAAATTTATTTTGTTCAACAGTTTAGTTATTGCTGTAAAAAGGTATACTTTGTTGTCTTTCATTTATTTCTCTAACGTTTTTTACGTTTTTTAAAAAATTTCTTAAAAATTCAAAGAGTGAGGAAAAATCGAGTCTATTTTTTTACGTAACAATAATAAAAAACAAAGAAGTCATTAACCTTCAATTTTTTAGATGGTCGACCCTTTTTATCGTTATAAAATACCTGATTTAGAAGTCAAAATAGAAGGGAGAGGAAATGGTGTTAGAACATATATTGAAAATATGGTTGAAATAAGCAAAAGTCTAGAACGTTCTCCTGCTTTTCTTTTAAAATTTTTCAGTTATGAACTTGGAGCTCAAACAAATATAGATGAGAAAGTTAATCGTTTTACCGTTAATGGTAACCATAGTAAAACAATTCTTCAAGAATTGATAGATAAATTTATGAAACTTTTCGTAAGTTGTAAAGTATGTCAAAACCCAGAAACTGTTTTGGTAAGATGATTAATAGCTGTCAATTTTTACAGTATAAAGTTATAGGTGTCAAAAAATAAGTTATTGAAACAAAGATGTAAAGCATGTGGTCACTTATTCATTTTTTCGGATCAACATAAATTAGAAAAATTTATAAGAAAAAACTTGTGATTAATTTTTCTGTTCCGTGATTTTCCTGTTAACTTTTTTTATATGTACCTTTTTTATCTTTTTGCTTTTTTTTACATGTTATATTTTATTCTTTTTTCAGAAATGTGGCACGAAGATTTTAAAAAATCAAGAATGTTGCCATTCAAATGTTATCAACAATTACGACGCGTATATTTTAAAAACAATATGTTTAAAAAGAAACTCTTTAAACTTTCAAGAAAAATGAAAGCTGATGAGATACTTAAAGAAACCGAAAATTATTTAAAAACTCTTAATGCAGAATGTTTAAATAAAATGTGCCGCAATTATTTGGATGACGCGTTAGATGAACACATTAGCAGACATGATACTCCTGGAAAAAGACAAATAAAAAAATGGTTGATTGGTTTTATTGATGGTATTAATCTTGATATTAATTATACTATTGAATTCGCGAAAACAGAAAAGAATACAAGAAAAACAATTTTTTTCTGGGAATATTAATTAAAAATTGTTTACATGTTTCTTGTCCTTTTATTAAAACAAATAAATATTGAATTCCATAAAGAATTGTTTGCAAGGTTTTTGAAGGACATACAATTCACACATTTTTGAAAGAAAAATTTCGCGCCTTTTTTGATAGCATGTCTTTGAACCCCTTTAATGTTTTTAAAGGTGAGGAGAAAAAAAAGTATAGACTAAAACATTTGGAGGCTCTGGAATGATACTTCTATAGTATAGTGGTTTCGGGCGCGTTCCTTCAAGCCAAGAGTTTGGAAGGACAAGTTCGATTCCCTTTTGCTGTTTTCAGAATTTATCAGGTCTCTAGTTTAAGGATGAAGATAATCCCAGCCACAAAAGATAATCCCAAGCCACAAAAGATAATCCCAAGCCACAAAAAGATAATCCCAAGCCACAAAGGATAATCCCAAACCACAGGGGGATTAACCACCTGTCAATCAATCAAAAAAGTAATTAATCACCTGTCAATCAAACCTGTCAATCAATCACCCGAAACCGCAAATTCGTGTAATTAGATCAAAGGTTTGCCGACACCTTTAAAGCCTTAACCGCAAACTGGACTCAAAACCTTGATAGATACTACTCGGGTTCCATGTCCTTGCATAATTGTTCTTATCCATATACCAATTTTACATCTATAATAATAACATGAAGTACTAGATTCTGGTTCTTGCTTGATATATCTATGTGGTAAATCTAAAAATAAATGGAAAGTTAGAATATCTGTATATAAAAAATATTTTACCTAATAATGAAGATACTCTGGCACATGATCCACCTCTTTTACATTTATCTGGTAATTCATAACCAACAGTTGTGGTTTCATTAGAAGCAAAAGATGAAGAGAAAAAAATAAAAATTAGTAGCAAAAGTTGAAAGCACGTCATTGCGGCAGATCGCAGCTGAAATGGAGATATGAATGAAAAAATAAAAAGACAAAAGGAATGTCGAACATATTAAAACAAAATGAATAATGCAAATTTGTTGTGCATTCTTTTCTTTCAATCCTCGTTTGGGGGATTTCATTTTCGGGTTACTGTATTAACTTTTAAGTAAAAGATGTTAAATTATTGTTGAAAGAAAGGAGATTAGGCTACGGTAAAAGCATAAAAAAACAACGTGTGATAACTATGAGGCATAATCATTAAAAAAGAATTGTTTTTTCATCAAAAAAAGCTTGCTTTTAACAAAACCACTTTCTACCGTATGCAAGAAATATATAAAAATTTATTACTGCTTATATCTTTATTAACAAAAAGTACAATTTCTTTCTTTTTGTAAATGAATTATAACATTAAAAAATCAAAGCCAAAATAAAATAAATACCAAAGAATAATTTCATTGAAGTAATACCATTACTTTTTTGTTCATCCGATAACACAGGAGCATCTGTAGATTCTGTAGAAGTCGGTAAATACGATGCATCTAATGTAGAAACTGGTATATCAGGTACAACTATTGATGAGGAAATTGATGAATAATGTACATTTTTAGTTGTCATAAATGGAGCCAATGTAGTCTGAAATTCATAATGGTAAAAGTAGAAAAGTTTTTATACAAAAAACGACTTACGGTTTCAATCATTTTTTCATATGAACATTTTTCTTGAGCACTTCCGTCAACATAAAAATTATCAAGAATTTTTTTAGTAACCTAAAAATAAATATGTATACAAAAACTGGCATCAAAAATAGACTTACATAATAATCAAAAGTATATTTATGGCAGTTATCAGCATCAGAACATGAAGCAACAATTAAACTTGAATCATAATAAAAATTTGATTTAATATCATAATCACTAAATGGTCTTCTTTCTTTAAATCTGGTAACAGCTCCTGGATGAACGTCTTTGCAAGCTGTTACAAAATCTTCATAGCAGCCAGTTCCTTCAATAATTTGTTTTCCATTCATACTACATACAAACATAACACATGCATCACAGGTTTTGGTTACAAATTTAACATATCGAATGCTTGCTGAAACAAATTTAGTACTAAAAAATTTGAAAATAAAATTGAACTTACGAAGATATAATCCTCCAGTTTGACAAATACCACCTGTTTCACATTGAACTTGAGGAAGTTTAGGTAATGGAGTATTATTATATGAACACTCAAACACTTTCGGCTGTTGAAAAGCAAATAAACGATAAAAACGATCAAATTGTTCATGAATTTTTTTATACGTCTAAAACAAAAATCGTTAGATAGAAAAAGGTTTTTCTTTATCTTTGTTGCATGATTAAAAAAGAATTTTCTGACGTACAAAGCAAAACAAAAAGAAATGCGCATAACATTTTCCCACCAAAAATGAACTTACTTCTTTATCTTTAAATATCTTTTCACATTCTTCTGTCTTTTCCGGACTGCATACAGCAAGAATAAGTCTATCATCATTATACATAAAGCTGCTGTCACTTTCACCAAGTTCATAATAACCGGCTTCTCGTTTAATTATTGGATCAATATATTTGCATGTATTAATAAAATCATCATATGTTCTGTATCCTCCCAAAACCATACGCTCACCAATTCTACACTTATAATAATAGCATGAATTACTCCATTCTGGTTCTTGCATGATATAATTATCGAATTCTCAAAATACATGAGAAGTTAAAATTGATGTTTAAAAACTATTAACCTATTACATAAGCTGATGTGCCACATGCTCCACCTCTCTTACATTGATATTCTGGAAAAAAGGAAGGGTTGATGTTTCATTATCAGCAAAATTTGAAGAAATAAAAATAAAAAATAGCAACACAAATTGAAAGCACTTCATTGCAGCCAGCAGCAACAAAAAAAATGACATGAAAATAAAAAAATAGAAAAAAGTGCCAAACACTTTTACGCAAATTTTTCTTTTTTTCTTTAAAGGTTGTTTACAAGGGTTTGTTTTGGGGTTACTGTACGTACTATTTTTGTTGATAGATTAAACCCAAAAACAACAACAAATAAATTACAAATTTTCATGGAAAAAAAGTTAGGCTGAATTACAATAAAAACACCTACCGGTAACGTGTGAAAGCAATGAGATAAGAAAAAAAAACAAATAACATTCGTGCCACAACAAATGTAGGAATATGATAAAAGTCACAAAATATTGATACTAATATATGTTTTTATTAACAATAAAAAATATTCGAATTCACATTACCAATAAATAGAAAGTTAATAAATCAATGCCAAAAGAAAATAAATACCAAAGAATAATTCAGGCATAAGCTAAAACGAATAAATGTGGTTTAAAATAATAATTTGTATTACACAAATGACTTACTGCTTTATTCGTTTTTTCTATTATTTTTTCTTCATATAAACATTCTTCTTCAGCATATTTGTCGACATAAAAAGTATCATAAATTTGTTGAGTAAGCTGAAAACATGACAAAATTTGTTTCAACACTAGCACCATCAAAAAAGACTTACATAATTATCAAAAGCATATTTATGGCAATTATCCGCATCAGCACACGATGCAACAATTAAACTTGAATCATAATAAAACTTTTCTTTTCCGTTTTCATATGTATATGTCGCTTTGTTTTCATTGAATCTTGCAACAGCTCCTGGATTAACATCTTTGCAGGCTTTGACGAAGTCATCATAACAGCCACTTCCTTCAATAATTTGTTTTCCATCCATACTGCAAACAAACATAACACATGCATCGCAAGTTTTGTTAACAAATGTTGATTTTTCAATTCTCCCTAAAAAGGTTTTTAAAATGAATAAAATTAAATTATAAAAATCTTACTAAGATAAAATCCTTTTCCAGATTGACATACACCACCAGTTTCGCACTGCACTTGAGGAAGTTGTATCAATGGAGTATTATTGTATGTACACTCTGCAACTATTTCATGCTTAAAAGCTGTGTGGAGATAACGCTCTTGATCAAATTTTTCATGAACTTTTTTATAAGTCTGAAAAAAATTGAACTTGTGTATCTATCCAGTCATTTTGCTAGAGCGAATAAGAAAACAACTCACAACTTTATCATTGAATATCTTTTCACATTCTTGTTGATTATCATAGACGCAAACAGCAACAATAAGATTATTATCATTATACATAAAATTGTTTGTACCGACATGCAGACTATTGGTTTCTCGTTTAATCATTGGATCAAGATATCTGCAAGTATTAATAAAATCTTGGTGACTTCCAAATCCTTTCATAATTGTCCATTCATTAATTCTGCACTTGTAATAATAGCATACAAGATCATTTGGTTCTTGCATGATATATGTACCAAATTCATCTAAAAAGAGATAAAAAGTTAAAACATCTGTTAATAAAAATAATTACCTAGCATTAAAGAATTTCTGCCACATGTTCCACCTCTTTTACATTCATCTATTGCAAGGATTGAGGAAACAAAAATAAAAAACAGCAACACAGATTGATAGCACTTCATTGCAGCAGGCAGCAACAAAAAATGATTATGTAAGTATATCTCTGATGCAATCAAAAAGAATGTTTACAAGATTTATGCAAATTTTGTCACATTGACACATCCTACCCAAAAGAATTTACAAGATATTCAACTACGCATTTTTGTTGAAAGCGTCTATATAGCTTTTTTAAATACATACAATGTTCAGATACCGAAAGACAAAAATAGATAACGCTTTATTTGATGCTTTTTAACATGCTTACAAAGATCAATGCTAACAAAATAAATAGTTCTTAATAATCTTTGAGGATGAAAAATATCAATGAATGTTTACAAGATTTATGCAAATTTTGTCACATTGACACATCCTACCCAAAAGAATTTACAAGATATTCAACTACGCATTTTTGTTGAAAGCGTCTATATAGCTTTTTTAAATACATACAATGTTCAGATACCGAAAGACAAAAATAGATGACGCTTTATTTGATGCTTTTTAACATGCTTACAAAGATCAATGCTAACAAAATAAATAGTTCTTAATAATCTTTGAGGATGAAAAATATCAATTTTAATTCATTACGTCAAGAATAACTAGCATGTAAAGATATTGCCTAAAGAAAGTCCTCCTAAATGTTTCTACAAATCTTTAAAGCTTTTTAAATTCGAGGAAACAACATTTCTTTTTTCCAACTCTAACATTTTTTAAATATTTAAGTAATATTAAACACGATAACAAATTTCTGCGGTTGAATTGTATCAATCTCTTAGAAAAAGATTTATTTTTACAAATGATTAGTAATCTCTGTCCACAAAAGGACAGTAAATTTATATAAAGTTAAAAAACTCAACGTTCATTTATGAATTGATTCGAACCGCAGAAACTCAGACTTCTTTTTTTAGAACTTTTCCAATAATTTTTGAATATTTAAGTTTTACCAACAAAATGCTACAATATTTTTACGAATATATTTTATCAATCTGTTGGAGAAGAGGAGTTAAGAAGTTTATTTAATATTTAATCAATGAATTTGTAATGAAAAAGATAGATCAATAAATTTATAAACGATGAAAAAAAATCAATAAAAATTCATAGATTTATGTGTTCACATTTTTTCTATTCAAACCACAAGTAAAATATGCAAAAAAGGCATGTACCTATAAAAAACTGTTATCACATTATTTCATTGTTTTCTCTTTAAAAGTTGGAAGTTCTTTGAACTGATTAAAACTGTAGAAGGGTTTACAGAGATTAAAGGAGAAGCAAGAAAAAAATCACGTACAATTGGGTAGTGAGTTTTGAGCCTCTTAAAACCATATAGAATCTTATCAGTAAAATATTTAATGTGATTTTTTCTTTAAATTTTTGTTTCATTTTTGCTGCTGAACCAGATGTTAAAAAAAGTGTGTTAAAAATTATGGGGCTATTAAAAAGAAAAAAGAGCTGTCAAATTGGTAATGAAAAATGTGAAAAGAAATTGTAAGCTTTTAGCAGTTTTATTGTTTTGTCATAAAGTCGTTTTTAGGCTAATGAAGCAGCAAAAGAAGTCAATGCCAACAGTATCACTGATCCAGTTGGTAAGTATCTGTTAATGGCATTATCGATTAGAAAGGAGAAATTTCAGTTTCGATATGGAAGCAAATTTGATTTTTCACTTATGTTTATTGGAGCACTTGTGGCAATATTTACTGGTGTTGGATCGCCATTTTTATCGATTATTTTAGGAAATATGTCTCAATCTTTTATCAACATGACGAAACTAATGCAAAACGAAAGTAATAATTTTTTTAATTTTTTTATTAATCTTATTCAAAATTTTATTGCAGATAATCAACCCATCATTGAACACAATTACACCACCGACAAATTCAACCATGACGTAATCAGCAAATCTCTTTGGTCAATTTACATGGGACTTGGTTTACTTTTCTCTTCCCTAATTCAAGTAACGTGTTTTTTGGTTGCTTCAGAAAATATAATGCATCGAATGAGAAAAGCTTTCTTCAAAGCAATATTACGACAGAATATTGAATGGTATGATTTGAATAGCTCTGGAACGCTTACAACAAAGCTGTTTGATAATTTGGAAAGAGTTAAAGAAGGAACTGGAGATAAAGTGGCATTAGCAATTCAATATTCTGCGCAGTTTTTTGCTGGGTTTGTTATTGCTTTTATGTATGATGTAAAGCTGACGTTGATAATGATGTGTATTTCACCATTTATGATTTTTAGTGGAATTATGTTGGCAAAAGTGAGGCACTGTAATACACTTAAGATTAATTACACTCTATTTAGGTCATGTCCCGATCAATTGCAAATGAAGTCAATCATTATGCTGCAGCTGGTGCGGTTGCCGAAGAAGCTTTAACCTCGCTAAGAACAGTATACGCATTTAATGGACAAAAATATGAATGTGAAAGATATGATAAAGCTCTGATCAAAGCAAAAATTGGCGGAATTAAACGAGCTATTTTTATTGGTGGTACATATGGTGTTACACATTTCATTTCATTTGCTTCATATTGTTTAGCATTTTGGGTGGGAACTAATTTTGTTGTGGATAAATCTATGGATGCACAAACGCTGATAACTGTATTCTTTTCTATTATGATGGGTTCAACAGCTTTGGGACAAGCTGGTCAGCAGTTTGGTGTTATTGGTACAGCGCAAGGTGCTGCTGCAGCTGTTTATGATGTCATTGATAAAGTAGGTGTAACAAGTTTTAAAAGTTATTTTAATCGTTTCAGCTTTAGAAACTCGAAATCGACTCATCATCTGATGCTGGAATAAAACTATCAAACATCAAAGGTCACATTTCCATTTCCGATGTCAACTTCAATTATCCAAGTAGACCTGATATTTCCGTTTTAAATGGAATTAACTTGGAAGCTCTTCCTGGAAAAACTGTTGCACTAGTGGGTTCATCAGGTTGTGGAAAAAGTACAATAATTTCTTTACTACTTCGATTTTACAATCCTTTAAACGGAGAAATCAAGCTCGATGGCCACAATATTTCTTACCTCAATTTAAAAAGTCTTCGAAAAGCGATTGGCGTCGTCAGTCAAGAACCAATACTTTTTAATTGCAGTATTGAAGAAAATATTAAAATTGGAAATGCTGATGTGAGTGATTATGATATAAGACTAGCGTGCAAAATGGCGAATGCTGATAAGTTTATATCTAATTTGCCAATGGTGAGCTACCAGCTTAACTGTCCGAGTTTTTTTAAAAGGAAGCATTTCTAGGGCTACAAAACACTAGTTGGTGAACGTGGAATTCAATTATCTGGTGGTCAAAAACAACGAATTGCCATTGCTCGAGCGCTAATTAGAAATCCAAAAATTCTTTTACTAGATGAAGCAACATCTGCTTTGGATGCCGAAAGTGAATTTATTGTTCAACAAGCGCTAGATCGAGCCAGACAAGGCAGAACAACAATTGTAATTGCTCATCGACTTTCAACAATTCGAAATGCTGATAAAATTGTTGCAATTAAAGATGGCCAAGTTGAAGAAGTTGGAACTCATAAAGAGCTGATAGCAAAAGAAGGATATTATTATAAGCTTGTTAATTCACAGGTTTTTGCTGATGTAGAAGGTATGTTGGCATTTATAGGCATGTAAAGTAATTCAACGTTTTTAGCACAACCCATCATGAAAGATGTCCGAGCTCGAACAGTTTCTCAGCTATCCAAACTTGATCCACTTTCACCAATTTTTGATACCAACGAAGAAGAAGAAAAAACCACTATAGTAAAAGATCCAAATACAAAACTTAAAAAACTTCAAAAAGCTCTCAAAGAAGAAGGTGCCAAGCCACGCAGCCTCTTTGCAATTCTAAAATACGCTAAACCAGAAGCACATCTTATCGTTATTGGTCTCTTTGCTGCAGTTATTGATGGCACAGTATTTCCGATGTTTTCACTTTTCTTCTCAAATATCATGGAAACTTTTTCTGGAAGCGATTCTGATAAGATGAGAAAAGAAGGACATTTTTGGGCGCTCACGTTTTTGGGGCTTGGCGCTATTTTAACAACTTCAATATTCTTTGAAGCATCGCTGTTTGGTTTAATGTCAGAAAGACTTACAATGAGAATTCGATCAAAGTTATTTAAAAATATTTTACGGCAGGATGTTGCATATTTTGATCAACCGAATCATTCAACTGGAAAGCTATGTACTCGATTGGCATCGGATGTACCAAATATTCGAATGGTAATTTTTTGTTTTTATTTTATTTAACAACGTTTTTTGTCTTGGAACTCAAAAAGTTACGTTATGAACACGATTTTTAGGCAATTGATTGCCGCTTATCTGCGATTTTTTCATCAACAGTTACAATGTGCACTGGGATTTTTATTGCATTCTATTTCAACTGGCAAATGGCATGCCTTGTTGTTGCTATCTTTCCACTTGTTGGCCTTGCTGAAAAGTTTCAATTAACTTTCGCCGAAAGAAGAGCTGTTCAAGATGCTAAGGATATGGAAAATGCTGGAAAAGTAAGTTTTTATTGGCATAGGATGTACCACTGATACATATCCTTTTAGGTAGCCCTTGAAGCCATTGAAAACATCCGAACTGTACAAGCTTTAACACTTGAAGACTATTTTTACTCTGAATTTGCTAATCACCTTGAATTCCCCCATCAAACTTCAGTCAAAAAAGCTATTATTCAAGGCTTAACTTATGCTTTCTCAACATCACTATTCTTCTTCCTATATGCAGCAGCATTCAGATATGGTGGTTGGCTGATTGTTAAAAATTATGAAACAACACATGAAATAATGCCTATGGATATTCTTCGAGCTTTATATGCTATTAGTTTTACAGCAGGAAGTATGGGATTTGCAAATTCATTCTTTCCAGCCTATATAAAAGCAAAGATTGCCGCTGGGTTGATTTTTAAGATGCTGGAAGATAAGCCTGTTGTTGATAATTTGTCAAATGAAGGAGCTGAAGCTGTAAGTTGTTTAAAGCATATGAAAATTAATCTAATCTTGCAATTATAGAAGCACATTAATGGACATGTATCATTCAACAACATCACATTTACATATCCTGAACGAAAAGATGCCAAAGTATTGAATGGCATAAACATTGAAGCAATGCCAGGTGAAACAATTGCTCTTGTTGGAGCATCAGGATGTGGGAAATCTACGATAGTTTCATTGTTGGAAAGATTTTATGAGCCTTCAAATGGATATATAAAAGTTGATGAAAGAAATATTTGTGACTATGGACTGCAAGATATGAGATCTCAAATATCATTAGTGTCACAAGAACCAATTTTATTTGATAAATCTATTAAAGAAAATATTTTTTATGGATTAAAAGAGAGCGAAAAATTGGAAGAATCGATGGTGGAAGTTGCAAAATTGGCGAATATTCATAATTTTATTATTAGCTTGCCCGAGGTTAGTTCATTTTTGATTAATTAGAGTATTTATGCCTTGAGATTATGACATTCATTATAAAGTTTCTGAGATGTCTAAATGTGCTTTAATTACGCTAACTTTATCTCTATTTTTAGCAATACGACACAAGAGTAGGCGAAAAAGGCACTCAACTATCTGGCGGTCAAAAGCAACGAATCGCAATTGCTCGAGCATTAATTCGAAATCCAAAAATCCTCCTTCTAGATGAAGCAACATCAGCGCTAGATACAGAATCAGAAAAACTTGTTCAAGAAGCACTTGATCGAGCAAGAAAAGGTCGAACATGTATTGTTATTGCACATCGACTATCAACAGTCGTAAATGCAGATCGAATAGCCGTTATTTCAAATGGAAGCGTTATTGAAATGGGAACACATTTGGAGTTGATGGCATTGCAAGGAGCATACTTTGCCTTGACACAAAAACAAAATAATAACCGTTAATAAATTTTGCAATGATTTTGTTGCTAATGTTAAAAAATGTATTTGCATAAAACATAAATTATCGGTAATTGTTCTCCTTTTTTAAGCAAGCAGTTTTTCAGCAAAAGCATTTGTAAAAATAACAATAATTAAAACTGCAGAATTGTGCATAAATTTTTATGCGTTAATTTGTGATATTTTAGACACAAACATCTAATAATAAATATTGCTTCATAGTCATCGAACTATAGGTTTTTATTGATTTTATAATATCCATTACGACCATAAGTACTTTTATTTTTCGACAAAAAACGCATCACTGACGTATTAAATGCAAGAATTTTTGATTTATTGTTGAACAATTAAATATTCAAAGCATATTTAAATAAACTAAAACAAATCGTTACCTCCCTTTTTTAAGAACGCTCGTTCTTTTAAAAACAAAAGTCTATAATTTGTAGTTTAATTGTAGTAGTTAAACTGCAGTGAATGCAAAAGAAACACTAGCAATAATTAAAAGCATTTTTTTCTAGATGATATTTTTGAATTTTTTGTTGTAATAAAAATTGACATTCTAACAACAAAAAACGAACAAACTTTATTTTCATAAAAAACTATAATAGTAAAACTTAAATGTTCTTTCACAGCCGACAATAAAATATTTGAGTAATTTTCCATAACCGAATGAAGGAGAAAACAAATGAATAACTAAATAAATCGACATATTCATTAAGTTATTAGTTTCTCGCATCCGTTATTCTTTCAAATTTTTGGTTTTTTAGAAAAAATTAACTGTATTCTTCTTAAAAAAATAGCTTCATTAGTTGGGACTTGCGAAAACAAAACAATAATTAAAACGAATAAAAAACTGCTAAAAGTGTCTTTTGTTTGATTTTTAATTGCATTTTTCCTGAAATATTTTATAAAAATGGCAGCTTTTTTTGTAATCACACGTGTTTCATTACATTCATTTAAAATAAAAAAAGTAGCCACACAATTCTTCAATTTTATTTGTTTTGATTTATTATTTTTGCCCTAAAGTATTTTAATTGATCAAAAAATACTAAACATGTGAAGACTAGAAGTTTTTTTCCCCTTTATTTAACATTCAAATATTCAAAGAGTTTACTGACAAAGAAAACGACAGAATGTTGTTATTCATTTTGGTGGTTTTTAGAAAAATGGTATAGTTTAGTGTTTGTAGTTTAAAGAAGGATGCAAAAGAGAGCTGGAAAAAATTGTATCATTTTTTCTACAATTCATAGTTTTGAATATTTTGTTGCAAATAAAAAAAACCCATTAAATTAAATAAATTTTATTTTTAATATTTAAAGAAACAGCACACAGGAAAAAATTATTCATCATACTGTAATCTAAATTGGAACATTTTTTATGTTCTAAAGAAGCTATTTTAGTAATAATCTTTTTTTTTTTATCGATTTTATGCAAAACATTTCGGCATCAATTTTTTCTTGTGATGTCAAATTTGATGACTTCTCTTAAATTACAAATAAATAATGCAAAACATATCGATCACATTAATTATAATGATTAAAAAGTTCTTTTCTTAAATATGATCATTACTGAAGCAGTATAGGAGAGATCATTAAATTAATGTTGTAAGCGTGTCCAGTATATCCCCGTGAACTTTTTTTCTTCTTGTAAAATTGAAAATCATCAAGAAAAATTGCCAATTAAAGACGAAAAATGTCTTTAATACACCTTTTTTAAGTTTACGTTTCAATATATTGTTGAAAACGATTAAATATTCAAAGTGTTTTATTATAAACACAAAAGAAACGCGTGTAGATGGCAATGTTGCAAACAATAAAAACGGAAAAACTGCAATTGTAGTTTAATTATTGTTGTTGTAGTCTAATGTTTTAATTCAATGAAAGCAAGTGTGGAAAAGAGGGGGGTAGATAGAATTGGAATATTTGTAAGAAACTTGAGGCAGGTTTTATTTTTATTATACACAATAATAAAATATAAAATACAAGGCAATAAATAAACGATACAACAATAATAAACACAATATTTTTTATGGGTTGAAAAAAAATGAAAAAATAGTGGAATCAATGGTAAAAGTTGCAAAGCTTGCTGATACTCATAATTTTATTATTGGTTTGCCTGAGATATATTTATTTTTAAGTAATTACGGCATCCTTGTCATGCAAAAATATGGATTTTTTTCGTCGATAAAAAGTTATTGAGATGTTAAAAGCACGGTTATCCTTTCACTGTTGAAATTTCGAACGTGATATAAATCTTTTTAATTTATGCTATTTTTCTCTTCATATTTCTGCAATACGACACAAGAGTTGGCGCAAAAGACACTCACCTATCTGGCGGTCAAAAACAGAGAATTGCCATTGCTAGAGCACTAATTCGAATGCTCAAATGCCGAAGAAAAATGCTGTCGTTTTTTTGGAATGAAAATCTTGGTATTTTTATAATCAGAGTTCTTTTTTTTTAATTTTTATTATTGTATCAAAATTACCATAAGCTTCAAGTGAACCAATTTTTGACTTATATAGAGCATTAGAAAAATTTAACTTAGCATCAATTTTAATGGTTATTCTTTTTTTGATACATAACATTGAAAAACTGTTTCGCAGAACATGTTGAATTAAAAAAGCAAACCCGTTTCAAAGTGAAAAGTGGAAAAAAAAGTATTGAAACATTTTCCTAAAAGTGGTAAAAACATTTTTAACGAATTTAAATGCAAGCAATAAAGAAAAAACAAATTCCTTTTATTTAAAGATATGATTCATGATTCTTTTTGAAGTTTTTATGCTCAAACACTCTTTCTTTAAAGCGTTATATTGAATTTTCTACATCATACAAAATGATTGTATTGTTTTTGTTTTCCATCAGAAAAAAATCATTAGCTTTTTTTATTCTAAAAAATTAGTTATTGCTGTAAAGCAATCTAGATAAAAATCTATTTCATTGGGTTAACAATGTAATTTAAGCATAAAATGAAATTGTACTAGTTTTGCATTAAATTTTTCTATAGTAATGAGCATTTTCATTTTTATGTTTTATCACTGTCTGTTATTATTTATGGTGATCAGCGGAGCTTTTTTACTGTGCACGTTTCCCCATCATTTGTGTGCAACACTTTCTCAGTGATATACATCGACAGATGCGTGAGAATGTTGCTGAGACATAATTATCATTCTTCTATTCTCTTCTTTCTTTGTTTTATCAACAAAGAAATACCGCTCCAATTGTATACCGATTTAACAATAAGAAAATAATGACATTGCCCCCCTGAAATTTCTCCCAATGAAGGGTAATCTCGTTTTTTTTTTCATACCCAAAGCTTATATTTTCCATTTATCATGTCTTTGTAACCTACTGCTATTTTAAAAAGGATAAATTCTTTTTTTTGTACTTTGTTTCGCTTGACGATCGATTTCTCAAAAACTGCACCCATAATGCTTTTTATTGTACTTTAATGTGAATCTTTTTTGTTGAATGCTATACAGAGACAAAAAAATTTGTTTTTTGTATAAACAAATAAGCAGCTAAAAACCAAAATACAACACCGAATTCCTCAACAAAAAGCTATTAAATTTTTTTTTTTTTATCAATCAACGACAACTGCAGCTTTTTTGCTTTAATGCATTTCAGACACTCCCCTTGTCTGTTGAAAAAGCATTATTGCGGTTGACAGATTAATCAGTGTCAGTGGTGGAAATGCGTCTTTTTGAGCAAAGATATAAATTATATAAAGTCAAAACTACTGACTGAATTTTTGTCAATAAATTATTTATTTATTAAGTTTCTTTTATTTATTTTTAATCTTGATAGAAAGCGACCTTGTTAAAAATTATAGATATTTTGTTTAATTTAGTGCTATTTTTTGATTATTAGATCTTATCACAATGTTGTTAATTTTTTTACCTATTGGTATTCGTGATAGTTATCAATATTTCTTTTTTTAACCTTGTTTTTGCGGGGATATTTTTTGCGCTTGAAAAAAATTCTTTTTTTTGTCTTACAAAAATAAATATTTGTGTTTATTTTAAATGTTGTTTGTTGACTATGTTAAAACACCGCATTTTGCCCCCAAACTTACTTTTAAAATTAATGTCCTAAAAATATTTTTGCTTACAAATATAGCTTTTGCTGAATTGAATAGTTTTTTCCACGTTTTTTGAAATTTTTTATTGACTTTTTTATCATGATGATCATCATTTATGCTTTATAAATCAAAAACATTTATTTTTAGGTTCTTTTTTAAATTATATTAGCAGAAACATGGAAGACGATCAAGAAGATAAAGGTAATTTGATTTTAATACTAGCAACGCCTATAAACGCTTTTTGCTTTTACAAGTAAAAACTTGTAAAAGAAGTTACCTACTATAAAACTAAAACACCCTTTCGTAGTTAAGAATTTTTCTCTCTTTTTCTTCCTTTTTTTTGCATTGGGTATTCCGTTCTCGTTTCTTTTTTTTAAAGCAATAATACCCCATAATGCTTTTTTTTCAAAATCGAGTAGGTCTGTTCAATTGCACTTAGCCGGTGATTTTTTTCGTTCCTGTTTTCATAAACACTCATATTTTTACATGCTTAAAAAGTGTTCCGACTGTGTTTATGCGGGGGAAAAATCAGCTTTAAGAGTCATCTTAAAAACAGCTAAAATTTTTGGTTTATTCGATTTTCGCTATTTTCAATCCTTTTCCGCGAGCTTTATAAAAGTGTAACATTTCCAAAAACCCTTGCAAAGTTGTTTTTTGAGCATTAAGATTAGTTTTGCAAAGTTTTAAGTCCATACGATCATTTTGAAAAAATCATGTTGAACAAGGTTTTGATTATTGCTCGATGTTGAGAAAAAATGCGTTCTATAAGAGTTTTTTTTATTTTAACTACACTGCTTTTAAGTTGCTCTTAAAAAATAGCTGACAAAATTCAATCGTCGAATATCTGCTCCGGAAAGGATTACACCATGAGCTAAGACTTGTGCTGCAAATTAAATGTAGCACGATTATGTATCCTTTCGTAAAAGTGTTCTTAATTTTAGATTTCAAAAAGAAATTGGCTGGAAATATTTATCAAGTAAAAGTAATTTTTCTAATAATACAGCGCGCAGTAAGAAACGGATGCAAATTTCGAATGAGAACAGAAGTTGAAGCGGCACCAAAATTTGATGACGCTTTATTCTACTACAAAAAGCCCACCGACAATCTATTTCATATTCGTTATTTACAAGCAAAACACTATAACTATGAGAATGCAGAAGCTATATATGAACAATTTTTTGAAAATAGACTTGATTTGAAGATGTATTTTATTGCATTTCGTGAAATTCTTCAAAGATTTAATGAAGATTCTGTTGATGATTTTATTTTATGCAGTAATATTAATCTGCCTTCTAATAACATTTTAACCAAACGCGATAATCCAACTTTGACTTTGAATTTTCTTGAAGAAACAACACCTGATCCTTTATTTGAAGCAGGAAGCTTTTGTACGTACAAGCGATATAAATTTACTCAAAGCAGATTTCAAAACAAAGAATTTCGAGAACTTTGCAAGGGCTACAGCAATTTATCATTGTTAGCAACAAAATTAGTTGATTTAATCATGAAAAACGAAAGAAGCGGAAACAATGTTATTAGTTTAAAATTGGATAATTTTTGGTTTTCCTGCTATCATCTTGCTATAATGAATCTTCTCGAAGAGCAAGAAACTGTTCGATTCAAAAATAATTTTATAAATACCAAAGAACCTAAAAAAAATTTAACCGATGAAGAAAAACAGTTATTGGAATTTCGGGAGCACTTTATTAAAGTTATTGCGGCAGTCACCACTATGCCATGGAAACAGTTAAAAACCATAAAACTTCGTAATGAATTTACACAAATTTATAATCCTTCAGCGCCACAACCATCAACTCATTCAATAATTCCTTCAAATTTAGCTGAAGAGGTCATAGAAGTTATGCTAAGAAATAAGCCTTATGATGAAAACAATATACAACATGCATCTTTGTTATTGCGAAATGTAATTACCTATGAAATGGAATATGCTTTTAAAGACGAATTTATTTCTGGAAACATTACTACAGCTCAACAATTTCATGGGATTTTTTTTGAAAAATATGAGAAAGCATTATTAAACACTTTTCAAACAAAAGAATTAAAAATTAGTATGGATTTCGAAAATTTGTTACGGAATGTTACACCTGCTAGCGCACACCCAGCAGTCATTAAAGAAAATGAATTAGCGGAAAAGCTCGCTTTATGTTTTTCTTACAACAAAGTAATGACTGTCGAAACTATATACGAAGAAAATGTTGTTTTTCTTAAGAAAATATTGAAAGTAACAGAAGTGCAACACATCAAATTGATATTACCAAACAACAAATCAACTAATGAAATAAAAACCTTTTATAAAAAATTTTTAAATTATTATGCAACACAAAAACTGAAAAATGTGTCTATTAAATTAGCTGAAGATTTCGGCAAACAAAGAATAGTTGCTATTGAAAATGATAAAATTCCACTATTCGCTAAAGAAATTTTGGAAATATTTAGCAGCAAAAAATCTTTTAAAGAAACAGATAAAAGATTGCAATATGATAAAACTAGATATGGTAAACATGAAACTCTTGGAATGATAGAAGCATTCGATGGAGAAGCTTTTGATTTAGCAAATAATAAGTTTAGAGATATTTTATTTGATGCAAATCCTTCCATCATATCAGATAATGTAAAAACATTAAAAGAAGAACTGGAAAGCCAATTTCGTGATAATGGATACAATTTTAATGATCTTCATTATTTCAGCATAGAACTTATTAATTGCCAACCCGAATACACTGATCTAATGGAACGTGGAAGTGTTGAAAATGATATAAATAAATTTTTTCGAAAATTTCTGTTTGTCACTACTCCAATTGAAAGCAAGTTAACAGAAGAAATAAAACTGGAAATCGGAGACGAACTTAATCTTTTGGATGCTGAAATTGTAACCGAAACGCTTTTTGCCAATATTCTAAAGTGGGTTAAAGAAAAAGAAGAACGATTTTATGATCAAAAAGAAGCAACAACCTTATTTACTGATATAAAACAAAAAATGACAAATTTAATGCTAATTGGTTGTAATTCTCAATACTGCTTAAAACTGCGAGAATATGGTGATGTTTTTGAAAACACTTTAAAAGAACTTGAGGATTTTTTAAATCAAAATACTTACAAGATCTTACATTTAATCACTAATCACAGCTTTTTAACAGCTATTAAAAGCGAATACACGTTACGCAAACTTGCATATGATAAAAACGACAGCTTCGTATTTAATCCACTTACAGTTTTATTACGTCTCCAAAGTATTTTATTTGAAAAACATCAAACAACTGTTAATCACAGATTATTGATAATTGTTGAAAAGCAGACTTCCAGTGATTTATCTCGCTTAATAAATCAAATTGCTCAAAATATTTGTGATAATGTATTAGATAAATTAGTAATTATTACAATCGAAAAAAGTGTATTAGCTGAAAAACTAAAAAAATCTGTGTGTGCTAACAAAAATGAAGATTTTCACAAAAGCATTTATTTGCAACAACCGGTTAACAACTATTTCACTGATTTGTCAAAAATCTTACAAACAAATATTTTAAACAAAGCAGTATGCTTTAACGGAAAAGACGTTTTGTTCAACCAACTTATATATGATAAACCTGAAAGAAATTCTGTAGCAAATAAACCATATCAGTTTCAAGGAAATGAAATAACTTTGTGCCGAAAAATAGATAAGGATAATAACGAAGAATTTTATAATTTGCTTGACACTGAAACTTTAATGAAATTCATAAATAACGAAGAAATAAAAATTGGCAAAGCCTTGGAACCTTTTAAGCTTTATGATACAGATTGTTATGTTGAAAGAAACATCAATTTAATCAAAATAAACAACAATTTGTTTGCTCAACTAATAATAAATCATATCTTTGCGATAGAACAAATTGGAGATGCTAATGTTAGAAGCTTTTTAAAAAGAAACGACGTCGCTGATGAAAGTGTTCTAACCTTCGATACCTTTGTTAACATTGATTCAAATGGATTTTTTCTAGCTGAAGATACATCTGTTTTAACAAACTTTCATTTGTTATCAAAGAAAAGCAACATATATGTCTTGTTAAATGGTGAGAAAATAGAAGAAGACTTTGAGAAGACTTGCAAAAAATATCCAAATAATTTTTGTCATTGGTTGAAGTTAAAAGAAAACAATCTTGCATTATTTTATTCTTACGTGCCGGCTGAACAAAGTGGAAAAGCTGCAAATAGCTTAAAATTTTGTACTGAACGAGAAAAATATTGCACAGTTCCAGTAAGTGAAACATCTCTATTCAAGTATCTGTCAAAAGATAAAATTGTTTTAATTGCTGATTCTGCGGGTAAAGGAAAGTCAACAACTCTTACAAGTTGGGCACAAGAAATGCACAAGAAAAGTAATGAAAACCAAGGAATAAAGTGGAATGTTAGAATTAATTTAAACATGCATTCTACAACGTTGATGGAAATCCAAAGATGTAACCCTTTGTTTGAAAGCTCTTTAAATTTATGTTTTCAAAACCAAGATAATTATGAAAGAATTATTCTACAATCATTAATTACCAATAATCACACATGTGAAGATGAAAACTTGTCATTTGATAACCGAATTTTTAAATACTTTTTTGAAAGATCAAGAATGTTGATAATGTTTGACGGCTTTGATGAGATAAGTCCTTATTACGAAAAAATTGTTATATTGTTGTTTTCAAAATTGTTTTTTGATTTAAAAAACACAATATGGATAACATCTCGTGTGAAATGTCAAAATATGCTAGAAGAAAAATTCGATACATTTGCCTACGCCTTAAACTCATTTTCCTTGAAACAACAAGAGGAATTTCTTAAAAAATTCTGGAAAAAAAGGTGGCAAGAAAAGTACGGCTTTTTGTTGGTGGATGAAACAAGATTAGAAACATATATTGCTGCTTTCACAAACCATTGTTTAAAAAATGAAATTGGTGAAGTAATTGGAATCCCGTTACAAACAAAGATGTTGGCCGAAATTTTTCAAGAAAATACAGAAAGAGAAAAAACCCAATGGGAAGGATGTTTTGATTACATAACTGCAAAAAGATATGGTAATCCAAACTTTGAAAACAAGATAAAAAGTCTTTTTGTCTTATATGAGAGCTTCGTAACAAAAAAAATTTTTACATATTATTTGGAGGAAAAAGAAATAATGGATATGTCGAAAGTTGCTTCATTAAAACTGAAACATATGATATCATTCTGCGAAAATAAAATACACAGAATATTTGGGTTATTAAAAATGACAAATTTTAACAACGATTTAAGATTACCTTTGGAAGAAGAAATTACAGAAATCAAAAAATGGAAAGAAGACTTTAAATATACTATAGAAGACATTGGAATAATTGATAAATTTACACCAGATGAATTGCCGGTGTTTAATCATTTAACATATGCTGAATATTTTGCAGCATGTTATTTGCATGAAAAGTTAGTATCCTTCCCGGCTGAAGTATTAAAAATTACAGAAGAAATATTAAAAAATGATGTCCCCGTTTTTCTTTATGTCATTAAATATTTGTTTGAAAAAGAAAAATCAACTTTTAAAAACAAACATAAAACAACTATTTTGTGTTATGTGGGTATAAACGGCTTACTAAATTGTTTCCGAAGCTTTATTGAATTATTCGATTTCCCTGAAAGCAGTGAAGAAAACGATCTTATTGTTCATGCGAGAGAAAATGGAAGACTTCAGATAGTTGCTTACACGCTATTTCATGTTTTCAAAAAAGACCAAAATTTGAATTCTTTAAGAAGTTACATATGCCGTTATGCTGAAGGATATATGAGCGGTGGATTAATCAGGGATTTGGCAAACGCCTACAGCCATTGCGTTAGCTTTAACATATGTTACATGAGAAGCAGAAATTACAGTGGACTAGGAAACAATTATGACATAATAAATCTTTCATGGCGCAACATCAATCATTCTTCACCAATCCAAAAATTTCTATGGTTTGCATCGTGTGAAACCATATTAACTACAATTGGCTCAATGGAAATCAATTCTTTTATATTAGTATATGAGCATGAATATGAAGAATACGCTAAAGAACAATTAACGTTTTTTGATGATATTTGTGCCAGGAAAGATTTAGCTGAAGATGACAAAATTATTATATTTGAAAAATTGTATCAGCAATCAGTTAAAACAAACGAAGGCGGCATAATTATTTATCAAATTCTGCTAGCTGTTTTACATAACAATTGCCCAAATTTATTTGAAGTGTTTTTTAATAAACAAGATTACGAAATTAGTAATAGCTTATTTTTGGAATGCTTTTTAATTGCTTGTAAACTTAATGCAGTTCAAACAATTAATGTTTTTATAACACAAGCTACAAACACAACTAATGATATCTATCAATCACTTCTTTATATAGCAATTAAAGAGCATGCAAGTTGTGGAATTATCAGCAAAATCCTTGATGGGACACAAACTATTATTGATAAAAAATATGAATATGGAAAAACAGCTCTAATGATTCTAATTGAATCCAATGACGAAACATGTAATATCGAAATTCTGTTGAACAAAAATGCAAATCTATACTTAACAGATGATGATGGCAATAATTCTTGGAATTATGCTATTCAAAGTATCGATGCCGATGATGTTATTAAATGTTTTTTGAAACATTGGGAAAACTCAAAATTTGAAGCAGCTGATTTAGTTAATCACCCGTGGATCGGTATAATTTGGAATTTTTATAACAAAACTGATTTTGATATTAATGAAGTCATAAATGGAAAAACATATTTACATCAAGCAATAGAAAAGGAAGAATTTGCCTTAGCTCATTTTTTGATTGTTAAAGGAGCCGATATCAACAAAAAAGATATTAATGGTGATACAGCTCTTCATTACGCATGTAGAACAGACGTTGTTAAAATTTTAAAATTATTGCTTATGAATGGTGCCACGTATAGTCGTTGTGATGCATGCTGTATTCCTAATAGCAAATGCGGTGGTATTATTAAAAATGTTAAATGGATTTTCGAGCAATTTAGCAATACTGAAGTTAACTGTAGTGAATTTACAAAACACGGTAAGTATAAAAAATGTTGAGCTATGTTGATTTATTTAAAAGAATTGTTAAAACAATTTTTGGAACCAAAAACATTGTAAAGGATGAAGTGCTATCCAAATTTACTGAGTGGGATATAATTTTCTTTTAATGACAGCTGCAATTCTTTTTATTTAGTTTGATAGGAAATATTCTTTAACAGTATTATCCATTAGGAATATAATATAAAATGTTATTTTTTCCAGATTGTTATCTTGGTTGCTATGCTAACAATGAAGACGGAGAAAATTTATGGCATCTGCTAGCAAAGAGCGACATTTATGAAAATGCAAATGTTCTAACAGAAGGCAAAATTAATAAATTAAATTCAAAAGGAAACTCACCTTTACAATTGGCCATACAAAATGAAGACTTGACAATGACAAAAAGGCTGTTGGAGAAAGGAGCATATTACAATAATATTCGAGACTTCCCTTTGGAGCCTAAAAATGATGCTGAAAAATTACTCTATCAATTGGACAACTATTTTAAAGCAGCACAAAATGGTGTTGTTAGTTATCAAGAAAACATCGATTTTGGCATTTACAAGATAGTTAAAGTAAAAGATAAATTCGGAAAAACTTTACTTCATTATTATGCAGAAAAAGGAAATTTGAAAGACGCAGAAACTTTTATAGACCGAGATGGGAATGCAAATGAGCGTGATGCTGCTGGACAAACTCCTTTGTTTTATGCAGTAAAAAGCAATGAATTTGAAATGGTCCAGTTATTGCTAAAAAAAGGTGCGATGTTTGATTACAGAACACTCGGAGGTTTTCAAAATGACTGCAACGATTTCTTCGAGAAATTAGAACACATTTTTAATTTAATGTATAATGAAATGTTTGATCTATTCAAAGATGATGTCGTTTCTACTAATTTTGGGATCGATATTAGCATCATTTTCAATGTTCTGGATTATAAAGGAAAAAGCTTATTTCAATACGCTCAAGAAAAAAATAACTTTAATATGGTTAAATTTTTGTTAAAGCAAGGTGCAGTAGCAGAAGTTTCAAAATATTCATCGGAAAACAAAGAAATCAAAAGATTATTTTACTTCATAAATAATCTTTTTAAAATCGTCAAAGACGGTATTTATGATACAAATTCAATTACTAAACAAATGAAAAGCCTTGAATATTCTGATATTATTCCTAGAGTTCGATTGGATAACAAATGGAAAAATCATTCTTTGGAACGTACATTGTTGGTTTGCTCTCTTAATGACAACTGCAGAAGAAGCATACTCGCTGAACAAGAAGAAGAAGAAAAGGCAAATCTTAGCCGCAAAGGCAAAACAAAGAAAATGAAACAGAAAAAAACTTGTTCCAATGATGATATTGATAATTCACTCATCGAATGGTTATTACAAAACGGAGCAGAACACACTGCAACAGATAAAGACGGTCATACTATTTATCAGATAATTCCGGATTTTCCAGCTGACAAAGCTTTGTTCGCTAAATATACTTAATTAAAAAACTTTATTTGTACTTGCTCTTTTTTTTGGAATTGCTAAAATTTAATTGTTTTTAACATTTGTATTAGTATAATAAAATAATTTTAACTGCTAACTAACGTTTTGGAGCTTACTTTGCTTTAACTCCGAAACAAACAATTATTAATTACAGTGTTTCTATCTTTGCCAATTTTGTAAACGACTATAATATTCTTAATACATTATGTTTAAAGAATAGCTGCAAAAATTTTTTTTCAATAATATTAGATAATGATATGATTTTGCTGCGTTTGTCAACATACAACATCTATTTTTAGTGAATTGTTTTTTATGTTTTATTAAAAATGTCCGCTAAATTGATGGGGATTTGTTGTTTAACGGTTATATTAATATTAATAACTGCAAATTATGACCTCATGTTTCTAAATGAAACAACCTACTTTCATTTTTCAAATGTTTCAATAAATTATATAAATTCTCCCATGAAAGTTTTAACAGTAATACCTATTTTTAATGAAAACCCAAAGACTTTTGCTGATAATGATTTTGATTTTATCTTTCCAATAAATATTACAGATGTACGATTACGTGCACATAGTTATATCGATGACTCTGCAAATATTGTTGATGCAATGATTTCAATTTTAATAGTTGATGAAGGAAGTTTTAGTGCATCTGATGGATCTCTGTTCACTGTTGATCAACCAACAATATCATCAAGTACTTCAGAAAGTAAGAATTTTAAAAATAGCACCTCTAATATTATTGAAAGTGAATCACCAACAAATAACCTCAAAAAGCAAAACTCTAATTTATATTATTATTTTTAAGGTGGTATAGAAATGATCCAAGTCAATGTAATATACACTTGTAAAGCATTCAAAAATTCAACAGCTCCACCACAAATTACTTTACCAGCATGTAAATCATTTAAAAGTCGTTCAACTGTTTATGATATTACGGATAATTATAAGATTGTCACAACAACAAAAATCAATTACACTTTAACTGAAGGCTATATTAATGTCAATTCTGAAAGTACAAGTGAAGCTCCTTATCCAGTTTTATGGCTTAATGATTTTTATACTTGTAGTATGTAAGTATTTACACAGGAAAAAGGGGGAGATGTTCAGAGAAGACAAGTCGAAATAATCAAATTTGCTACGACATTCTCATAATATGTCTTGACAACATTTTTAACTAAAAATACATTTTTAAGGAACAATTGCCGTTTTGATTATGATACTTCATATGATGGAAAATATCTCTTTTTATTGGACTACCTTCAAGTACCAAAATCAAACTTTGATTATAGCGGAGCAATTGTTGTTGGTCGTTTTATTAGAAAAGATGATCAAATTCTAATGGAAAATGGAAAAGTTTTTACTACTTCGAATGATTGTTCATATTTTAGTGCAAATTTAACATCAACATTTGTTGCAACAAGTGAATTTTGTTGTACAGATTTTGAAACACAATAAAGTTTAACATTTACGGAACGGATCGTTGGCAGGACATTATCACTAGAGTAATATTTTTCTTTCATTTAAAAATTCATTTGCAGATGGATAAAAAATATTTGCAGCAAAATAAACTTTCGCTTCTTTGAATATTTCAAAATTTTCAGTATGAAAACAATTTTAATCTGAATGTAGTACGTTTGTGTTTACTTTTATTTTATAAACTTTGAATATTTAAATGTTCAACACAAAGTGAAAAGAGGTTTCCTTTAAGATATCTAAAACGCCTTTTCTAGCCTTAATTAGCTTGAAAAAAATATAAGTTGATTGGGGATTTAATGGATACGACTACAGTCGAACCTCGTTATAATGCGCCTCGTTATAGTGCAAACCTCTCTATAATGCGGTTTTTGTGCGGTCCCTTCAAGCGAATTTAATGTAAATTGACCTCGTTATAATGCAAACCTCTCTATAATGTGGTTTTTTGCGGTCCCTTGGACCGCATTATAACGAGGTTCGACTGTACATCATTATTAAAAGTGCTTCCATTTTCAAACTTACAACCCAAAAAAATTTCAGCAGCATGAATAAAAACATGTTTCGCTATTAAATATGACCATCAATAAATTTGCTTCTTGCTTTCAGTGATAATAAAAATCAGTACAACATTTTTTATAGCTTAAATTCGATGTTTTTTCTTTTTTTCTGATAGATAGTGAGCATTTTAAAATCAAAGAAACATACAGCATTCATTGTTTTCTTTTTTAACGCTCCAACAACAATGACTAATTTAGTAGGGCTTTAACTATAAAGCTTTTGACATATTTGTATTAATTCATCCAACTATTTAAGATTCCGATATATAAAATATTTATAAAAACTCAGCTGAATGTGTCACAATGTTCTTTTTGTGTTTGACACTGGGATTTTCAATGACCCCTGAAAAAAAACTAAAAGATATGTTAAAGAAGATAAATAGAAGTCAGTGCATTGTTCTTTTAGAAATGTGCATTGTTCTTTTAGGTGTAGATTTTGATATGGCAATCATTAAAAGATGAAAATATCACTTGTAGTTTAGTTGTTGTAGTTTGATGGTAAACGCAAAAAAGAAAAACGTTGTTATTTTTTTCTTGTAAAAGTAACCATTCTATAACATCAAGATTGATTGTATACTTTCACAATACGTGATAGCGAATTACTGAATAAGCAGAAAATGCACGTATTTCTTTTGCATTATTCAATATAAAAATATGATTAGAAATTGTTGGTGAATTGTTGCAACAGACCAAAAAGGAATAGAAGTAACATCATTTTATTCGTCCAAATCAATTGTCATTAAAATTTTTTATTATAAAAGAAAGAGAAACTATATACAAGCATTTCCTGTTTTAAAACAATAACAATAAATACGAATACCTAGCATTATCATTTGTAACAAAATTATCACTTTCTAATGTAGTTTAGTGATTGTAGTTAGATTCCATCAGCATCAAAAAAAACATTAAATACAATTCGTTATTTTTTTTTCGCTCGATCGCTTTGAATATTTTGTAGTTAAAAATGCCAAAAATTATGAATCTCATTATCTGATATTGCTTTTTAAGCATTATTTTTTAATGTATAAATAAAGGGAAAAAAAGCATTTATCAAACTATGGACCAAATTTAACAGTTTAAAAAAAAGAAAAGTATATTTCACCGTGAAATTAACACAAACAATCTTAATGCTTTTCGTTGACTTTGACATATTTTTTTACAAACAAAAGAGAACATCTAGAATTGAAAAAAGAATGAAGGTTTAATGTTTTGACGAAAACAAGTCTGTATTCGTGATAAAAATATCCATTTATTTCGTTGCATCTACTCTCTGATCTTCCAACACTTTTTGTAGTTTGATGCAGAATTTAGTGATCGATTGAAAGAGTGATAGCATTGTTTGTTTTTATAGTTTTTTTATAATATTCTCTAAAAACTTTTAATTGGTTATATTTAGCTTGTATTTCTTAAATATAATAATCGATTCATTTAGCTGATAATGTTAATATTTTGTATAGCTTTTTTGGAATATGATGCAAATCAAAAAAGATTTACTCGAGGTAACAATTTTTTTGTTTATTGTTCTCTTTATGACGAAATATTTTTTAATCACCTTCAAAACAATATATTGATAATACATAAATCAATGTAAGACATGTAGCCATGTAATTCGATTTTCTTTTATCCCCTTCAGTCATGGCACTTTTCTCAAGAATAAACATATAAAAAATAATTGAAGTTTTTTAGTATTTGACAGATATGAATTTTGTATAATTAAAGTTATTAAAGAGTAAGATTAAAGGGGTCATAAAAATTTTTTTTAACTATAACATTTTTAGAAAAAACAGTTCTGTACCATCTTTTATTGTAATATATAAAAATCAAAAACTGTTAGATATAAAAATGGAAGTAAGTCTTTTTGGATCAGTTTTGTCATGAAACTGTTAAAAATTATAGAAAAATGTAATCATATCACGAAATTTTCGCACAAATGATGGCGAATATATTGTTCAATTAATTATAAATAATGGAATTATACCACAAAATCAGGAAGGAATTAAATCAATTTGGATAAGAAATGTAAAGGTTTTTCTTTGAAGATTACTTTTTTTTTGAGTTTTAATAAAAAGCTTTAGCAATACAGTGAAATTTTAAAAACAAACTTTGAAACTTTTAAGCTTTTTATAAGTCATTCAAAAAATTTTTTAGGTCATGGTTCCTGGGAAAAGTGGTAAAAAGAATATAACAGGAAAAGATATTCAATTATCACTGAAAAACTATGCTGATAATTTATGGGATGAAGTTCAGATATTACTTAAAAGGGGTGGCTGTAATACAACACAAGGTTAATTTTTTTTCAAATTTTTTCAAAATACAACTAGAAAGTTTTTTCAGAAGCTTATGAAAAGATATTCAAAATGAAAAACACTTTCCGCATCGAAGGTGAAGGATTAAAGCATTCCAGAAATAATAAGATTACTGATTTATTTGCTGCTATCAGACTTTACTGTATGAGTGATGGTAATAATCAAGAGGCAACAAGTTCAAACACAAAAAAGAGATTTGAGTATGGTGCACAGTTTGAAGCTTCATTGTCACGTAAGATTCTTCTTCTTTGCGAAATGACTTGACAATAACTCCTCTTTTTAGATAACATTCTTAAATCAGAACCAATGAGACGCATTGGAGTTGAAAAGGTGGAAAAAGTTCTCTCTTTTTAAAATGAAATACAATTAATTTTTTAGTTGTCGGTAGAATTGATGATCGAACGGAAAAAGATTTTAGTGTTTGCAAAACGCTATTTTTTGATGACGGTATGCTGTATAAACACACTCAAACCCATTTTCCCATTTTTTTTATCTATTTCATATTTCAAAAACCGATGGCATGAGACCAAAAACCTCAACACCATTAAATAATGTCAAAATAAATAATTTTTAGCGAAATTAAAATGGATAAATCCGAAATGGTTTGTGCCAAGTTTATCATCGCTGACCATTCAAACCGACAACGTTTTCAATATTCCTAGATGCTGGAAAGATTTTACTGACAATATTGGACAAGCAACAAACTTAAAGGAGCTACAGCTGGTTGATTGCATGTTATCAAAAATTCCAAATGAGTTATTTCTTTGTTTGAGTAAAACTCTTCAAACTTTAACGTTGACAAAAAATAGTCTTACCGAGCTTTCACCAGAGATTACAGCACTAGAAAATTTAATGCATTTGGATATTAGCAACAATCGGCAGCTAACAAGTGAAAAGATTCCATGGGAACAAATATCTGATAAATTACGAACGCTAAAATTGAATGATACTGGTGTTATATGGCTACCGGAAAACTTGGGTCGATTTAAAGATTTACATATTTTGGAAATTGTTACCCCTGATTTACAGGTTGGTTGAACAAACAATTAAATAGAATGTTTGTAATATAATCATACATTTCCAGCCAATTGGTTTTGAATTATTGTTACCTCGCCTAAAACAATTGTATATTAAAAACAATGATTACAAAAATATCTCAAAAATGTCATTATCCCCACGAAGATTGAAAATGATAAATGCTAACACAGAAGTAAGTGTAGTGTGAGGAACACATATTTATCCAAATTTTACCTTACAGGATTTCGATGACAAATATATTCCTAAGATCGTACAATTTTTGGATTTATCTTTCAATACATTTAATAATTTATATTTTCCTGATCACCTAACAAATTTAAGAGAATTACGGTTAACTCATTGCTCAATAAAATCAATTTCTTTATCGTCATTACCAGAATTTTTAACTGTATTAGATTTATCACATAACGAAATTACCGACGTTGAAAATCTTGAGGCATGTCCACGCTTGAGAGAAGTATATTTACATCACAATCATCTTACTCATACCGTTCATGGATTTGATTATAACCGATTAAGTAACCTTGATCTAAGTCACAATCATATTTCAAAGTTAAGTCCAAATTTTATTAATCGAAATACTGAATGGCTTGATTTAAATTTGGGGTACAATAAGTTTCATGCTGATAATGGTAATCTCGATGAAAGATTATGGAAATATTTACCAAAAACAAAGCGGCTAAATTTATCCGGTAATCGATTATTTGAAGTGCCTTGTGTGATGGCTGGTAAAATTAAATCTTTAATTGCTGAAAATTGTCAAATACATTTTATTTGCCCAAAAATTTATACTGAATGGTCTTGGAATGATCAATATCGAAAGTTTCATATGCATTTGGATTTAGCTGATAATCCAATAAAAAATTTATCGTTTATTCCCAAAGTTATACTTTCACCACCTACACCACTAGAAAAACTTGAAACTGTAAATTTAAAGCAGGTAACTTTGTTGTTTTTTTGATGAAATTTGTTATGAGGCTTAATCTTTTTAAGGGTAGAAAGTATTTGCATCTGAGCACCTACGATCTGCGTTCAAAAGTAGTTTTTCCAAGAGACAAAAACAAAAAGCCATTGTATGAATTTGAAATAGCAGAACCAGTTGATCATGAAAAACATCTTCAATGCAAATGTTGTGCAGGTAGCTTTTTTTCTCTTATTATTTTTGTGTGTCTAATATTTTCAAATCTGGATATCTTAGCACTTTGTATTAACGCTATCAAAAATTACTTTAAAGTACATTTTGCAGTTTGTGGCACTCAAAATGAAACTTCAATGATTCAACAAATGATGGTAATGGATATTTGTTTAACAAGAAAAAGTAGATTCTTATAACCTTTTCACTCTATCTTAACACTTTTTTACAGAAGATGTATTGCCACTTGATAATATTTCGTTATACAAACCAGTTCCATCATTACAACCAGGAAAATGGCACACAAAAATAAGAACTCGATTATGTGAACATTGTATGGATGTTTTGATTACGCTTGCTGATAAAGCTTATGACGAATTTTTGGTTGCAGAAGATTCAAAGAAAAAACTTTCTGAGAACACCTCGAATGCACCTAGTTTAATACAAGATGTTGAAATGGAGGTGGTTGCAGAAAATGTTATTGCATCGGCATCAGAAGATGCTCAAACTCAAACTGCTAAAAATGTTGTGCTTACTCAAAATCGTTCAACGACAATCGACAATAATTTGTACTCTAATTTCAATTCAAACCCATTAAACTCTGAATTTCAACACCTTGCCCCAGATTATGTGACTCCATCAATTACGAATACTATATGCATTGAGAACAATGGTCAAGATCAGTTTTATCAAATATACAATCAAGATAATAGAAATGTTAACGATGATAATTCCGGCGATTGGCCAATGATGGATTTAACAGATAATTACTTTACACAAAGCGATTACTTTTATAATAATCATTATGATTATAATTTTGTAAACACCTCTCATATTCTAACGAGTCCAGCAGTTTTACAACCATTCAATTTGCAAAATGAGGATACACAACCTTTTGTGCCACATACAAATATATCTCAACAACTTTCTTTGACAGAACAATTAGATTGTCATCAGAATCCTATCTCAAATGACCAATACAATTATTGTTTTCAAGCACAAGCTGCAGGAAATTCAAGCGAATATCTCAGTTCAATACCACCTAAATCCATGGAAATACATTATGGTTCACAACAAAATGAATCAAACCATTACAACAATACACCAACGACTCCAAGGAACAATGTCATTTTTTCAAATGACCCTCAAAATCAACCTATTCTACCGCCAATCGAAACACTTATACAGCTGTAAACAAATTCTCCGTGATAAATTTTAAGTTAATGAGAACCCCAACCCTAGTGGAATTATTGTTCCGCAATTTTAAGTACTTTTTTTCGGAAATGTTTTAAAAATTCGTTTGTTTTTTTGAAACAAATAAAGTATGCAAACAGAACAAAATCGGATAATGAATTTTTTTAATATATTTGATTCTGATAAGAGAATTTTTAATGCAAAAATAATTGTTAACCAGTGTTTTATTAGTTTATGCAAGGAATAAATTTATTGTTAGGGAAACATTGTGTTTGTTCGTACTGTAATAATATTTTTGATTGTAAGCTTAATAATGATGGAAGCTATTTTAATAATGATGTATCCATATCCTTTATTTCTCCAAGCAATCTATTATTTTTTTCAGATTTATGCAAACCACAATATCGTAATTTAATAAGGGCTAAAACAAAAGCCTTTCTAGACATTTTTTTACAATAAGCCTTTCAATTTAAAGTTGAAAAATTAAATATTCAAAGCATTAATTTAAAAAGCAAAAATAAACACGTGTTAATTTTGATATCACAATCATCTAAACCAAATACTAGGAAATGTAGTTTAGTTGTTGTAGTCTGATGGTAAAAAAGAAAACCGTTATTTTTTGAGAATTTTTTTTATTCTTTTAATTAAAGCTTTTTTTCTTTGAATATTTTAGTATTTGATAAAAAATAACTATAATCACTAAGTCAAATAATGTTTGACTGATGGGTAATAATTATATACAACCACAGTTTAAGAAACGATTTTTACTTTGATGCATTTTATTCAAAGAATGGCTGGTTAAGAATATTTAATAAATAAATCTATGTTTTTATTATATTGATATATCATCAAGGTAGGTTTATTACTTTTACAAAGCGTGATAGTGAATTACAGAATAAACTGAAAGTGCACATAAACTATGTTTTTACCATAGTTGGTGTAACATAATGTTAAAATTAATGAACATGACCGGTCATATTCTTTTTTAAAAGAAATGATTTGAATAAAAGTTTTTGTTTTTTAAATATTTTATCGATAAACAAAGAAGAATCTAAACATGTTAAAACTGTAATTAGTCAAAAATTACGACAAAAATTTATAAAAAAAACAACATTCATTTTTTTGAAAAAGTTTTTTGAAGGGCTTCCAAAGCACGTGACGATTCAAGCGTCTGATCAGGAAATGAAATTTTTGGTGGAGGATATCGTAAATTATTTGTTGCTATTATTTTATCAACATATTCTTGAAGGAATCTAGTTTTTTGAGGACACCGTGTATACGGAAAGTGGAAGACCACTTCAATGGACTTGTGTTGCTGAAAAAGGAATTTTTTTCTGAAACACTGTTTAAAAACAGTAAAACAGTTTACTCTCATAAATTTAACAAAATCTTCGATATTAAAACTTTCATACATCTCCCAAAGTTCAATATACTTCAAGTATGGTGGAACAAATTTGTTGGCAGCTTCGATGGATGAAAATGAGGGAACACAGTTTATACTAAAAAAGATTGTAAGGAAATTAGTTGCTGGATTAAGGGGGCGAAAGCACTCTTAGTAATTGATAAATTCCTTTGATCTTTTGTCGCTGCAAAGGATCAATGGAGAGCTCCTTCCCCAAAAATGCTCATACTCCAGCTTTAGAGGTTCAGCCTTCTCCGAAATACGGGCTTCATTCTTTGGCTTCCTTTGTGTTTGTTTAAAGCATCGTCTAGATCTGACGTCAGCAAAAGGCTGAATTTCCAAAAATCCCACGCCTTCCCTCAGAATTTTTCTTTTGATTTTTACCGCTATTTATGCACCATCAGATTTACCTCATCAACTTTCTTCCCTCAAAGTGCTGACGTCTGATCTGGATGTTCCCTAAGAAGGGGATTGCACTTTTCACATAAAGATGACAATATAACTTACAAGCTGATATGCTCAATCACTGGAAGACATTCAAAAATTACTTCTAATGGTACTATTTCATATTTTTTAACATAAAATCTTGTTCGTGCTGAAATAAGCTGTTTAAGAGTTTTAGAAGACACCAAAATTTTAAATTCATTTATTGAAATTCGTTGACCATCAAATGAAAATGTCACGGCATTACAAACAGCAATTTTTGGGATAAGATAATGAATAAAATATGGACCACGATAATCAACATTAATTGCAGTGGTAATCCATAAATTTCTTGGAATATCTTTAGATTCCTTACATTGTTGCTCTGTTTCTCCACCTAATGAACGATAAGAAGAAATATGATTACTGGTGACAGAACTATATTTAACAACAAAATATGGAAATTTTTTGTGTAGAAAATATTTGCAAATTTGCATCAGTTTTAATGCCATTTTTGGATTGGCATTTGTTTTCATCCATTTTAAAACATCGGATGGGAAATAATTCTTGGGAATAGAAGATTTGGAAGCCATAGAGATTTACTCTTACACAAAAATGTGGACAGAGAATTGAGAGAAAATGTGAAAAAGGGTTTTCTTATCAGTCAGATGGGAAAGGTGTGGGTACTGGACTCTTTTTGTCATGACTGAAAAAGTAAACAAAAATGCAGCATAATAAGCTAATATAAAGAAAATGTTTTGTCAATCCATGATTTTAACGTTTTTGTTTAATGTTTATTTAAATCAAGCATTAATAGAAAATGCAAAAAAAAAATCGACAAAACACAATTTTTATGTCATCTTGAGATTCATGATGCGAATTTGTGAATCAAGAACAACCATAATGATAAAATATTTTTTAGTTATTTCCATAAAAATTATTATATCTGATTTTGATAGGAGAAAATTATTTAAATAATGACATAAGCATATCTTTTGTCTCCTTATCTAATTTGATTTTTCTTGTTTCATTGAAAATTATTTCGAAAAACAAGATATCTGTGAAAAAACTTTATGTAGTCAGTCTTTTAGCTTATTGAAATAAAATATTCAAAGAATTTTAGTGTAAACAAAAAAGATATGCGTGAAGCTTTGTTGTTGCAACCACTAAACATGGATGATAGTATTTGTAGTTTAGCCGTTGTAGTTTACTGCTAGCTCCAGTGACCACTTTTTTTTTCAATAAAAATTTTTGATGAATTTTGATTCGAAAACTTTCTATTTTTGAATATTTCATCAATGAACACACAACTATGCAATGTTAGACATTGTTCAAGACTGAAAAAATGTTTAACTGATAAATTTCGTAAACACTTCTGTCGTGGCGACTTTAATTATGATATAAGAGGGATAATAACCGAAGCACATTTATTATAAATGTATTCGGGAAAAATTGCTTTTGTATTATAAAAAAACTTGAAAAATTAATATTAGTAATAATCATTTTTGGAGAGTAATCTTAAATAAAAATATCTTTTTGGCGGCAAAAATTATTTAAAATATTCAAACAATGATTGTTCCTAAAACCTTAAAGCTTCTTTGCTGCCACACTTGCTAGCACATAAAAAAGTCTCATTTCATTATTAGCTGCATCTAAAAAAGCTTTTCAAAAACTAAAATCAATAAACAAAAAGACGAAAGGCAGTTGCGGCCAGCTTTTTTTTTGTCATTCACGACAGCATTTTTGTAGTTTAGTTGTTTGTAACTAAATACCCGATTTCAGTCAGCCATTAGATCAAAAAAGCAATACAAGGATGTCAAATTTATTGACCAAATTCGAAATCATATAAATTTCTATTGTGATTTTCAGTATTTATTAACAGTTAGTAATAATGTTATGTTGGAACAATTAATTTTAAAGTCAGAAATGTATTCAAACATCGTGTAAGTGACTTATGGAATAAAAAAGTAGAGCCCCGAAATTTATGACTTCCGAGCCAGTGTAGTACAAAAATTACCAAAATTTGTACTTTTGAGATATTTTGAGCTCTACTTTTTTCTGCAAACAAATATTTGTTCTTTATAATTTATTTTTAAGAAAGTTACAAAATATGCTAAAATCTGAAACGTGTATGAATAAAGAAGAAAAAGTATCAAAGGTATGCTTTTAAAAAGTTGTTTAAAAAATTTCAATTTAAACACTTTTAGAAATTAAAACAAGCTGAAGGAGGGAATCCGGGTGATTCATCGGATGATTCTGATGCTACAGATAATGATGATGTACCTTTATCACCCAGCCTTCCAATGGGGACAAAAACACCGCACAGTGATAGTAAACCACAAATTATCGATCTTAAAAATGAGACCGCAGCATCAGACATCAGTGATGATGAAGACGAGCAATATGAGATTGAGGAAGAAGCAACAACAACACAAAAAACTAAAGATGGCTATGTGTTCGATGATAAATTTATAAAGCTACCAACATTTGCAGATTATGCTGACTTAATGTGTTAGTGGTTTCTATTAACTTCCAAATAGCGTACTTATTAGAAAATTTTAGCTGATGTGCAAAAATATGACCTTTATTTTGGTTCTTTACCAGCGCAATTACCCCCACCAGGAGCCGTGGTAGCTTATAGCCTTAAAGAAGTAATGAAAGTAAACAATTTTAATCGGGATAGGGCAAGAAGAGAATGCCGAGTAGATGGTTATGCGTGGACTAATTCTGGTGGTCATAAATCAGTAGGCATGGGTCCTAAATGCGAAGGCATGAAGCAGGACATCTATTATTCACTGAATAAAGATACAGAAGAAAGGGATAGAAGCTTTGCGTAAGACATTTTTTGAATTGAATCACCAGTGTTTTTCAATTTTTGTAGGAGATATGAAATATGGAAAGGTGGTGACACAGTATTATTTCACTACATTGGTGAAAAAGAAAATGCTGCTATAAATAAAGTTCATGGCAATTCAAAAAGAGGTCATCCGTTTGTCAGAGTATTGCCATCTCAAATTGATCATGCAAAAGAATTGACAACAAAAATGCCACCACAAGCAGCAAAAAACCACGATTTATCGTCGTCACAGCTACCGCCAGAATATGAAAGAGTTGGCAGAGGGCAGAATGATAAATTTTATCAAAATCGCAGCCGAGAAGCAAAGCTTCAAATGCATCTAACTATGAACGAAACTTACAATGTGCTTAAATCAATTCAAATGCTAAAAGTTAGTTTGTTGCATGACTAATAGCTCATTAGTTAAATTGTTTAGTATCCCCCAAAAAATAAAGGTCATCCAAATGAAGCCTTTGTTCAGCACTCAAGCTTTACTGATGACGGCGTAGTTCTCCATTTAGAATGCATGCCATTATTTTATGAATTGGAGGAAATAATAGAGACCAACAAAGATCTTCAAATCTTATTAAATTATGATACAACATTTTCTATTGGTAAGATTCAAACATCCATATTTATGTAATAAAATCATTTTAGGGGATTTTTACACAAGTGTTTTAACCTTCAAACATCCATATTTTAATGTAAGATTATAAAATTAATAATTTTGCAAAGTTTTTTAGCTATATAATTTTTAACTTAATGTCATACACTTTTAGAAACTCATGCCTTTAGCAGTTATGGTCCATACTAAAAAAACAAACCGAACACATTCATATTTTTTTCAACAACTATATGATAAATTTGAATTTTTGGCTGATGGAAATTTCATGCTTGTCACTGATCAAGAATTTGCTAAGGGCATAGCATGGCCTAATGCAGAACATGCATATTGCTATATTCATTTATTAAAAAATTATAAAGCAACTTTAAAGGAACACAAGTATGATAAAACGGTAATTAAGAAACGTAAAGAAGATTGGCGAGAACTACAACAACAGGAAACTAAAGAAGGTTTTGATGAGTTTCTAAAACATTTGATTGATGAATATAAAGATGATAAAATTGGGATAAAACTTATTGAAGATGCAGCAAAAACAATGCGAGATACTGGATCAACTGCTGCCTTAAGAAGTATGGGTATAACGGATTTAAAGAGATTAACATCAAATATGGCAGAGTCAATGAACAAAAGACTTAAAGCCACAATAAATGAAGGAAACTTTCAAAAACTGACGGTTGATTTAATGATATACGAAATGTATTATTTGTTTAACGTTTACCGCAATAAATTAAACAGATGGTATCACAAACTGGACAATGTGGAAATTTCTTATATTGACCAAAAATATCTTAAAGGAGAACCAGATGAAGTTAGTTTAAAAATCTAAAAAAAATTATAAGTTGTTGATAACTTTTAAGGTTGAACCAGTGTCATACTTGCCTCCTCCCTCCGGATTTGCTAAATATTTTTTGGAAAAAGGAGGTTTAGGTTTAGATCCTCTCTTAAATGAAACTGATGATACACTTTTCACATCAGTAGTAGTTACAATTGGTGAAACACATTCAGAAATACTGAATCAAATTTCATGGGAATTACTTCATGAAAAGAATGTAAAAGATGCTGGAAATTATGAATATATTGTTCTCGACAAAAAGCAAGAACGGCATCTTGTTTATCCAAATGAACCAAAATCGAAGAAAAAAACCCTTGTCACCTTTAAATGCACATGTAGAGCGACAAGGACTTGTGTTCATGTGAGAGCAGTAGAGTAATAATTTTCTTTTTTTTCATTTATCAAGTGTATCAAATTTAGAGGTTTACTTGAACTTCCTCTCACAGACGATGGTCAAGGAGATTTTATTAGAGACATCAAAAGAGACCGGCCAAAAAATATTGGACCATCTGGGCAAAAGAGACCTATTCCATTTTATGAAGGCCGAGATGATGATATAGTAGAGAAAAAGAAACCAAAAGAAGAAATTCAAGTTACATATCAAAAAGTCCTGACAAAGGAAGAAAAGGAAGAGCAAAAAAGAATTGTAAGAGAATTATGCGAATCGATGTCTGAAAAGTGAGTTATTAAATTTAAAAAATAGATTTAAATGTTTTTTTTTAAGTTTTCTGAAAGGATTTCCCCCTGAAAAATATCTTCCCTTAGCCTCTGCAGCAATGACATTAAATGTTGAAAAAAATTTGCTAGTAAAAGATACTGTTTTTGTACCAACAGCTATCCAACCGCTTCCCGTATTAGAAATTGGTAAAGCAATTTTTGCTTATACCACTTTCGAAGAACTTATATTTATCGTCAGAAATGACAAAACCACTGTAGAAGCTTTTACCGCAAAAACTAATCCCTCGAAGGAAGAAATTGATGAAATCAAATTTTTATCGGCAATGACATGTCGAGATATCGAATCAAGATTTTGTAAAGTTTTTATAAAGTTGATTAAAAATCATGGCATAAATGGAATCAATCAAAACATTTTACTTGTTTGTTTTGCTCACCGAGTAAAAGCTGAAGACTATTCTCCAGAAGCATATTCCTTTGATATGCCAACAGAAGTTACAGGGGATGAAGATGCCATAGAAAAGGTAAATTAATGACTTGAAAGCTTTTGCTAATTTATATTATTCAGATTTATAACACGTGGAAAGACGTACCTGGAGTACAATTTCAAGCTAAAAGCGATACAGACTTGTATTGCTGTTGCAAGTTACATTTTGCGGCCGTATCAGTTGATCAAAGTGCAAAGCTATTTTCGGATGATCAATTGTGCTGCTCCAATTGCAACACATGGTATTTTGCGCATTGTGTAAATGGTACAACATCTCTTAGAAATCCAAGAAAATTTGAGTGTTACAAATGTATTAAAAAAGTATTATTATTGCCTAAATGGGGAAGTGAAACCGCGACAATGACATGTCCCTTGGATAACTTTTTGGCGGCATGTCTTGCTCGACTTAATTTGGATAACAACTTTGAAAAGTAATAGTTTTTAATTTTTCAAAGAAAAAACCAATCGATTTTCTAGAATGATAAGTGAAAATGATAAAGTTAATGCATTTGAACGTGCATTATTAATATTTCTTCGAGGAAATTACAAAAATGATAAAACTTTGCAAAAAGCAAAAGATAAATTTGTTAAATCTGTTTTTCCGGTAAGCCGTGAAAAAAAAACAATATATAATTCATCATTTCCATATTTAGGGTGAACAATCGCTTTATGGAACTGAAAATAGGGCTTATCTCAGTTCTTTACGAGAATCCCAATATGGGATCCTCATTGATCGAAGATGTAAAAATTGCTCTGCAGAAATAAAGCAACCATTTATCCATGATTTGCTTACAATTGAGTAAGTAAAACTTTTAAAAATACACATTCTGTAAAATCTTATAATTTAGTGATTTTCATTGAAAACGTCTCGATATGGATTTAACACAATTGGCACAATTAATTTCAATTCATCTTGACGAACGTTTTAGTTGCAACAACTGCAAGAGCAGTGATAGTGAAATGATTAACGTAAGATACGTCAATAGGAAACCATGGATTATACCTATTCAGTTTTTAAATATTCAATTAACCGTCGAATATGGTTATCATCAACTTTTGAGAATACCATCAGCAATTGAGGCAATTTAAATTTCACCTTTTTTTAAAAATAACCCAAGCTTTAGGTCGGTGAAAATAAATATAGTTTTGGCGGAATAACCTTACATGGAGGAGATCATTTCGTTGGAATTCTTCCAATTAAAGGAGGATTTCTTTATTACGATGGCTCAAAAACACCAATGAAAGGAACATTAAAAGAATGCGTCACAAAAGCTGCTCAAGAAAAGAGAATTCCACAAACTTTCTTTTATTTCGCTTCATAAAATCATAAATCGATAAAGCAACAATGCTCGTGAACAATTTTCATGCATGGCACATATGTTCAACACAAAAAAATTCTATTATTTACTTTAGTACAAAAATCATTATTTATCTTTTACTTTCTCAAATGTTAGCAATGTTTTTTGAAAAATGACAATAAAGTTTTATAAGAAACCATGTTTTAAAAAAGTGTTTGAAAGTTTAACTTTCTTCGCAAAAATAATGTTTTTGTTGTTAAAAAAAAAGAACATTAATAAAAAAGATAAAGCAAATGCATTAAATCTTTTTTTAACCTTAAGTCAATAAAATTATAAATGCATAACATTCTATTTTTTTAAAAATAATAAACATTTAAAAAGCTATAAAAAATAATAAAGGAAAAAACAAAAGAAAAGCGCGCAAAAAAAGAACGCTTTTGCTTAGATACATTTTTTGTAGCATGAAGAAAGAAGTCAAATGGTTTAGTGGTTAGCGCGCTTGGTTAACGAGCAAGAGGTCGCAGGTTCGAATCCTGTGAGTTGCTTTTTGTGTTAAATAACTCCTACACACCCCCAGGGCATATGGGGGGTGATGGTGGGTAAAATTTTTTAAAGGTTAAAACCAATCCATATTTTTGCCAAATTTTGAGCCCAATCTGAGCAACTTAAATTTTTGGTTTTTTTTTGAAAATATTCTAAGTTCAGGTCCAAGTCCAAGTCCAAGTCCAGCTTTTAGTAGCCAAGTCCAAGTCCAAGTCCAGCTTTTAGTAATTCCCGTTTTTACCATAGTTGGTGTAACATAATGTTAAAATTAATGAACATGACCGGTCATATTCTTTTTTAAAAGAAATGATTTGAATAAAAGTTTTTGTTTTTTAAATATTTTATCGATAAACAAAGAAGAATCTAAACATGTTAAAACTGTAATTAGTCAAAAATTACGACAAAAATTTATAAAAAAAACAACATTCATTTTTTTGAAAAAGTTTTTTGAAGGGCTTCCAAAGCACGTGACGATTCAAGCGTCTGATCAGGAAATGAAATTTTTGGTGGAGGATATCGTAAATTATTTGTTGCTATTATTTTATCAACATATTCTTGAAGGAATCTAGTTTTTTGAGGACACCGTGTATACGGAAAGTGGAAGACCACTTCAATGGACTTGTGTTGCTGAAAAAGGAATTTTTTTCTGAAACACTGTTTAAAAACAGTAAAACAGTTTACTCTCATAAATTTAACAAAATCTTCGATATTAAAACTTTCATACATCTCCCAAAGTTCAATATACTTCAAGTATGGTGGAACAAATTTGTTGGCAGCTTCGATGGATGAAAATGAGGGAACACAGTTTATACTAAAAAAGATTGTAAGGAAATTAGTTGCTGGATTAAGGGGGCGAAAGCACTCTTAGTAATTGATAAATTCCTTTGATCTTTTGTCGCTGCAAAGGATCAATGGAGAGCTCCTTCCCCAAAAATGCTCATACTCCAGCTTTAGAGGTTCAGCCTTCTCCGAAATACGGGCTTCATTCTTTGGCTTCCTTTGTGTTTGTTTAAAGCATCGTCTAGATCTGACGTCAGCAAAAGGCTGAATTTCCAAAAATCCCACGCCTTCCCTCAGAATTTTTCTTTTGATTTTTACCGCTATTTATGCACCATCAGATTTACCTCATCAACTTTCTTCCCTCAAAGTGCTGACGTCTGATCTGGATGTTCCCTAAGAAGGGGATTGCACTTTTCACATAAAGATGACAATATAACTTACAAGCTGATATGCTCAATCACTGGAAGACATTCAAAAATTACTTCTAATGGTACTATTTCATATTTTTTAACATAAAATCTTGTTCGTGCTGAAATAAGCTGTTTAAGAGTTTTAGAAGACACCAAAATTTTAAATTCATTTATTGAAATTCGTTGACCATCAAATGAAAATGTCACGGCATTACAAACAGCAATTTTTGGGATAAGATAATGAATAAAATATGGACCACGATAATCAACATTAATTGCAGTGGTAATCCATAAATTTCTTGGAATATCTTTAGATTCCTTACATTGTTGCTCTGTTTCTCCACCTAATGAACGATAAGAAGAAATATGATTACTGGTGACAGAACTATATTTAACAACAAAATATGGAAATTTTTTGTGTAGAAAATATTTGCAAATTTGCATCAGTTTTAATGCCATTTTTGGATTGGCATTTGTTTTCATCCATTTTAAAACATCGGATGGGAAATAATTCTTGGGAATAGAAGATTTGGAAGCCATAGAGATTTACTCTTACACAAAAATGTGGACAGAGAATTGAGAGAAAATGTGAAAAAGGGTTTTCTTATCAGTCAGATGGGAAAGGTGTGGGTACTGGACTCTTTTTGTCATGACTGAAAAAGTAAACAAAAATGCAGCATAATAAGCTAATATAAAGAAAATGTTTTGTCAATCCATGATTTTAACGTTTTTGTTTAATGTTTATTTAAATCAAGCATTAATAGAAAATGCAAAAAAAAAATCGACAAAACACAATTTTTATGTCATCTTGAGATTCATGATGCGAATTTGTGAATCAAGAACAACCATAATGATAAAATATTTTTTAGTTATTTCCATAAAAATTATTATATCTGATTTTGATAGGAGAAAATTATTTAAATAATGACATAAGCATATCTTTTGTCTCCTTATCTAATTTGATTTTTCTTGTTTCATTGAAAATTATTTCGAAAAACAAGATATCTGTGAAAAAACTTTATGTAGTCAGTCTTTTAGCTTATTGAAATAAAATATTCAAAGAATTTTAGTGTAAACAAAAAAGATATGCGTGAAGCTTTGTTGTTGCAACCACTAAACATGGATGATAGTATTTGTAGTTTAGCCGTTGTAGTTTACTGCTAGCTCCAGTGACCACTTTTTTTTTCAATAAAAATTTTTGATGAATTTTGATTCGAAAACTTTCTATTTTTGAATATTTCATCAATGAACACACAACTATGCAATGTTAGACATTGTTCAAGACTGAAAAAATGTTTAACTGATAAATTTCGTAAACACTTCTGTCGTGGCGACTTTAATTATGATATAAGAGGGATAATAACCGAAGCACATTTATTATAAATGTATTCGGGAAAAATTGCTTTTGTATTATAAAAAAACTTGAAAAATTAATATTAGTAATAATCATTTTTGGAGAGTAATCTTAAATAAAAATATCTTTTTGGCGGCAAAAATTATTTAAAATATTCAAACAATGATTGTTCCTAAAACCTTAAAGCTTCTTTGCTGCCACACTTGCTAGCACATAAAAAAGTCTCATTTCATTATTAGCTGCATCTAAAAAAGCTTTTCAAAAACTAAAATCAATAAACAAAAAGACGAAAGGCAGTTGCGGCCAGCTTTTTTTTTGTCATTCACGACAGCATTTTTGTAGTTTAGTTGTTTGTAACTAAATACCCGATTTCAGTGAGAAAACCTAGGCACGTTTTTTGATAGAAGATTTAATGAATTTTGCTTGTAAACCATTTCGTTTTTTGAATATTTAACTGGTGAACACATAACTTGCAATGCTAAACATTTAAATATTTAGCAGCATCGATTAATTGTGTAAGCATTTCTATCGTGAGGATTTCCTTTCTACACCACCGTCATTACAAACAGAATGAAAAACAATTTTATTACTTGAAGAAAGTATAAAGACATATGTATGAATATCAGTTGTCTATTCTCAAGTCGAGCAATGCAGGAAATAGATTAATTAATGATAAACAACCTCATTTTTCTTTAAATACATGATGAACATTTATTTTTCAACAACTTTAATATTGAAATGTTATGCATATCCTATGTTTCCCATTAGTTCTTAAATTTTCATTCATAAAAAAGCGTCTCAATCACACCACGTAGCTTTTCAATTTATTGTTGAAAAATATTAAATATTCAAAGCATTTTATTTGAGAGGATAGTAAAACACGTGTAATTTTTGATTCATTAAAACAGGATAAACAAAGTTGTAGTTTAGTAGATGTAGTTTAATGTTAAATGCAAATAGAATAATGTTGTTGTTTTTTTTGAAAAGTTTTATTTGTCTTTTGATTTAAGCTTGTTTTGAATATTTTATTTTTAATTAAAAATAACTGCAAATATCAACTCAAACAATGTTTGGTTGATATTTAAGATTGTATAAAACTGGTGTAAAAATGTAATTTTGTTCACGGTTATTCTTTGCAAATATTTTAAGAAAATGGTTCAATAAATAAATAATAAATAAATTGAATGCTATCATCACAAAACGTCAAACCATGTTACACATTTTTTTATTATCATTTTGATAAAAAAAATAAGGCCACATCAATTTAACATTTTTAAATTTATTGTTTGAAAGGAATTGAAAAATGTAAAATATTTTACTTGTCAAGGCACCTTTTTGATGTAAAATAAAGTATTCAAAGCGTTTAATTTGGAAAGAAATAGCAACACAAATTTCAATCATCTGAACCAAATGCATGTAGTTTAGTTGTTGTAGTTTAATGTTAAATGCGAGAAGAAAAATGTTGTCACTTTTTGGAAAGAAAATTCTACTATTTTTTGTCTTCTTTGAATATTTTATTTAAAATCATCATAAGCATCAAGTCAAACAATGTTTGACTTGTACATGTGATTATATAAAACTGGTTTAAAAATGTAACTTTGTTCACGGTTATTCTTTGATATAATGAATTTAAGAAATGGCTTCGAGAAAATCTCCCTTTAATAAAGCTTTGTTTTTTTTCTATCACATTATAAGAATCTATTTCTTTATTCTAAAATATGACACCGATTTACAGAAAAAATAGGAATTATAATTATTTAGCTTCTGAAAAACTACAATGTGCTTCTTTTAAATTTTTGTTTAAATTGTGTGTTTATAAATTCAATAACATGCATATAGTTTTATTTGTCACATGAGATTCTTGTTGGAGAGACAAAGTTAAATAACTACTGATATATGCATATCCTCCTATGCCCCAGGGCAGCTTCCCACTTTAGTAAAAAAATTTTTTCACATTTTGTTTCCATTAAAAATATAAAAGTCATTTTTCATTGTTGTCATATTTTCAACTTGTTGTTGAAAGCTGAAATATTCAAAGAATGAAAATCACAAAAAAAACAACAATTTTTTGTTTTTTCACAAATAACAATGTGTGTTGGCAGTTGTAGTTTAGTCTTTATAGTTAAATGTTAAATGCAGAGAGAAAAATTACTCGCACTTTTTTAGAAATAACAATTTCAACCATCTATTTTTATGGAAATATATTTTCTTTTGAATATTTTACAAAACAAAAAAAGCCATCATAAACCTTCCATTAAACAGTGGTGAAATGGTTTTTTTGACAAAATAAAACGCCAAAACATTATGCCCGGATATTTTTTGATATCAGTAATAAAAGGTTGTCAACACGATCAATACTCTGCCGAAGCAATATAAATTTAGCTTATGTCTTCTATTTGAGTGTCGTTGAATGTTTATGTTTTTATAAATATAGCATTGTTTCTACAAAGTGCTACATTAATCATTGCTTTTGCTCAAAAATGAAAGAATAAACAGTATTTTAGAAATAATGTTTGTTTTTAATGTAATAAAAAGAAGTTTCGATTCTTCTATCACCTTTTGATGTACAATTCAAATTATTTTGCTGAACTTCTATATTATCGCAACTTTTCTTTATTGATCAAATAAAAATAATAAAAAAGTGATGGGGATTAATGATGTTATCTGCATCAACATATTTTTTCCAGGGTTTTTGAAAGCTACAATGGAAGGTGTAATTAACGATAATAGTGCCTTTTAGAGATTTGTCTGCAATTATTCCTTCAACTTTTTGTTGAAAACTTTTATTTTTCTTGCTGGCGCGCAACTTCTCAGAGGGTACACTTTTTTCTCAAGGGATTAGGGAGGAGTATTGTCTGCTTGCGTCCATATTTTTGTTGGTTATTGGTTTTGCATTTAATTGCTTTTCTTTTTTTGCAAAAAATGAAAATGTAATTAAATGATGTGCAACCCAGACGTTTTCATTTTACCCATCATGTAATCGTTTGCTTTTAATTCTTAATGCTGTCCCGCTCATTTCTATTACGTGTACTACATATATTAAGCATGTTGTAAAAAATTTCTTTGATTGAGTCTGTAAAAGTAACATTTTTCAGGTTATGACGTCTTTGTTGGCATTTGACAGAAATCATAACTTCCAATTTAAAGGTCTTTGCAAAATTTCAATAAATTTCCTTTCTTCGACACTTTTGATTGAACCCAAAAATGAAGGTAAATTGTTGAATAACTGGATAATAACTTATTTTTCTTTTTAGAGTTTAAACCAAATTATGCTTCATTTAAATCCAATTTTGTTATGAAAAAGGTAAAATTTCTAAGAACTATTGGCATTAAATATGATCTTTTTTTAGAATTTTTTGTTCTTTTTTGGTCATTTTGACTTTATGGATTTTTGTTTGGCTTTTAAAAACAAAAAAGTTTGCAAAAAAATTTTTAATTGTGTTGCCAGTCACGAAAAACCAATTCAGGTAACATCTTATAAATATGTCTAAAAAGCTTGATGTACTAACCTCCAGGCCCTGTTTACCATTAATGTGAAGTTGATAAAATATTATTTTTAGGAAAGTGAAAAAGAAGATATGATTACAAATCGATTTTTGGTACCAATTTTTCAAAATATTTATGCAAATCCTTTTAATTCTGATGATCTTATAAAGCTTATTGCGAGTTGGATTAATGTTTTGGATGAAGGAACAAAAGAACGATATACAAAATTGATGGAAGAATACCATGTTTTGGAGACAATTTCTGCAGTAATGGAAACCCAAAGGTAAGTAATTTTGACTTCAGTATTCTTTAAAACATGCGATACTAACTTAACATTACGGAAGTATCAGGATTAACTATAATTCTTGGATAGTGCTAGTATCGGGTATCACCTTTTGTTTGACGATAACAAAAACTTCTATTACAATTTTTTACTGAATATCAAAAATCAACTTTACCCCTTTAATGTACTATTAATAATACTGACCTTGAAATTTTTGAAGCTATCTTTAACTTGAATATTTTATAGGTTAATCAAAACGCCTATTAATCTTCAACCTCCACTGAACCGAAAACGAAGAATTGATGAACTTTTAAAACGTGATCAAAGAATAACGCTTCCAAAATTATCAAGTTATACAAAATGTCTTTACTTTCCTCAAATTCAACTTGGATTAATTGGTCAAAAAGGTGGTGCTCGATCAAAGCTACTTATTTTTACTTCTTCTGAATTAACTGCGTTCCATTTGTTTAATTATATTTCACAACGGAAGGTTTATGCTTGTCAAACTTGTAAATGGAAGATGACTGCAATTATTGATATTGATGAAAATGGAAATATATGTGCAAAGCAGACTGCAACAGAACATTCGTGTCCTTCCCTAGCAAATATTCCTGAAAATTTTATGCCAACAAAAATAATCAAAAAACCAGATTATGAAATTGTACAATATGGAAGATGTAAATCTGGAAAAACTTTAATCATTTTTGATTCCAATGACAGAAGATTCTGTTATGAATTTTATGAAATCTATTCAAAGTTTTATTGCCGTGGATGTACAGCTGTCCGAGGTTGTTCAGCCCAACGGAATGGCAAAAAAGCGATGGTTAAGCTTTGTAATCCGGATACTGAAAAGGAATATGTCGAAATTATTAAAGACAGTCATATTTGCAAAGCCCGAAAATATCAATCAGAAAAATATAATTCTGTTCATGAATATGTTCTGAAACCAAATTTTGAAGTTCAACATTTGATTAACGGCTCAAAAAGACTAATTATCTTCAATCAGAATGATAGAAGTTTATGTTATATTTATTATTATTCTGAACTCCACAATTATTTTGTCTGTTTTTCTTGTAAAAAAGCTGGCAAAAATAACATAATAGCCAAATTGTGTAAAAATCCAGAAGGAGAAGAATACGTTTTGTTATCAACTGTTCAGCATATTTGTCAATTAAAGCCTTATGTTCCTTCTGCAAGTGAAGTAACAACTCTGCATCCACCTCAAATTGAACTATTAAAAGAAACAAAAAATGGACTTCCAAAACTTTTTGTTTTTGTTGGAAATGATAGAAAAAAATGTTATATTTATACAACATTTCGCCACACGCTTTCAACTCAAAAATATTTTTGCACTGGATGTCGTGTAAAAATTGATTGTCGAAAATCTGAAAGAAACGAATTCAAAGAAATGGTCTCCGGATATCTTGTTACTGATGAAAATGGGAGTTACTGCTTTAAGCTATCAACCCCATGCAAGCATATTTGTTCACCAAAAGATTATCAACCAGATGAATTCCAAGAACATCCAAGATCTTATGATTTTTTCTTCTTTAAACAAAATAATTCTCGAGCAATTCCTCAACTTGCTGTTTATCATCCTGATAACAAAACGTTATCTTTTCATTTTCGTTTCAACAAATATCAAATGTATTTTATTTGCAAAAAATGTGAAGAAAAAAAGAATTATAATACGATGCACATGAAAATTGATGAAATGGGAAAAATATATTTTAACCATGTTATAAAAAAACATGTTTGTAAGCCACAAAAAGTTTCATCACTTCTTGGACCAAAGGTTATGAAGCTCAAAGATAGTGTAATAAATTATCAAACGTATATGAAGCCACAACGACAATCAAAAAAGAAAAAAGAAGAAGAAAACGTTGTCAGATATCCAAATTTCGAACTTCAACCTAACAAATATGGTGAACCTGATAGAAAACTGATTCTTTTTTGTCAAAGTAATAAAGAACTCTGCTATGAATATTTTTATTGTTCAACTTCAAGAACTTATAAATGTAATTGGTGTATTAAAAAGAATACCTATGGTGTTACAGCAAAGCTTTACCAAGATGAAAATGAAGAAAAATATATAATTTTGGGAAAAACTGACCATTTGTGTGAATTAATGAAATATCAACCACCATGTCAAATTCTTAAAGCACCAAATTTTATTATTTTGAACAGAGACGATGAAACAAAGTCGCCAAAAATTATTATATTTACTTCTCCCTCAAAAGATTTCTGTTACGAATATCCTTTTTATAAATTTTCAAAAAATTATCGATGTTTGGGATGCAATAATATGGGAAAAACAGTTAGTGTAAGAATTCTGGAAAATGAAAATGGAGAAAAATGCCTTGAATTATCGAATTCGCAACATGTTTGTCAGCCGCGAAAATATGAACCTGAAAAATTTATTAAAAATGTGATCCCAGAATCTATGTTTAAGCTATGCAAGAATACAAAGGATGAAGAAAATAGAAAGCTGCTATTGTTCACTTCCGAAACAAAAGAAATGGCATTTACGTATTACGCTAATAAAGAAAAAATCTATGGTTGTGGAAAATGTACCAGACTAGGTAGAACAGTTACGACAAAGGTTATGAAAAAAGAAAATGGTGAAAAATATTTGGAACATAACAAAAATCAACATCTTTGCCAACCTGAAAAAGTGGACCTTGATGAGATGGATATGGTAATTTTAAAAGAACCATTGTTTGAATTTCATCATGGTTCCAGAAATGGTGAAGAAGATCGAAGAATTCTTGTATTTACATCTGAAAAGAAGGAATACTTTTATTCTTATCGTTGGTGTCAGAAAAATTCATATCGATGTTCTAAATGCAAAAAGGATGGTAAATTAGTCACTGCAAAAGTTCTTGAAAATGAAGAAGATGGTGAAACTTATCTTGAACTAAACGGTGCTAAACATGTCTGTACTCCGGAAGAATTCAAAAGAGAAAACTTCATTCAACGAAATTTCAAGAAAATTGAAGAATCAATGTTTATGTTAACTGAAAATATCAAAGGTGAAAAAGATAAAAGGTTAATAATTTTTTCATCAGAAAACCACAAAAAAATGGGATATATTTTTACGTGGGCAAAAGGCAATTCTTCTTTTCGATGTACAAAATGCTATGTAATGAAAACAAATAATTATGCTAAACTTCATTATGATGAAAATGGAAAACCATCAATTCTTCATGACTTGGATGCGCATATTTGTGAACCTCGAATATGGGAAAATAAAATTATTCCAGAATCAATGTTCAAATTCAAGACTACAAGCTCTACGAACAATGATTTGATATTATTTGCATCCGAAACAAAGAAGAAAGGATATGAATATATGTTCTGTGGAAGAAATTATTACAAATGTCGTTCCTGCCTTAAACAGAAGAAAACTGTCAGTGCAAATCTTGAAGAAAATGAAAATGGCGAAAAATATCTTAAATTAAATCTCGCTCAACATGTTTGTAAACCAAAAGCTGTATGATTATTCTGTTACAAATTTTGATTTGTTTTTATGTATTGTTCCATCAATAATAAACATTTTTTTGTTCCATTATTTAGGTTTTTTGTCGATTGATTTTATGCAATTCATTTTTGTATCTTAAGAAGGAAAATATAGAAACATAAAATGAAGCATAAAAGCTGCTGAAAAACATAACAATCAAACATTTTAGTTTAAATCAATTAAATGTCTAAGCTTTAAAGTTAGTATAGTTTTTTATCACTTGTAGATAAATTTTTAACCTTTTGAATTCTTTTGGTCTGTTAGAGAATTCATGATAGTTATAAATCAAGCGATCCATCCAAAGATTTATTTCACCTTTAACTGCATTTTGATGCTCCAAAAGATGAAAGTAAACCCCCCGAACAACTATAAAACTATAAGCATTAGATCAAACGTTTAACTGATGTATGAAATTATGTAAAATTGGTTTATTAATTGCAATATTGTTTACGATTATTTTGACATATAGCAAATTTAAGAAAAAGCTTTAACAAAGTCTTCAATAAAACTACGTTTGCTCTCGTATTATCAGAATGTATTTATTTCTTTCAAAGAATAACACCAACTTACAAAAAGGGCAGGAATTCTAACTATTGGGTTGTGTAATAAGTCTTGTCCCTTGTTTGAATGCCTGTATTTTTAAAATTAATGAAACAACATGGGGTAAAATTTTGCATAGTGGTGCCCAAGGGAGTTAAGAAATGGGTGCAAACATGATTTTTGAGGTATTTGGGATTTTCACGGAATTTTGAGGAATTTTCGCCACGGGACCTATTTTCTTTGGGAAAAGTTGAGAAACTAGCTTTATAAAATGAAAATTTGAAGCATATATGGGCCCATATGGTCTGAGGGGGTAGCCAAGACACTGTCCTAATAGAATTTATAAGCTTTGGAATTTTCTCGAACCTTCTAGAAGCTTCCCGAATTTTTAAAGTCCGTATACTATATGTTAATGGAATATTGAGTATTTTGAGAGTAATTTTTCTAAAAATTGATTGAAATTGTCCCAGAAATGCTTAAAAACTATAAATTAATGATTTTTCAGTCGATTGGTATCGTTTGGGGTCATTAAAAGTTATTTTAAGTATTTTTAATTTGTGATGAAACGAGTACTGTAGAAGTCCAGCTTCCCGAAGCTGTTTAATGATGATAACCTGATTTTTTCGCGAAATCCTTTCAAGGGGCATGTTTGCACACCTTAGGGCATCGATTCCAATCAAAAAATCGAAAAACAAAATTTTTTCAAATTCTTTAACTTTTTCACGTGGTCCCCCCTGTGGTCCAAAAATTCAGCAAAGGGGGGACCACGTGAAAAAATCAAAAATTTTCGAAAAATTTTTTTTTCGGTTTTTTGATTGGAATTGATGCCTTAGGATGTGTAGACATGCCCCTTGAAAGTGTTTCGCGAGAAAATGAGTTTTTCGTCATTTGACAGCTTCAGAAGCAGAAGGTCTACCGTACCCCTTTCATAATGGTTTAAAATTGTTTTAAATAACTTTTAATGATACCAATCGACTGAAAAATCATTAATTTATAGTTTTTAAGCATTTCTGGGACAATTTCAATCAATTTTTAGAAAAATTACTCTCAAAATACTCAATATTCCATTAACATATAGTATACGGACTTTAAAAATTCGGGAAGCTTCTAGAAGGTTCGAGAAAATTCCAAAGCTTATAAATTCTATTAGGACAGTGTCTTGGCTACCCCCTCAGACCATATGGGCCCATATATGCTTCAAATTTTCATTTTATAAAGCTAGTTTCTCAACTTTTCCCAAAGAAAATAGGTCCCGTGGCGAAAATTCCTCAAAATTCCGTGAAAATCCCAAATACCTCAAAAATCATGTTTGCACCCATTTCTTAACTCCCTTGGGCACCACTATGCAAAATTTTACCCCATGTTGTTTCATTAATTTTAAAAATACAGGCATTCAAACAAGGGACAAGACTTATTACACAACCCAATACTTAGCTTCTGAAATGAAATAATGTGCTATTTTAAATTTTTGTTTTCACTTTAACAAAAAAATTATTATCAGTAATGATTCAAATTTAATGATTCATTCCTTAAGCGTGTTTTAAAAAGAGGAACGTTTAAAATCACTAAAAAACAAAGAAAGATAGATATTGTTATTTAAAATAATGATAACTAGTTTTTTAGTTGAATGTTTGTAGTAAGAAAGGGATGAGTGCAAAAAATTGACTAAAAAAATTTGGTGCTTCTTTTTCTTGATCAATAGTTTTGAATATTTTATTTTAAGAAAAAGAACACGTCTTTCATGAGATACACGTGTTCTTTTTGAAAAGAAAAAAAAATAATCAGAAATAATCCAACTGCTATTTCTGATTAGATTTTGTGATGATATATTTGCGGTACTATTATCTTGCTGACATTTTTTATGTTTCGACGAAGATGGTATTAACGGTAACAGTTATGATCAACAGTATTAACAAACACAATCTTGCAAATTAATGGTTCACCAAATCGATAACAAGCACATCATTTTATTTTACACATCAAATTACTGAAAGACGGAAAAAGTTAAATAATTATTGACGTAGACGTATCCATCGAGAAATAAATTACCTCACCAGTAACTATGGAAGAGCGTTCAAATAAATATATTTTATGCAAAAAAGTTTTCACTCCAAATAAACTAAATATTAACTTTGGTAAAATGATAGAACGAATCGAAATTTAAATTAATAATGTCAAAAACAAGGTGGTATCGTTCACCATAAAATTTTATGGTACATATTATTTCCCGAAAAAATTTACTTTGTTTCATGATGTTTTTTTTTAATTTTTTTTTAAAAATTCATAAAAAATTCAAATCAAGTATCAGCAAGAAAAAAAAGTTTTTTCATATTTTCTTCGGCTATGTTTTTTAAGAAAGATGACAGCAAAAAAAGCATTCATTCAAAACATAATTCATCATTTGACACAATGGCAATATTTTGTTTTCAAACTTCTCTTTTTTTGATGGACTCAAAATTTTTGGAGTAAGGAAAAAGGAACTGTCAAATGGGTGAATTGAAAATCTTTGAAAAAAAGAGAGCAAAAAAAAGGTAATAAAAGTTTGTCATTAAAACTTGCAAGGGATGTTTCCAACAGCAAAAAGTTACTTATTAAAATATGAGCTGTAAATGAAACTTTTTTGATTTTTTTAAAAAGAAGTATAAAATAAATAACAAAAAACGGTTTTCAAGACTACTTACTAATATAAAGTGTTATATACATCAGATACTGTTGAATAAGTTAAAACATTAACCAGCTGTACTTGAATAGATGCCCAAAAGCTGTAATCGTAATTTCATGAAATCTAATATTTCCACCTTTTTAATATCGATTTTTCTTAAATTTTTTTCAATGATTATGAAAAGAAATGCTACAACAAAACTATTCAATTGCTTTTTTTAAAATTTAGTATTCATTCAAATTTTGTTTGCACAACTGTTGTTTGCATTTTTTCACATCAATAGAATGAATGTGCTTGCCCAATGTTGCACAATATTTTTTCAGTAACCAAAATTTTTTCTATTTATTTTTTATTTTGCATGTACTGTGAAATCTGTAATCTTACAATGAGATCACAAAAATTTATTTTACCAAAATTATCTCTTCAAAATGCTGATCCATCATATCGTCAACGGATAAACAAGCTTCGACGTGTCATTAATCGGATTAAAACGTCACCTATAAAGCATGAGAAATACCAAAAAGAAATCTTTCAAATATGGAAAGAATTTGGAGAAAATTATTTAATTTCACCTGATATAATGGAAGCATTCTTATCGTAAGTGTCATGCTATTTAAGTACTTTATTATCGTAAAATTCAGATTTAGAAGTTACTATTGTGACAACTTTATGAAGCAAATAGCTATCTATCATTTTTATTATCCAAACAAATATGCCGACTATCGTCAAAGTATTGGTAAAAACTTTTTGTTTTTATTAGAAAAATTGATTTCAACATTTCTTTTTAGTCAAAAAATTAAGGTCACCCCATTTGGATATTGATCATACTTGGAAAATGTATGAGCTAAGTATAAGTAAAGTTATACACTTTTTTCCAAGATTTAAGCTGGTAATCTTTGTAGATAACTTCCCTCCAGTTAATATTCAACGGATATACAAGGAAATTAAAAGCTTCTATGCAAACCTGAATTCAATTAAAAGCAATATTTATGCATGGTTTTATTTATTGATGGAAAGAAATGATGAAGAATTTTTTATTATAAATGTTGAATATCGACTTTACAAAGAATTTTCAAATAAAACGCTTTGGAAGCTGTATATTAAATATTGGAAACAAAGAAATGTTGAGGTACAAATTTAAAACAATGATATAAAGCTAATGTTGTTCTGTGAGGCGATAACGTAATTAGGTTATCAATGGGGCATTTAGAAAAAATTAAACGGCCTACCGTGGCTTGCAATTTTACTTTTTGAAGCTGTTAATGCACATGTGATGTTTATGGGCTGAGCCCGATCCATAGGTTTAGAAAAATTTTTTAAAGAGGAGACCAAATTAAGGGAAACAATTTCCGTGCCTTAGCTCGGCCCAGCTTGTTTACTTATGAATCGGGCTCAAGCCGATTCATAAGTAAACAGTTCACTGGTCGAGCCTGGAGCCATGCTTATCCATGTATTAATGATAACCGCAGAATCTTTCGCTAATGTTCATAAACAGATTGTTTTAGGAAATGTTACATTTATATTCAAAATATTGTCGGCTATTCTTGAAAGATAATTTAATGAAAAAGAAATATGAAAAAGAATTAAGAAAATATGGTCGACCCTTTGCAGTATCATTTAAAAATACATTTACGTTTGAAATTTATGATCAAAACGCTTTGGATACTTCATTCAAAAAACAAATTTCATATGAAAATGATGTGATATATGACACAAAAATGGATGCAATAGCTATTAACGCAAATGTTAAAGCATATCCATTTCGAAAAGCTTTAATGGATTATATTCTTAGAAATGCAAACCTATTGATACAGCACAAGCTACAAAAAATGTGTAAAAGCTTTAAAACAAAATATCCAAATTTTATTTGTTATAAGCTATATCATGATTCTTCCTTGGCTGATAAACCTTATAAACCTTATTCCACGTGCATCAACATTCGTCATTTAAAATCGCTGCACTTAAAAAATATTAGTATTGCGACTGTCCTGAATACAAACTGGTATATGGGTTATAATAAATATATGCTATCATCATTTATTCCCAGATTAACGCAATGTACAGCCAAATATATTTATATTCATCGTCAAAATCTTTTTTATGAAGATTTAAAGTTTTTAATTGGTCATGGAAATGTTTTGGATTTAGAGTTATACGATGTAATTATTCATGAACAAGATAAATCAAAAGTTTCACTTGAAAAGATACTTGAATTGCTTCCAATGATCAAAGAATTATCGTAAGTTTGCAAACTGCAGCCGGTGTAGCGAAATACATAATTTTTTGGCATTAGTTTTTAAAAAACATGTAGTAACGTAATTGAAATAGCTTTTGCTTTAAACAATTTGTTTTAGATATACATCAAGCTATAATCCTCCAAACACCCTATATACAACTCCAAAAACTTGTGAAAATTTGTTAAAAATTTCTTTCAAAAACAAAATTGAATCATTAAATCTCTCATATTTTTCTATAGAAAATTTTGAATCAAATTTGTTTTTTGAATTTTTGAAGGTAAGCTTACGATATCATTATTCTTGAAATCAACGGATGAAACATTTCTGAAAATATTTTTAAAAAGGATTAAACGATTCTTTTTATATGACGCCAATGTTAAAAAAAGTCATTGTTGTCCAAAATTTTTTGACACTTCTAGCGGATGCGGGAATACCCTCTTCCATTGTACATGGATTTTTTTTGATAAATTCTTTCATTTTCGATTTTGCCTATCCCCTGTTTTTTCTTGTACAGATTTTTTTAATCGACGTTGAAATTACTTTTGCAGAAAAACATTTCATCAAAATGTGGAATATGGATTTATATCAAATTACAAAATCATAATAATATGGAAGAAGAAAATCAAAGGATCTACGAAGCTTATAACTCTATAAAAACCTGTTTGACAAACAGTATTAGCTCACTTTGGAATCAAGATGAAAAGCCTTCATTTATTTGTTCACATTTATGGTAAAATTAAAATAAAAAAAACAAGTTTTTATAAATTTTAAGAGCGATGACATCATAAAAAATGTTTACAGTAAGAAGGAGATAAGTGCAAAAAGTTGACTAAAAAATGTGGCTCTTTCCTTTCTCGATTAACAGGTTTAAATATTTTGTTTAAAAAAAGAAAAGAAAACACCTTCCCTAAAAAACTAGTGCTTTTTTAAATAAAAAAACAATCAGAAATAACAGTTTAATATTGCTACAGTCGAACCTCGTTATTACGTGCCTCGTTGTTACGTTGACTTCGATCTTACGTTGTTTTTCTATGGTCCCGGCGAAAGTTATAAGGAATTCGCCTTAAGCGGACCTCGGTCTTACGTCCCTCTTTATTACGTAGACCTCGTTATTACCTGGTTTTCGTCCGGTCCTTTCAGAAAATTATAGAGGAATTGGACCTCGTTTTTACGTTTTTTCTTTTTTACAGCAATTTTTATTCCAAAAAGCTCTTTTTTCAATTTATTTTACATTTTTACTGGTTTGTTTCACTGAGAAGGCACAAAAAGCAAACCAAAATTTTCGATTTTAAGTGAAATTTTAAATGGGATCAGCACAAAATTGAACTAAAGTTAATTCAAATAAAGCTAAAAAACTTTATGAGAAATTTCAATAAATGTATGATGAATTTTGATGGAATTTCGCATCAAAAAGATTCTGTTTCAGAGGTTTCAAAAAAAGAGTTTAATCTCTCTATATTCTCTATTATTCCGCGGTAAGCACAAACATGAGCCACTATGCTGTTTAACAACCTATGATATGAATTGATATAAAATTCCTCAAAATTCTTTTAAACTTCTTTTAAAATCCCTAATAATCATTACTTCGCTGTGACAAGCTCTGTAAAAGCTCTATCTAACGTATAGCAACTGTAAAAAGCATAAAAATTGCTTAAGAGTAGAAAAAATAGCTAAACTTCGATCTTACGTTGACCTCGTTGTTACGTTGTTTTTTCGCGGTCCCTTGAAGAACCTAATAACGCGGTTTGACTGTAATTGTTTTTAGACATTTTTATTTGTTGACATTTTTTGTGTTTTGACGAAGATTGTACTAACGGGAACAGTAATAATCAATCGTGTTAACAAAGACAATCTTACCTTTTAAAGGCTTATGCCTTTATGTCAAGTTATAATTTTCAGTTTTTTAAAATAAATAGATGATTCACAAATTCAATAATTGCATATTATTTTATTTTACGCATCAGATTCCTGAAAGACGGAAAAAGTTTAATACTTATTAAGGTAGGCGTATCCTTCAATGCCCCAGCGTAGCTTTTATTTTTCCCCCTATAGTTATGCAGGTTAACATTTTCTATTCATTCAAAATATCAAATGAATTAAAGTCATTTTTCAATGCTGCAACATTTTTTCAACATGTTGTTGAAAACTGAAATATTCAAAAAATAAAAATCATAAAAAAAGAACAACAATCATTTTTTTAACAAATAAAAATGTGTGATGGCAGTTGTAGTTTAGTCGTTATAGTTTAATGTTTAATGCAGAAGGAAAATCAACTTGCATTTTTTAGAAATAACAATTTTTGCTATTTTTTATAGAAATACATTGACTTTTGAATATTTTGTTATTAACTAAATCATCGCAAACATTCCATTAAACAGTAGTGAAACGGCTTTTTTAACAAAATAAAACAGACAAACATTATTCACGGATATTTTTTGACATCAGTAACAAAATGTTGTCAGCATGAGCAATATACTGCCGATGCAATACAAATCTAGCTAATGCCTTCAATTCTAGTGACGTGGAATGTTTATGTTTTTATAAATATTACATTGTTTGCTTAAAATGCCGCATGTAACATTGCTTTTGCTCAAAAATGAAAGAATAAACAGTAATGTTTGGTTTTAATGTAATAAAAAAAAGTTTAGACCCTTCTATCACCTTTTGATGTACAAGATTTGTCGAGCATCTTTATAACATTTCTTTATTGACCAATTAATTGCTGCTGAAAAGTGATGGGGGAAAACGCTTTTATTAATCAGCGTAACTATAAAACAGTGTTTAAAATAATATTTTTTTTGCAAAAAAGTGTTCATTCCAAATAAACAAAATATTAACTTTGGCAAAATGACAGAACGACTCGATATTTAAATTAATAATGTTGGCGAAATCTTCGTCCTAACTGTCATTTCACAAAAATATTTTTTTGTTTGGTGGAATTGTTCTCCATTTAATTTTATATTATTTGCCGAAAAAAAACTCTCTTTCGTTCATTAAAAAACTTTTTGCAATTTATAAAAAATTCAAATCGTGTGTCAGCATAAAAAAGTTTTTTTTTTATTTTTCATACAGTTTTGTTAGAAAGAAAGTGACGGAAAAAGGCATTCGTTCAAAACAAAGCTCATTATTTCAGAGACAAAGACACAATGGCAATATTTTATTTTTTGGAGAAAGAAAAAATGAACTGTCAAACGATTGAAAGGAAAATCTTTCAGAAAAACAAAGCTCAAAGTCGTTATGAATATTTCATTGTAAAACAAAAAAGCCCCAACAACGAAAATTCAGGAACATGTTTATTGTCGATGAAACAGTAACTAAAAACAAATCAAAATTTATAACATAACAATCATGCAGCTTTTGGTTTACAAACATGTTGAGCATGATTTAATTTAAGATATTTTTGGCCGTTTTCATTTTCTTCAAGATTCGCACTGACAGTTTTCTTTTGTTTAAAGCAGGCACGACATTTGTAATAATTTCTTCCACAGAACATATATTCATATCCTTTCTTCTTTGATTCTGATGCAAATAATATCAAATCATTGTTCGTAGAGCTTGTAGTCTTGAATTTGAACATGGATTCTGGAACAATTCTATTTTCCCATATTCGAGGTTCACAAATATGCGCATCCAAATCATGAAAAATTGATGGCTTTCCATTTTCATCAAAATGAAGTTTAGCATAATTATTTGTTTTCATTTGGAAACATTTTGTACATCGAAAAGAATTGCCTTGTGCCCAAGTAAAAATATATCCTATTTCTTTGTCTTCTTCTGATGAAAAAACTATTAACCTTTTATCTTTTTGGCCTTTGCTGTCTTCAGTTAACATAAACATTGATTCTTCAATTTTCTTCAAATTTCGTTGAATAAAGTTTTCTCTTTTGAATTCTTCCGGAGTACAGACATGGTTAGCACCGTTTAGTTCAAGATGAGTTTCGCCATTTTCATTTTCAATAACTTTTGCAACGACATATTTATCATGTTTTTGGCATTTAAAGCATCGATATGAATTTTTCTGGCACCAATGATAAATATAAACAAATTCCTTCTCTTCAGATGTAAACACAACAATTCTTCGATCTTTTTCACCAGTTTTCGTACTATGATGAAATTCAAACATTGATTCTTTCACAATTACAGTATCCAATTCATCGATATTCACTTTTTCAGGATGGCAGAGATGTTGATTTTTGTTATGTTCCAAATATTTTTCACCATTTTCTTTTTCCATAACCTTTGCCGAAACGGTTCTACCCAATCTGATACATTTTCCACAACCATAGATTTTTTCTTTATTAGCGTAATACGTAAATGCCATATCTTTTGTTTCTGATGTGAACAATAGCAACTTCTTGTTTTCTTCATCCTTTGTATTCTTGCACAGCTTAAACATAGATTCTGGGATCACATTTTTAATAAATTTTTTAGGTTCATATATTCGTGGTTGACATGCATGTTGCAACTTCGACAGTTCAAGGCTTTGTTCTCCATTTTCATCTTCAATAATTTTCGCAGTAACCTTTTTTCCCATTGTATTGCACGTTGTACATCCATAACTTTTTGAGGATTTATAATAGGAATATTCATAACAAAATTCTTTTGCAGAAGAAGTAAAAATAATAATTTTTGTTGGCTTTGTATCATCATCTGTGTTTAAAATAATAAAATTTGGTGATTTGAGAATTTGACACGGTGGTTGGTATTCCATTAATTCACAAGCATGTTCAGTTTTTCCCAAAATAATATATTTTTCGTCACCATCACCAAGACAAAGCTTTGCAGTAACATGGCTATTTTTTCTTACACATCGAGCACATATGAAATTTCTGGAAGTTGAACAATAGAAATATTCATAGCAGAGTTCTTTATTACTTTGGCAAAAAAGAATAAGCTTTTTGTCAGGTTCACCACTTTTATTATGTTGAAGTTCGAAATTTGGATATCTAACAACATTTTCTTCTTCTTTGATCTTTTGTTTTTGTGATTTCAAATACATCTGATAGTTAATTTCGGCATCTTTGAGCTTGATAAATTTGGGTCCAAGAAGAGATGAAACTTTTTGTGGTTTACAGGTATGCTTTTTTACAGTATGATTAAAAAAAGCTTTTCCAGATTCATCCATTTGTATGCTCATACTATAATGATTTTTTTTCTTTTCACATTCTCTGCAAATGAAATACATCTTATATTTGTTGAAACGAAAATGAAAAACTAGAGTTTTGTCGTCAGGATGATAAAGAGCAAGTTGTGGAATTGCTCGAGGATTCTTTTGTCGAAAAAAGAAAAAATCATAACATTTTGGTGAGCATTGAAATTCTTCTGGTTGATAATCTTTTGGTGAACAAATATGCTTGCACCGGGTTGATAGCTTAAAGCAGTAACTCCCATTTTCATCAGTAACAAGATATCCGGAGACCATTTCTTTAAATTCGCTTCTTTCAGATTTTCGACAATCAATCTTTACACGGCATCCAGTACAAAAATATTTTTGAGTTGAAAGGGTATGACGAAAAGCCGTAAAAATATAACATTGCTTTCTATCATTTTCAGCAAAGACAAATAGTTTTGGAAGTCCATTTTTTGTTTCTTTTAATAATTCAATTTGAGGTGGATGTAGAGTTGTTACTTCAGTTTCAGACGGAACATAAGGCTTCATTTTGCAAATATGTTGAGCTTTAGATAATAATACATATACATCACCTTCTGAATTTCGGCATAAATTGGCTGTTACATTTTTGCCTTCTTTTGTGCAAGGAAAACAAACAAAAAGATTTTGAATTTCAGAATAATAATATGTATAACACAGGCTTCTGTCATTATCATCAAAGATGATTAATCTTTTTGAATCATTAATGAGATGTTGAATTTCAAAATTTGGCTTTAAAACATATTCATGTACAGAATTATGTTTTTCTGGTTCATATTGTCGTCTATTACAAATATGATCATCTTTAATAATTTCAACATATTCTTTTTCTGTGTCAGGATTGCAGAGCTTAGCCATAGCTTTCTTTGCCTTTCGTACTGCTGTACATCCACGGCAATAAAACTTTTTATAGATTTGACAGTATTCATAACAGAATCTTCTATCATTGGTGTCAAAAATAATTAAAATTTTTCCGGATTTTATTGTTTTTGAATATTTTTTTCCATAATCAAGTATTTCGTAATCTGGTTTTTTGATAATTTTTGATGAAGTGAAGTTTTCAGGAATATTTGATTGAGGAGAGCATGAATGTTCTGTTGCAGTCTGCTTTGCACATATATTTCCATTTTCATCAACATCAATAATTGCAGTTTTCTTCCATTTACATGCTTGACAAGCATAAACTTTTCGATGTGAACTATAATTAAATAAATGGAACGCAGTCAATTCAGAAGAAGTAAAAACAAGTAGCTTTGATCGAGCACCACCTTTTCGACCAATTAATCCAAGTTGAATTTGAGGAAAGTAAAAACATTTTGTATAACTTGATAATTTTGGAAGCGTTATTCTTTGATCACGTTTTAAAAGTTCATCGATTCTTCGTTTTCTATTTGGAAGGATTTGAAGTTTCACAGGAGGTTTTGCCACCCTATAAAAAAATTAATTTAAAATAATAGGTATTTACAGTAAAGGCGATGTGATACACAACGTCTGAAGAAGCGGTACCACTAAATAACACTGGATCCCGTTGAAGTTAAAATTACTTACCTTTGCGTTTCCATTACTGCAGAAATTGGCTCCAAAACATGACAGTCATCCATCAATTTTGTATACCGTTCTTTTGTTGCTTCATCCAAAACATTAATCCAACTCGCAATAAGCTTTATAAGATCATCAGAATTAAAAGTATTTGCATAAATATTTTGAAAAATTGGTACCATAAATCGATTCATAATCATATCTTCTCTATCCTAAAACACAATCTATTATATAAGGGTGTTTAATAATTTAAATAATACGATACCTGGATTGTTTCTTCTTGATTGCGAAGACAATCAAAAACTTTTTGGCAAATTTTTTCATTTTTAAAAACCAAACAAAAATCCATAAAATCACAATCAGCAAAAACGAATAAAAAATTCTAAAAAAAGATCAAATATAATGCCAACAGTTCTCTAAAATTGAAATCTAACCTTTTTCATAACACAGTTGCATTTAAACGAAGCATAATTTGGCTTAAACTCTAAAACAAAAATATTTAGATTTCCAGTTTTCCAATAAAAAAAATTTACCTTCATTTTTGGGTTCAATCAAAAGTGTTGAAGAAAGAAAAGTTATGGAGATTTTGCAAAGACCTTTAAATTGAAAATTATGATTTTTGTCAAATGCCAAAAGAGACGTCATTGCCTGAAAATTGTTATTATTAAAATTCAATTCACAACATTTTTTTTAAAATTTGATTTATCATATTTATTTTATAGCGCACGTAGTAAAAAGGAAATGGGGGACATAATGTTTAAACAAATGCAAACAATGACATGATGGGTAAAATGAAAACCCCTGGGCTACACGTCATTCAGTTGCTGTTTTTAAAAAAAGAAAAAGAATTAGAGACAAAAAAAGATCAACTAATGAAAAACCAATAACCATCCACAATGTGGACGCTATAAAAAATGCGGCAGCAAATACGGAATCAATCACATTGCTCCTCTTCGAATCTCCCCTCCCTCAAGGCGTTGTTAATCTATTTTCCGTTTAAAAAAATTCTTCTTGCTTGTTTTAAGAAAAATTAATATATTTTTTTCAAAGTTGTTTTTTTAAGTAAATAAACTCAATAATCCAAGATTGTTGATAACTACTTTGTCTCCTTTTGTGGTAAAAAAAAAGAAAGCAAATAAAAAAAAAACAATTTGTATATTACATGCATTAAGATTAATCCCATAAAATTACTGGCTATTATTACAAAATGTTAAAATACAGCAAAAAACAGAAAGGATGAACAATGCTCTTTTGAGTGATAAATGATCAATCAAAGCATCCTCCAAATTAATGTTGAAAAAAAGAAACATTTTTTGCAAATTAAATTCATCATAATGATGGTTAGTGTCATTTTCATCCTCTGTCAATGTTGCTAAAATTAGCCATTTTTATTTTGATCAGGGATTCATTTTTTCATGTATGTAATAATGTAGATGTCATAATTGTTGTTTCATTAACATTAAAGCTACATCTCTTTCAAAAAGATTACCTTATCAAAGCGACATAAACAATGCAAAAAGTCGTAAGCTTTTTGGAAAAGATTAATGCAAAAAAAGTGAAGGAAAGTTTCATGGAAAGTTCTTTAATCACTTTGTTTCACAATCTTTGTGATAAACACTGCAATAAAAGTGACAATACTAACTGCATTTTTTGTGTAGTGCAACAATATTGATCAATATATTTTAGAGCAAGCAGTTTCATCCTTTCATGATGCTAATGCCGCTGATTTTTGGATCGGAATAAATAATTTAGCAGGAAAATGGAAATGGATAGATCAAAGCAATTCCACATTTACTGACTGGATAAAAGGAACTAATCTTACAATACCAAATAGTTGCGGATCTATTTTAATGACAAATGGATTATGGAATGCTTCAGATTGCAATATGCTAAAACCATATGTTTGTATGGCTAAAATTTCAAGCATCTGTGCTTGCATGGATGAAAATACTGGACTTTCTCATTCATCCCCAAATGATCCATGGATTACAAAAAGCTGCACAACATTTAATACATGCTGGAAAGGAAAACGTATTTCTCGGCCATATCAATGTGATGCAGCTGAAAAGTGTGTCACAAAAGCTAAAGCAGAAAGTTGTCAAAGCTCAAAATGTGCTGAAGGATGGAGATATTTCAGCAAAACTGGAGCTTGTTACAAGACTATTTATAATGTTAGTTTTGATCAAGGGGAAGCACAGTGTCAAATTTTTGGTGGACATTTAACTTCCATTAGTTCAGCTGAAGAAAATGAATTTGTTCGAAGTAAGCTTACATTATGATCTCAAATTGATTACTTTTAACTTTGAGGCATGTTGTACATTGGAACATGTGACGTTCAACTTGTTGATGATACATATATTGGCCTAACTGGTCCTGATGGAAATTTTTCCTGGACAGATGGTACACCATATAATTACAGCAATGGAGCCGTTTTCCCTGATCCATTTGGAATTGAACATAAAGTTCCAAAATATTGTTGGTTTTTGATTTCTGACAATCCTTTGGATTATGGGTACTTGCAAGGTCAATGGTACATCAGCAATTGTGATCGAGTTTTCCGTACTGCTGTTTGCAAAAACTAATGTAACTGAAATTACTGTTAATTTTTTTTATTTGCTTCTCTGTTTGATGAAAATATTTGTTCTTTTTCTTTCTATTTTCTTTTATTCTTTTAGGTTGTTAGATGCAATTTTGGGTCAAATTTCAGTTGAAAAAAATAAACAAAAAATCCATCTCTTTTAATTTAATGAAATGTGTAGATGTCAAATAAAGCATTGCAAAAGTCGCTATCAGAAAAAAAAACATACATTTTTATAACAATTAAAACTGTAAGCACTTTCACAATTTTTCAAATCAAACAGTAGTTTTATTCGAGAAAAAAAATTCTCCCGTTCATAAGCAATTTTCTAATATACAAAAAAATTGAATAATTTTTTAGGAAAAAATAAACAGTTCCCGTGAAGTCTTCTTATTTTGCAAATGATATATCATTTTTTTGTTTTGATTTCCGTCTTTAAATGTCATTAAGATTATGAAAAAGCGCATACAGTATTTAATACGAAGTGTTTCAGTGTCACGAGTAAGGCGTTCAAAAGGAAAATAAAACAATTTCTTGCTTTTATTAAAGCCGACTTGTGAATTATCGAATCATAGAAAGAGCAAACTTTGCAGTTCTGAGTGTTTTATACAAATAAACTTTAATTTTTGCTTTCAAATATTTAAAATATTCAAACATTTTGTTTTCTTCAGAGACTCATTTTTCATATGATTTATTTGAAAACACTAACACGCTAGCCTTGCTGCAAAAATGGGGTTTTTGCATTTATTGGAAGAGTATTTTTGATTTTTTCAGTTGCTGCAGGAACCGATGCCACAAAAAGCTGCTACGTACTAAATAAATAAGCGAACGAGTGTTGCTAGCCTGGCAAGAGGAAAAAAGAAGCATGTTTTTAGTCTCTTTTTCTTTTCTTTTTCATTTGCTATAAAATGTTTCACAAGTCACCACTAGTGTTCTTTGAATATTTAAGAAATTTTTTATAAAAAAGATTTATCAATTCCTTTTCCAAGAAAATTGTATAGTTACATAACAGTGATTTGCTATTGGCTTAAATCTATTGTGATTTTTTCCTGGAAGTTTTGCTAATAGCATCCAGTTTTAAATTTGATTTTGATTTGTCGACTATACAATATTTGAAAAGGTTTTGATTTTTAAATAATATTTGTTTTATTTTTAATATTTAGAAAACAATGCAAATAAACAAATTTTTTTCATATTCATTTCAGTCTGTATTCAAAATCAAATAACACAATAATAATTATCTTGTCAGTGAACATGTCTACATTTAAAATAAAATAGAGATTAAATTAGTTGAACTTTATTATTACAAAAGTAAAGGATTAATTAGCTTTTTTTGATAGCGTGAAAAAAATTAATGGACTGTCGTTTAACAAAATCATACACATTTGCGTATTTGTTATGTTTCCGTTTTTATTGACTTTTTCCTTAGAAAATTGTGTTTTTATGATCATTTTTTTAAAACAAGAGACAACCGAATATTTGATTGAACCATTTGGAAATTTGAAGAAACCTTTTTTTTCTTTTTCAAGCAACATCATTGATGACACCCTGACCTAATTGTTTTATAAAAAACGAATAAGCATTCACTTTTTTTCCATTTATTATTGAACATCAAGATAAATACAGGCGCCACATGATGCATTTAGATTACAATAATTGTTATCTTTTAAGGTTATCCTTTTGTTTAAGATATCATTTAAAATATTCAAAAAATTTCATTTTCTTATGCAAAAATAAAAAAGCAGCAAGCAATGTTTACTTTTTTCTTTAAAAAATTTTTTTTTGACACAAACTTAAGCTGGCTACTTCTTTTTTTTCCGTTTTTGTTTTGCTGCCGGCTAAAATGCTAAAATCAATACGAAAGAGAAGCCAAAAAGAAGCTATATTTTTTTTCTATTGTTGCTTTTTTGTCATTGTTTCTTTTCTCCTTGCTCAAAATGAATAAAATTAATTTTCAGAGAGGAGAAAATTTGTTTTTAAATATTTGAATTATTTTCAAAAAACAAGTATCTCTTTTCCGAAAAAGAAATAAATTAAAGGATAATCTAGAAAAATTAAAGGACACACAAAAAATATTATCACAACTTCTTGGAAAGAAATGCTCATTAAATAATTTGATAGAGTAACAAAAACATTAGCTAAAAATAAAAGCTTTTTACTAGTACACATCTCATTTCTATCATAAAAATAGATATTTTTGCAAACACCCTTACCTGCTGCATTCAGCACTGCTGCGTCACAATCAGTGTTAAGAATGCCACCGGTGAGGTTTTTTTTTCATCAATGTTTGTTAACGACATATTTTTTTACGTAGTTTTTTTTGTTTTGATTCTGGTAAATAAAAAATACATAAATTTATCAATGTCAAAAAAAACCGTTTGGAAATTTGAAGAAACCTTTTTTTTTTCATTTTTAAGCAACATCATTGATGACACCTTAACATAATTGTTTTATAAAAATAGAGTAAACATTCACTTATTTTCTATTTATTAATGGGCATCTAAATAAATGCTTTCCCCAATTAAGGATTACACTAATTGTTACCTTTTATGGTTATTATTTTGTTTTAAATGACATCTAAAATATTAAAAAAAAATCTTTCTCTCAAGTAAACATCAAAGAAAAATGCAAACTATGTTGTTTTTTTTCTAAAAAAGCATTTGCTGACATGAATTAAAGCCAGTTGCTTCTTCCTTGGTTTTTTTTCTGCTGCGAGCTAAAAAAATGCTAAAATCAATATGAAACAGCAACAAAAAAAAGAGCTATAATTTTCTCCGCCGCTGCTTTTTTTGTCATTGTTTATTTTTCTTTCCTTGCGTTGCATAAGTAAAAAAATGTTTTTAAGACAAAAAACATGTTTTTGAATATTTAAAAAAAATTTGAGTGCTGAACTCTCTTCTAAAAAAGAGATTATTACCAAGAAATATGAAAAAACATAGAAAAAAACACAATTACATTTTCTTCAAATAAAAAGCTCATTAAACACTTTGACTATGAACCAAACACAATAAATAAATTTTAAAGTTTTTTACTATTATATAAATTGTCACGGCGTCAGTGTTTAGTTTAACATGTTTATTTATTTCCTTAAAAGACTTGGTCGGCCGACTGCAAGCTTGGAAATGTGCAAAGATATAACAAAAAGAAAAAGAGAGATCGAAAACGGAGAGAAAAGCGTAGTGATGGCGCCTTTTCCTCCTTTTTTGTCTGTCCTTTAGAAAGGTGCAGATGGTTGAAAAAGAGAGAATGCGCGACTTTCGTAACAACCGTCGCGACATAAATATACCGTTTAGGAATGCATCTCATTTTTGTCATAAGAATAGATGTTTAAAACATGCCCAGCTACTTCAATACTCTTGTTTTTTATCTTTTTAAAAAAAATCGTGATGCATTCATCACGGCTGGTCACATTCAGGGTGGAACTTTTCTTCTATGAGGTTCTTTTGTCGTATCTTTTTTTTATAATTTGTTAATAACATAATTCTTCATTGAAGTTCATTTGTCTTGATTTTTGTATACAAAAAGTACATACAATTATCAATGTCAGATGATTGCTTTTTAGTCGCAGAAAAGTATATTACCTCGTTCAACAAAAAACATTCATGCATGATTAGAAAAAAGCTCATAGCAATGCATGTATTGAAATTGATAAGAATTTTAAAAGCAAAAAAAAATCATTTTTCATACAATTGTCATTTGGAAGAATAATGAAGTTTGTCTTTTATATTTTTCTTTTGTCAAATGTTTTTTGTCTTACATCCACAACATGTCCAACTGGGACTGTTGAATCATTAACAAACAAAAGTATTTGTTATTTATTTAATCCCACAAAACAAGCATTTTTAAATGCTGAAGAAATTTGTGTTCAAAATGGTGGACATTTGGCATCTGTTGGAAGCATGTTTGATAATGCTTTTATTAGTGGTACGTTATTATTACCTTAATTGCGTCCGCAAGAACTTTTTATTACTTTTTAGAACAAGCTCAAAAAATTTTTACTGATAGTACAACAAGTGATTTTTGGATTGGCGCAAATCAATTACTCACACCAGATATCTGGGGTTGGATTGATGGTAGTCCATTCACTTTTACTGATTGGGGCAAAGGTCAGCCACAAAATTTAACTGGATATGATTGTGGTGCTGCGACAATTCCAGCAGGTACTTGGCAAACTGACTTCTGCTATAATGAAAAGCCATTTGTTTGTGAGATAAATAATCCAACAACACCACCTCCAACAAAATGTCCAAATGGTTGGTCTTATTTCGATAAAAATGGGTACTGTTATTATGCTGGAACGAATAAAACTTGGGAAGAAGCAGAAGATTATTGTTTGTCTCAAAAATCACATTTAGCATCTATTCATAGTTTAGATGAAAACAGTTTTATCACAAGTAAATTTATGCCATTAAAAATGTGTTATTCAAAATTAAGCCCTTTAGACCTTATTCCATTCGATCCAAATAATCATGGCTGTGTTCATTCACAATTTGCGTCGATTGGATTAATTTCACTAACCAATCAGAGAACTTGGGAATGGATTGATGGCACTCCTTACAATTATTCACTGTGGGCGCCAGGTCGCCCGGAGTATCCAAATTTGCATTCATACTGTGCAGAAATTTGGAATGGACCATATTGCAATGCCCCTATAGGAACATGGGCTGACACACCTTGTGACGAATGGCATGGATTTTATGTTTGCAAAAAGCTTCCACAATTATTTTAACATACCCTTATGCAGCAATGTGTACTATTTTTAATAGATGTAGTGTAACTAACAGAATTTCGGTACAAAAAATTTTTAAAATAAAATTATACGATTGAAATACCATAACAAAAAATGAATCGCCTGCTTTTTGCTTTGTTTAGGGACCGGCATGTCAAAAAAAGTTTTTGAAAATAATTATTTTCATGTTAGATTATAGTATTTTCGACCCTGACTAAGATTAAAATAAAAACAAAAATTTAAAAAAATTAATTTAAATGCCGAAAACGCCATCTGAAAATTCGGCACAACAAAATTTTTTCGTCGTCAAAAAAAATCATAGAGAACACTCTTTTTTTTGTGTGTGCGTAAAACGCCGTTTTTAGCCTAAAAAAACATGTTCGCGCATAAACTGCACATATATTATTTTTTTATTCGATGTAGTTTTTTACAGGCTTTCTAATGATACTAAGCTTATCTTTGCATATGAAAGCATGATAAACATTTTGATCAAAAAACACAAACAAATGCTGTTTTCAGCGCTTTGTGCCAAAGAAAACCTTTTCAAAAATGCCATTTTCGGAATCAGCGTAAAAAATTACGTCTAGAAGCTTGGATAGTTAAGTTGCAAAAAAAAGTGCCGCAAAATTAGTATTTGGCTTACGGTAACAAAAGAAAAGTCAAAGGAAAGAAAGGAAAAAGTGTGAGCTGCCGGTCCCTAGCTTTGTTTATTCAAAATTTTGTCATTATAACATTAGATGCGTGTCCCCGAGAAACAATTTTATCATTATCGGATAATACAACGTGTTTCTTATTTGTTCAGAAAAGCAGTCATTTTTAATTGCTGAAGAATATTGCAATTAAAATGGTGGTGGATGGCCAAATGGTAATGCTGTTTATTGCCAGTTCCAACGCTAAAGGGCTTTTCTGTTCAATGTATATAAACTTAACAAGTTCTGCGGTTGCAGTGTTTATTTTCTTATCCATGTTTAAAAACTTAATCAATAGTAAATTGGCATTCAACCTTAATTAAACCCAAAAAATGCAAAGTGTTCTGCCGCAAATAATCAGATCAAACTTTATTTTAGTAATGTTCCATAGATATAATTTTTTCCATTTTCATATTGCACAATTCTTTCATTTTGAGTTTTTAAATCTTTCAACTCTATTTACAACCTTTGTTGAACAATGGATAGAAAATATCTAAAACATTCAAAAACATTTTTTTAAGGAAAATACAACAATTTTTTGTTGTATTTTCCTTAAAAAATAAAAAAAAATGGTGAAAACGGACTGAAAGTTTTGCAACCCATTGTACTTTACAAGGGGTAAATCAAAACACTTTTTATGGATCATTAGAACGAAGCATGATTTCCTCATTTTATCTACTTTTCAATTAGGTAAAATAATACTTGTAATTGGAACTACTGAAATGCAATCATCTTTTTTATTAAAAAAAGATTATAGACTTCATACACTGAGAAAAAACTGTCGAGAATTCCTGACAATGTCAGGTTTTCTTGACAAAATTTGTCAAGATTTCAAGCAGACACTTTGCTGGAACGCGTCAAGAAAAAGTATTAAAAACCTGACAAATCGGTCAGGTTTTAGTCATGCTTTAGTCAGCTAAAATTTGACTGACTACTAGTCGAGAAAAAGTACTAAAAACATGACAAAATCGGTCACGGTCAGAGCTGGGCATTAGCCGGGCTAGCTTAGCCGTAGCCGTTTGTATGACAGCAAAAAAAATGTCTGATTTCGTTCTAAGAAAGGAAAACCATGTGTAAAAATCTTTTTTTCTTTGTTCTTTCTTGAAAAAAATAGCCGTAGCTGCGGCTACGGCTACGTTGCTGTTGTAATTCGAACGGCTACGGCTAATGCCCAGCTCTGGTCACGGTGTAGTCATGTTTTAGTCTAAAAAAGCGTGAACTAACCGTAGACGTCCCCAACTCACGCTCGAGTTGTGGCCCCATATTTTGCCCATAAACTCGTCATAGTAAGGGATAGTTAGAGACAAAATATTAGCGGCGGAATCCTCGTCCCTGGGATTTAATAGCTAAAAGAAGTACGTCAAGTAGCACACGATGGCTATATCATAGATGGAAATAACTTATTTTATGGAGGGTTTTGTGGCTCAAATTGTGTTTAAATAATGTTTCTGAGTTAGTTATGGCTAAATTATGGCAAAATTTTGATTTTCTCGAAGTCTGGTAAAATGCATATTTCATCGTGTGCTACTACATAATTTTCAAAACATCGAGAAACTCAAAATTTTGCCATAATTTAGCCATAACTAACTCAGAAACATTATTTAAACACAATTTGAGCCACAAAACCCTCCATAAAATAAGTTATTTCCATCTATGATATAGCCATCGTGTGCTACTTGACGTACTTCTTTTAGCTATTAAATCCCAGGGACGAGGATTCCGCCGCTAATATTTTGTCTCTAACTATCCCTTACTATGACGAGTTTATGGGCAAAATATGGGGCCACAACTCGAGCGTGAGTTGGGGACGTCTACGGTAAGGTGTTTATGACAGCGGTCATGAATGTTGACTTAATCAAACCTTGATTCCCAAAATCTTGACTTATTCTTAACGTTTTTTTTTCTCAGTGTACTGTGTATTATTTCTTATCTGAAATTAATCAATATTTCATAGCACAAATCATACAAATATTTTTTACCGCCAATTTATATTTTTGTGACCATAACTTTTTTTAACAATTAGAGAAAATGACCATTTATTTAAAAAATTTCGTTTTACCATCTTTTATTTTTTCCCATTTATTCAGTAAATATCCTCCTTTAAAATTGCACAATTATATGAGAATTATCTTTACTGTTGCTATTTTCTGTTATTACATTATTATAATCTGATTCCCTTTAGGTTAAATATATCTTGTTTTATCCAAATTATTATTATGTCATCACCTTCAATCCTGTTGTTACCAAAAAATGTCAAAGGAATACTCATTGCTTTCTTTCAATGTCTCAAAGCAAAAGAAATGGATGTAATTGTTGTTGATTTTCATAAAAAGAAAACTGTCTCCAAACATACATTTACAAATACCAATGTCAAGAAATTTATTGAAGATATTCCAAAGCTATTTACAAAAAGATTCAAAGCTATTATTTTAAATCTTAATCCAAAGAAAATTTTATTCGCTGTTCCACCAACACATGCTTCAAAGATCGCATTTATCAAAAATCAAATATTCAAAGATTTTGTTGTTGAAATTACTGATTTAAAAAGGTTTCGTGAATATGATGCTAGATATGCTGTTGAAATGGCAAAATGGTTACTTGATAAAAGTTATGTCAAATATTATTTTCTTCCATCTTCTGCAAGAGAATATGAACTAATTTATATTTCTTATCAGTATGAAACTCCACTTGAAAATATTGTTATTAGTATACCTCCTGCAGAACTATTGCCTATTCAAAAGAAAGCATGCATGGAAAAAAATGTTCATGGTCATAAAGTTTATGTAAGTTGTATTTTAACACTGTTGTTGTTTAAGATTTAATAATTTTTTTCAGCTAGTTTCCACTGATCCAATTACTTTGAAAAGAACAACCCTGCAAGAAATTTATTTACATAAAAATTGCCATGTCAACAATCTTACTCTATCGATTGATTCTGAAAGTTTTCCAACTTTTACCATTGAACCATATCTTATTCCTGCTGTTCTTGCAATGCCAAAAACATTGAATACCTCTCAAAAATCAAAAATTCCTTTTATTGGTATTTATGGACTTGCAAGATCTTCTGTTATTTGTTATTGTAAAAATGATGAAAGTGAATATGAATTTATGGATAGTTGGAATGGTATGTTGTTGGATGAGCTTAAAAGAAAAGGTTATGATAATGTTTTTTAGGAATTTATGGGCGTGAACTTATTATTTCTTTTCATAATAAAAAGCCATTATTCGGACCAGCCGTTCAAGAACATGGAGATTTGAGAGAAGGATCTGTAATTTGTGGTATGTTTTTTTTTTCATTTTCAATTATAGCTTAAGAAAATTTGCAACATCGATCTTTCTCAAAAATTTCAATTTGAGCATAAACTATTCAGATTTGCCGTAAAATTCAAAAAATTGAAGTATCGTAATCATTCATACAATAACGAGATTGGTTAGGAAAAACTTTATCACTTTGATTTCACAATTTCGATTTACTTTTTGGTTTTGCATTACCGTATCTTTGATTCACCTTAATTAATCCTTTTGAGATGTCGTTAGAATCATGTCCATGCCAGCTGACAACATTAAAATAGAAAAGTATTGGTCCTTCAAAATTATCAATGATGCACATAATCCAGTTTTAATTGAATTCAATGATTTTGATGGTTCTCGAAAAGCTGCTTCTCCTGCATTCTTGATGGCAATGTTACTTCGACAACATCTGAAAGCTCTTGAAGCTGAACTTGGAAAGAAACCAACTACTCTTGGATTTTGTTTCTTTGATTCCTTCACTGAAGATGAAAAAAAACGAATTGAAAAACAATTTCAAGAATCTTGTAATTTATTGAAAATTGATTGTTCTATTTGTACTTTTGTCAAAGAATAAACTTTTTGTGCATTAGAATCTGAGTTTTTTACAATAAAACTGTGGCTAATCAATAATAGTAAAGATGCAGTAATTAAAAATATAAAAAATAAAGAAACGCCGTTGGCAGATTCTTGAACAAAAAACTGACAATGATATTGATGAAAACACAAGTTATTATGCTTTTGAGATGAATGCCACCTTTTTTGTTTCACTGATTGAGTATTTGCTTACAATTTTTTGTAAGCTGTGTGTCACTAGATTATTTTCTATTGTTTTTTATTGCTATAATATGAGCAGTAAGTAATTTCGGCGGAAGACTGCTGCAAAAGCAATATGAGGAGATAAATTTACTAAACTTATTGATAATGTTTCTTTACAATCATATCCTTTTTTAATAGTATTTTAAATATTCAAAAAAGCAAGGTTGACGAAAATAACTATTGTTAGTCTTTTACGACATGGGTTACTTGAATATTTCTGTCATTAGACTTCTTCCTCTGTGTCCTCGCTTTTTGTTTATCTTCTTCTTTCGCAAACTTTTAGGCAGCAGGAAAAAAAGCATTTAAAACAAAATCAATAAGAGCAGCAAAAAAAGAGAGAAAGCTGCATTTCTTCTCTGCTTTTACTTCATTTTTTTTCTCTTGTGTTCCTTTTTTTCTGCTTTCAACAAGAAGAATTAAAATAAAAAAAATAGAGATTTGAATATTTTAAAAAATTTGGAAAAACGGGTGTTCTAAATTAAAAAAAAGAAAAAAAAATAGAAAATTTTAGTTTGTGAAAACAAATAAGGCAATTTCATAAGTGAATTTTTTGAAGAGAAATTCCACGCTAATTAATAATGTGTTAACAGTGCTAAGCATCTATCTAAAAAAACATTAATAATATTCTCCTTTTTTTTTAAACTTGGAAAGTGTAAATAAAAAACATTAAATATGCCAATGAAAAATACACAAAGTGTTTTACAATACTACAGTTGCTGCCAAGAATAATAAGTTATTAAAATATACGTATACTGTTAATCTTTATTTCTTTTCTCCAATGTTTTTGCTCAAATGTTTTTGCAATTTTAGCTTCTGAACGACAACTACAGTACCCATTACAAAACCAATGTCAAGTTATTGCCATCAACACATCCTAATTTTAAAAATAGAATAATTTATTGATATTAAAAATAAAAAACAACAAAAGAAATTTAGATGCATAAACAATTTAAAAGCAGCTACCATTTTTAAATTCAAGTTTCACCATAATCGAGTGTATTATAATTTATAGGTTTCGTCAATTTTGATGGCTAAAAATTTTTAATATATATAACAAAGTTGTAAAAGAGCATAAAGAGATACCTTGATATAATTGAATAAACGTCGAACAGGATTATTTATAAAATAATTACCAGGTTTTTCACCAGGTGGATATCGAGGTGGAGCTCCCAAATAACCACAAACACCCTAAAAAAGAAAGTACTGCAATTATTTCTTGAAGTCAGAGTCATTAGGTGTCGACTCCGGAGTCAAAAAGTTCCATTTTTCATTCTTTTCAAAAATCAATTCCGGCTCCAACTCGGACTTTGGAGTCGATGAGAAGTCGACTCCAATGACTCCGAAGTATTAACAACACTACTCTTATATCCAGCACCCCCAAATAACAGTAAAAAATAACTTACAATCCAATCACCATTATTTTGTTTTGCCAAAAATGCAAAACCACAACCTTTACATCCTTTTTCTAGACCAGATCCAGGGACACCATAAATAACGTTTCCATTATCATCTTTTTCATTGCTATGACATTGAATACATGAACTATTACATCGAGCACATTTTTTAATATCGCCAGTTTGTTCTTCTGCAAATCCATTTAAACAAAATTTATTTCCTTCTGCTACAGAACCATCATCTTCTACTTTTTTGACTGGTGCACAAGCTCGCATATTGATTTCATTAATTTCATGTCCTCTACAAGCAAATTTAGTTTGATTTGTTTTATCGAAGCAAGAAAATGGCGTATGATCAGTACATTGCAAACATTGAGGACTACATTTAAGACATTGTTCTTCACCATCTCGTTGAAGAATGTATTCTCCTTCAGTAGTTTTGCAATCAGCCTTTGGTTTACATTGAGCAAATAATTCTTTAATATCATATTCTTTAGGTGCTTTTTCTTCAAAAGAACGAACTTCAATTTCTTCAGCACATCTGACACATCTTTTATAGTAGAAAGCTACTTCATCATTAGTACAACCAGAATCATATGTAATTTTTTTCCCAGCTCGAGTTATATCAAGACCATTATCTGTTACAGTTTCATCATAATCATCCTTTTGAACATGCTCAAATACATCATAAACATGTGTTTCATTAAGCTTTTTCCGCGGAGGAATATAAAGTGGATTATATTGAATAACAATGTTTCCATGCATATATCGAAGACGTTGTAAATCAACTGTTCGTAAATCACTATTATATCGAACCATTACACCATATTCTTCAAACTGTTCTTGATCATATGCTATCTTTCCTTTCATTGGTTTTTGAATAACCAGCAAATTTCTAAATGGTTCTGCAAACCAATAACCTTCAGTGTCTTCAATGCGAATGTTTCCATATAAACCAGTAGCATATGTTAAAACACGAAAATGTTCTGGAATAAGACGTACTCTAAAAAACAGAAAGTTTATAAATCAGCAAAAACAACAGCTAAACTTACGCATCACCAGGATAACCAACAGAATATTTATCGATATGAAGAAAACCAAATATATGACGACATTTTTGACTAAAAATATGACTGTCTGTTTTAACTCTCGTATTATCAGTCACATCAATAAAAATGTTTTTGAATGTTTGAAAATCATAATCTTTAATTTCAGTAATTGCAGGATAAATGTTCAGAATAGTAACAAAAGATAAAGAGTTTGACTGAATCACACATGCTGAAAAACGAATACATAAAAAAAACTTCAAATGAAGCAATAATTATCGGATACCGTATACCGTATAATCAATTAAAAACCAGTAACATTGTACAAAATGGGAATGCGAATGGTTAGTACGATATTACCATCGTAGTAGCGCATCGAAGCCATTCCCTAAGTACGGTATTTTATCAATCATGAAAAACCTAGTACGGTATCCGTTCATCACCATGAATGAATAAACTTACAAATGCCGCAATCAGTAACAAATTCTTTTTTATCATTATCAAATTCCATTCGACACGGTTTACATCTATTTTTACCAGCGAAATATAAAAGAAATTTAGGATCAATGCGTTCTGGATCATTAAGATCAAAATTTCCAATTGGATCCATTTCATATCCATCAGGGCAACGATATGAACATTTTTTAGGACGAGCGCCATAGTAGAACATGTAATCTAAAGAAATCAAGGTTACAGTAAGAAATGTGCAAAAGAAATCAAGGTTATGCGCGACAAGAACATGAAAAAGTTATACAGTGTGGTACAAGTTAAACTGAAATAGTTTTTTAATGACAAACTGCTACATTAAGCTTCTATGAGCTTTTATTTTCACAGAAGAGTCAGTATCACTCCGTATTTTAGCAGCTGATTTTCTCATTTAGCATTTCCCCTTTCTCTCTCTTCCATGTTCTTCGAACGCACTGTAGCAAAGCAAAAGCATACCTGGACAATAATCAGAATCATCAAGGCAAATATTTGTACCTTCAATAACTTTTCCGTAACATATGGGGTGACATGTTCGTTGTTCAGTCGAACCATTCACTGGAATTTGCAAATAATAGCCATCTTCACAAAAAACAGCATGATTTTTATCGCCATAACAACCACCACGAGAATGTTGAGGGCAACATGCACCACGTCCAGGAGCCGAACAAAAATCTGGTGAAACTCCTTCAAGATTTTTACAATCACATGATAGCTTTGTTGCTGAAAAAGAAAGTTATGGCTTATTCTAACAAAACTGGTATATGCTTACTTTTTTGACAAGTTTTTGAACCACTACCAAATGCATCAACATAACATTTGTTACATCCAGAAATGGTACACTGGTAATGACTTTGAACACATTTTGTAAACACACCAGCACTAAGACGAAAAACACGTTGAACAGGTTCTGTTGAATTGCTATCAAAAATTTGTCCAAAATCAATAAGATCAAATTCTTGCTTCCATACACAAGCATATGGTGTTTCTTTAAAACCAATAAAACCATTTTTGATATCTAAAAAATAGAAGTATTAAGGATACTGTACCAACAAAGATCAGCTTACATCGTAGTTCAGGCATTGAGAGAGTTTTGGCAGCAAACTTTTCAACAAAAATAGCATAACCACGTTTAAAATCTTCTGTATCTTGATATCCAGACCATGTACTTGGATAATAGAATAATTCATTACCATAAACCATTTTCAAATTTTTAAAATTAAGATCAAGAGCAACATCATGAATATAGATATAACCGGTAACAATTTCAATCTGTTCAATTGCTTTATTCAAAAGTTCTGTTTCAAACAGTACATCATGTTGATGTGGAATAATCAAATTTCCAACAATTATTTCACAACCAAATAAATGATTGTATATTTGATACCAATATTGTTCATAATATAGTTTTTTTTCTTCATCTGATACTATTATATTAGCATAATTTTCATGGATAATTAAAGGTTTTGTACCAGTACATACCACAGCTAAAAAAGTTGAAGATGTTAATGATTTTTTGAGGAAGATATAGATGAAGAAAGTTTAAAGAGGGTCAGTGAGGAATAAAGGGAAGGTTAAGTAAACTAATTAATCGGCAACATAGTTAGTACATCTTATCTTTTGCAACAACAAATCAAAGCATTTGTTCCTCCTACAAATATAACTGCGATGTTGTAAGCAAGCTTTCTTTAAAGTAAAACAGCTGACGCTTTTGCAAAATTATTGTCAAATGTATTAGCACCAGCATTATTTAAGTTTTGGAAATCACCAAGCCTTACGGCTGCATTGTATGTAATGTTTACATTGTAATAATGATTTGATTTCACGCTTCGGTCGTTTATCAGGCAGCATTAAGTACAGCAGTTAAGGATGAAAAGAAGCAAGATTGTATGTATTTAACAAGCTTAAACAGTGTAAAGCATCGTATATGGATCAGTACAAATGAACAGCTACTTAACTTTTGTAGTTTGTACTTTGCTGTATATTCTTCTTTCTAACAATAATTTGGAGAAGAGAAATACAGACTTTTTCAACAAGGCAATGCGATAAATAAATTGCTTTTTATCCAGCAATCGTTGACATCTTCTTGTGTTAGCATCGAGTATAGTCGAGGATAAGAAAGCATAGTATCGGTTTATTTAACAAACGTTAGCCATTATCAACCTTAGAGTAGCTTTCGATCCTTTCTCGATGGACAAAAATAAATTTTACTTTATTGTTAACACTTTAATACTAAAATAAATTCTTCTAACAACAACTTGAAGATGAATATAGATATATTTTTACAGTGCAAAGCCACAAACTCAACTAACCTGAATCACCCTTATCTCAAAGTCCCATCAAAAAGGAAAGCAAAAAACCACTTACGTCCTAAATATGCAGGTTCCTTCTGTTCTTGACCATGTAATTGTTGAATAGCTAAAAGTAGCAGCAATAAAAATGTGCTAAAGCACCACCACATAATAATTTTTCTTCGATAAAAGTTTTATAAGCAACAGCAAAAGAAAGTAACCACAAATGATGTTCAAAGCGATTAAATGAATGATGACGGTTCTTTTCTTGTGGATGACTCATCATTATTATTGTTTGTAGGTAAACAAAGATAATGATGTAAATTTATCCTGCAAAAAAAAACAACAGGAACAAAAAAAATTGATGACAAAAAAAGCATCACAAAATTTAGCAATGGATCCACACTTTGCCAAACAAATTTTTTGCCTAGTACTGTCGAACTCATTTGACTATGTTTTATTCTGCTTTCTGGGCTTTATCTTTTTTTGGTCGTTTAAAATAAATAAAAAAAACATTGAAAAATGAAAAACAAAATCAATAAGAAAAAGAAATAGAAAGCGATGGTTTTAAACTGACATTAAAAAAGCAAGCTATACTTCTTCTTTGTTTCTGTTTTGTCATCACTTGTATCTTTTTTATTCTTGCAATACAGCAAGTTAAAAGTTTAAGAGATAAAAAAATAAGTTTTTGAATATTTTAGGAATTTACAAAAATCTTAATAGAAATACTAAAAGAATTCATTGGAGCTCAAAAATACAACCATTTTTTATGAAGTGGCAAAAGCATTAATAAAAAAAATGTTTAGATTTTATAGCATATCAGTTAAAAAAGAAAGATTAATATTGTTGTTTTAAGGTTACTGTTGAGCAAGAACATAACACTGCTGTTTTAGAATTATCTTTCTATTTATGTCTTTGCTATTTCTTCTAAAATAATATAATTATTGACGCAAACTGCATGAATTCGAAAATATTTGTTGGTGAATTAAATGTTAGAAAGTAATAGTAAAATCCAGGTTGTTAATGTTTTCCCAAAGAGAAGTAATTTTAAAAAATGTTTTAAATATTCAAAATTATGCTTTGTCCCTGAAATAACCGTCAATGAAAACAACAAATATTCTTTCTTTTTTTTGACAAGAACTAAAGCAGGCTGCATTTGTTGGACACATTTTCTGCCTTTTTTTGTTGCTGCAAAGTTTTAGACAGCACAAAAGCTGCCAGTTTTATAAACAAAATCAATATGAAACTAGCAGCAAGTGTTGCAAGCTTGCAAAAAAAGAAGAGGTTATGTTTTTTTTTTCATTTTTATGGCTCTCATTCTTTTCCATTGTTCTTGTTTTATTTTGTCAGATAAATTGATGTTTTTGACTAAATAGCAAGTTTTTGAATATTTAAAACAATTTTGGAGCTGAAACTAAATCATAAAAAACATTTGAAAAACGTTGTAAGATACGTAATATCAGTACATCTAAGCGTAGTACTTTTTTCTTGTCAATGGAACACTAAAAATAAAGATCATTGCAGTAGCCCTTTTCATTATATATTTTAATAGTTATTTAAATTTTTTGTGATCAAATGTTGTGGTGATAAAAATTACTTAAAAAAGTTTTTAAATTGAAGACGGACCAATTGAAAAATTATTAAAAGATGATTCTTATTCTTGTCAAGTATTGTGGTTTTTATTGTCTCCGTAT
>JAMRYA010000040.1:0-165682 GCA_024447215.1 Panagrolaimus sp. LJ2400 | reverse complement strand
GATGTTGTTTTAGAATCTGCATTATTCATTTTTGATATAACTGAATCGTTCACAATATTAGTAATTGAAAGATTCGATAAATCCATATTTTCCATTTTTTTTTGAAAGAAAATCAGTGGTACACCAGAATAGCAGTAAGAAAAAAAATGGAATGAAAAATTTATTTCCAAACTGCAAAAAGCAAAATTGCAACAAAAGAAAGTACGCTTTTTTTGACGCCTTTGCCATTTAGCAACAAACAAAAGCAAAGTAGTAAACACCACCTTTCGATGTTCTGCTTCGACAAAAAATTATTTTTAAAAGATGGAAAAAATCAATCAATAAGTTTCAACGTTTATTATGAAAAGAAGAAAAATGAGTGTATTACATCTAATCAAATATTGTTTTTTGTTATTTTCACTTTCTTTTTTTTAATATTTTTTAAACTTTTATTCTTAATAGCTATCATGTTTAAAACATGTTAAAAATTTCCTGCCTATTTTATTATTTGAAAAACGGTATTTATTGTAGAGGTTTATTTGTGAAAGATAAACAAAATGTTTGTTGTGGATATAAAAGAAAAGCTACATCTGCACAGTAATAATTACATAATATTTCATCACTCTAAAAGTTTATAATGTTTTGTTTGTTTTAAAAGAACATTTTTATTCTTTTCCAAAGTTGTGCTATTTTTTGATAACAAAAAAAGAAAGTCCAATGGAAACTTTCTATAAATTTTTTTGCTGAAAATTTGGTAGAGTTGTTGAGATAAAATAAATAAGTCAATGAAGCAAGAAACGCAAAATAGAAAGGTAACAAAAAAAATTTACAATAAAAAAGTTGCTGAAAATATGAAAAAAATTGGTTTCGATTTAAATAAAAAATTTGGGGTTCAGTTACTCCATTTCAATTACATTTTTTCAATTTCTAATTTTGCTCTTCCCTGTTGACAAACATCTTAAGGTATGAATCCTAACTTTTAATTACTGCATTTAATCACTTGCCATCAGCTACAGTAACTAAAGGCTTACACTGTAGCTGAAAACAAAGGGTACATAAACTTTAGACTTTCATTTCTTAAATCTTTTTTTCCGCTTCTTTGAAAATGAGTCATTAATATATTTTTTATCCTTCTTAACAAATTCTTTGCCGGATTCTATTTTGCACAGATAGTAAAATAGAATCTTTAAGAGAAAAAAAGGACTTAACCATCATTAAAAAACCTTTTTCCCATATAAAGCTTTGTTCCTAAGATTGGTAATTTTTTTCTTTTCTGATAACAGCAAACAATAAAGCTGACTCCTAATAATGAAGAAAGTGAAAACTGATAAGAGTGAGAAATCAAAATTTCTTTTCCATAAAAAGCCTTTAAAATTTCTCATAACTGTCATTTGCCAACAAAGAGCCTTCTGCAACCATGAAGGCTTTCTTTCTTCTTCTCTGTGTTCTTCTTCCATTATGTTCTCTTGGACTTGTAATTCCTCCAATTCATGCTTCATCCGTATGCCAACAAACTTCTGTCAATACAAATTACACTGGCTGCTCTGTTGATCTTACAATAATGGTTGATATGAGTTCTGCAATGGGATCAATTGCAAATATTGCAACTTTGACAAACAGCATTCTCAGTAATTTACTTCCACAATTTAATTTTGGTGAAACTAATGTTGCTGGTATTACACTCAACGGAAATTCAGATATATCAGATTATAAGAAAAGCTATGAAGATATGTGTGATTGGTTAGATGCCCAACAAGCTAGTACAACTGTTCTAGGACTTTCGAATGGTAATTTGTTGTAGTAAGTTTCATATATTTATTTGATAGTTATCAATAGGAAACAGAGACATTTCAGCAGAGTTAGTTCTGTCAAGGATAGTCGCACCGAAATGATTTGTGTCTTTTTTTACACTGCTAAAATACCTCTCTTTTTTTTAGTGCCTTCGAAGCATATGAAAATCAACTCTTACGAACTGGAAGAAATTATAAAAAAGTTTTGGTACTTTTAACCGCCATTAGTGATGATGCACTCATTCAAGCAGCACTAACCAACGCTATGAATCTTCAAAATTATGGAGTTTATATTGTTGTTGGAGCATTGGGGCTTGCTGCACCATCTTCATCACTTTATCAACTTGGAGATTATACATTTAATTCTACGGATTATACTGTTCCTTCTGATATGGTAATCGGAGATGTTTGTCAATTTGGTGGAGTTACAGTTTATGGTCCAACTGATGCACCTGGAACAACAGCAGCTTCAACAAATCCGCTATCAAATTTAATTGGTGCACAGTGTTCAACCAATACTTTTAATGCTTGGCTTGATATTGTATTTGCAATTGATGTTAGTAATTCAATGGATAAAAATAGCATGCAACAACTTGCCATTCAAATTGCTGGTTTTATGAAAAATTTTACTATTGGACAAGTTGGTGATCATACTACTAGAATTGCAATTGTTACCTATGCTACTGATGTTACTGTTCGATATGGTTTAACTGATATTACTTCATATGCAAGCTTAACAGCAGCGTTAAGAAATTTGCCTAGCTATATTTCTGATGATAGAGGTGTTAATGCACAAGCGTAAGTATATCACTGATGGCCCACAATGTCAATGACCGAGCTTTAATTTTTTTAATTCATCTCTTTTTTAGAGCTCTAAAAGCAGCTTTTACTCATATTACATCACAAAGAAGTAATAGAGTTCCAGTTATCATTTTTACGGCTTCAGCATATAATGATCAAGGATATGATGGTGCTTCTCTTGCTGCAGATGATATTAAAGAGGATGGAATTGCACTTTTTACAATCAATTTTGCTGCTGATGGCGGAGTTTTTGATGCGCTTATAGGTGATCTTGCATCACCTGGCTATTCATATGTATCAAATCAAGGTGATCTATATACAAATTTGGAATATGCTTTGACACAAGGTTTGTTTACTTTTGAGCCAAATAGGGCAATCATGTCCAAACCTAAATGTCTAATTTAAAATCTATGTACAAGATGTCTTGGATTTCAAATAAGACATCTGTAACTCAAATATGAAGGAATTTAATTATTTTTATAGTCAACTGCTTCTGCCCAAAAGGCAAGCTTCAATTCAGTGTCTACAATAGCCTAACAAAAAATTACACATCATATGCAAATTGCCTTGAAGGAACTGTCAATACTGGTCTACCATCTGTAATCCCGCTTTTTGGATGTGATAGTGATGGCAGTGGAGTTTTAGCAGCTGTAACAAGTAAAGACAAACTTGATTTTATTACTGATCGAATCATTCCATATCTTAATCAATCAACCCCACTAAAAGAATTCATTGTTGGTGGGCATAAAGTCGGTGATCAATGGATGTGGTATGACTTTAATGTCAGCATTGAATATCCATTTGGAAATTTTCCACAATTTAATTATCTTGATCCTAATGATCAATATTCATTCTATCAAAAAGGTGTTGGATTCAATTTTACTTTCCGAAGTTCTGGTGATTCTCCAAGACCTTATATCTGTGAAACAAAAGCTTGTGATGCTGATAATTATTGCAAGCGAATTTAATTTCTCTTGGTTTATATTATAATTGTTGAAAATCATTAGTTTATGTTACAGTGACTAATAAAAAGCTTTTCTTGCAAATTTTGGTAGCACATTCAGCCGCAACAATTAACTTGTTTAAAATTTATTTTAAACAAAGATTAATGCCAAACCCCTCTTCATTGAACCATTTTTTTGATATTTGTAAAAAAATAAAATATGTCATTTTGCCAGCAAGATTTGAGGTGTTGAGAGGCCACATGCAGTGTTGGATTTAATTTTACTTTCCATACTAGAGGTAAAAAATTTTTTATTACCTAACATTTGTTGATTATTTTGATCGATAATTTTATTGAAGTGTTTTGATGGGTTTTTCTGTTTGGCACACACTACCTTCCTTGTACTAACTAACAGGTGGCATTGCATTTTGTTAGCTGCATTCATCATTTTTTTAAAATTTATATAAAAGATGTCTTGTATTTTCTGTGATTCCTGGACACATTTACCACAAAATTGCAGTGCATATGTTTCTGATGATTTGCGTATCAAAATTCTGCGATCAAAAAACCGCTGCGATTATTGTCTATCAGCTCTTGATGACAACTATCATTCTACAGGTGACTGTTATCCTCAACGAAAATGTTATATTTGTTTTTCAAGAAGTCATCATACACTTTATTGTCCAGATAGATTTACATGTAAATCAATGGATAGGCTCCATAGCTTTTAAAACAGCAATTTTTAAATAAATACAAAAATATATTTTTTAGGTCAACCATTTTTTAAGCCAAATATTAACAATGATTTAATGCCACGTTTTTTACAAACGCTGAATCTCTCTGATCAATATAAAACTGTAATGGCAAATCCTAACGTAGCAGTTTTATTGAAGCCTCTAAAAGTTATTACGAGTTTGACCATCAATGATGATTATCTAAAGGAATCATTTGATTCACCAGTTGTTGTCACTGATCAATTAAGGCTTATGAACGTTTATGACCATGACAATTTGCTTGCATATGTTACAAAAAGTATGATGTTAACAGCAAAAAATGTTAGCATTCGAAATTTAACAATTCCATTGCAAATTCTTTCTCTGTTTATTTCGAGCAAAACAAGAAAGCTGCACTGCAACAATGTTGATTTCACAACAACGGTAACATTTGAAAAAATTCTTAATGAACTCTCAGATATTGAAGAAATGAATTTCCAACATTCAAATATGGATTTTGGTATTTCATGGCCACAAGTATTACTTCAGTCGGAAAATGTTACAAGACTAAAGATGCTTACATTTACATTAAAAGAACTTGATTTTTGTGCAAAAACATTAGCAGAGTTTATGAAAGTAAGTTGCTGCTAAAAAATGCATTTTTAAAAACCCCAGAACTTTCTAGAAACATAACAACATTTTTATTGTTCTTTATTGCGATAACGTTAACAAAAAACTACTGCATGAAAAAATATCAGAATATTTTACCATGCCACAAGGAGCTAATCATAAAGGATCAATGCTGAAAACAACATCAACTTCACGGCTACAGTTTCCAAGTTATTTAAAATTTTATATACCTATTACAAATCACATTACTAATTAATCAAAACTTTTCGTTATTATTATAAAATAAATGCTAAAAACGCCACATTCTTCTGAGGAAAATAGCTTTCGCATTATTCTAAAAACTTTAAAACATCGTAAAACAATAAACATTGAAACCGCATGATGCAAAGATTACTGGTAGTGCACAGGTGTTATGTCCCATTATTTTTTGAGCAAAAATGTACAAAAAAATTTTTTCTTCATCACGGCGACAGCAGATTTAATCAAATGAGCAAGAGTAATATTTTATAAAAAAAAATTTCAACTAAAAATAAATAAAAAAACGCAAATAGAATTCAAATAAAAAACTAATAAAAAAAATCAATAATAACTTTTTACTTCATCGAAATCTTCAACATTTCTTTCGTAACTACCAAAATTTTGGTTCACAATACCATTTTCATTTTGTTCTCGTTGTGTTAGAGTTCTTGAACGTAGAAATCGACGAGCCAACGGAAGAGCAGTCATTCCAAGAATAAAGGTGAAAATAAAAGCAGCAATAAAAAGAAATACTGTAACCATAGAAGTTTCTTCCTTTACGACTTTCTTTGTTTCAATAGGGCACATTTTTTGACTAATATGAGAAAATGGAATATTTCGGAGAACAAATGGATAATAGCATTTGAATGCATTTTCATCTTGTGAATAGTGGTCGGGTAAAAAGCTTCTTAAATTGATTGAATGTGTTGGTGATAAAATATCATTGATGAGCCATGCCATTGAGCAATTACAAGTGAATGAATTTTTTCCAAGACCAAATTCTTTTACAGTATGCCAATTAAGAAGATTTTCAGGAATGATTGAGAGATTGCATGCTTCGACGGAGAAGCTTTTAAGTGGTGGAGATGTATCATTCAAAACATTTCCAAAGGTATTTTCATGAATATATGACAAAAGTCCATTTCCATAGAGCATAAGACTTTTGAGATTTGGCTTATTACAGAATGTACAATCATCAATTGTAATCAGTTGTGAAAATGAAACATCAATCATTTCGAGTTTTGATAAATTTTGAAGTGTACTATAGTTTAATGAAGAAAGTAGAGTATATTGAATATCCAAAACTCGAAGATTCGTTAAAGCATTGATTGATTTTGGAAGTGAAGTAATTGGATTATGGCTTAATTTCAGGATTTCCAAGTTACTAAAAAAATTATTACCCGTAATTTCTATATTATAAAAAATTTCCAATTATGAAACTTACTTTAAACTCATAAAAATGTGATCATTCATTGTTTGAATACTGCAATGAGAAAGATCCAATTCTTTTAAATTTGCCAATGCAGCAGGGAAAATATATTTCGCAAAATTTGCATTTCTTCCAGTAATATAATTCTGACTAACATCGAGTTCTTCTAGTTTTTGCATATTTGAAAAATCTACCATATCCAAAGAACGAAAAGCATTTTCAGCTATTTTAAGGAATGTTAAAGTTGATCCAAGTTGTTTTGTTAATACACCAGCAGAAATATTTGATAAAAAATTATATCTGAGATCAAGAGTTTTGAGTGAAGTAAATTTATCGAAAGTTCCATTTTCAATTCCATTGATTCTATTTAAAGTTAATTTGAGACTTTCTACAATATGTTCATGTCCAGGTAATACCTTGTCCTAAAAAGGTGACATTCAAATTATAAAAAGCTTTAATGTACAACTACAGTACTAACCTTTTTCATTTTACCAATTAGATTGTTAAAAAACGTAACATTTTTTGGAATAAAAGTTTTATTTAAGATTTGAATATTCATCGATGTAAATGGTGGATTCATATTTTCGTACCAATAATACGAACCAGTTTTTTCAGATGGTTGACATTCAATTGTTTTGTTAATGCATGTACAATCAGTTACTAAAAAGTTATTTACTTTCATCATTAACTTTTATAAAAGAAAAACTTACATTTTATTTCATTTCCACAAACATAATAATCATATTGAAGAGCAGTATTGTTGGTCGAAGTAACATTGTTGATGGAGTTGTCGTTGAAGTTTGATCAGCATTTGAATTACTAACAATAAATAATAGCAACAAAAATACAAAAAATAATTTCATTGTAGCTTTTAAAAATTTTTATTTCTAAGCAGAATGGAAGCAGTAATTTTTACCAGAACAAAATGATTAATCTGATGAAAGTATTAAAAAGTGCAAAAAAAATTGTCTTGATCTTAAAGATTTTTTCCAATAGCAAGGAAGTAAAATTAAAAAAAAGATTAAATAAGATCAATAGTTATACCAAAAATTGTGAGTATTGCAAAAAATCTTTTTATTATGCATTAAAAAAACTAAACTTATTAATTTCTTGCTTCTTTTTTTCCTTAATTCTCGCTTTCACTTTACGGTTTTGATTCAAATTATGATTCTAATTAAATTAATTTAAACAACTTCTGTTTATTGGACAAAATAGCAAAATATTAAAAAAATGGATGAAAAAAGACGGCTAAAATGATAGGATTGTAAATGTTACATAAAGACAGAAAAAAGGTTAATTACAAAATGTAATTAGACTTATAGTATAAAAAATATGTTTTTTCTGAAAATTTTGTTTTAGGAAAGATTTGAGTGAAAAAAGTTAATACAGTAACAAAACTCATCTTTAACTATAAGCTTTTGCGAGAGCATGTAAAGCACATATAGATTCTATTGTTTGCAACGAAAATTCAATGTGTGGTGGAGGATATCGCAAATCAGCAGCAGCAATAATTTCATCAACAAATTCTTGAAGCTGTCGAGCAAATCGAGGTAAGAAAGAACTAATAAATAAAAGAATAAAACTGACATGTTTTTGTTCCTAAAAAAATGAATTCTTAATCGTGTTAAATTTAAAAATGTTGAAAGTTTACTTTCATAAATACAATAAATTTTTCAGCATTAAAATCATCATCAATATGCCGAAATTCAATGTTTTTCAAATCTGGAAGAATCCAACCTTTTGCGGCAGCGGAAGTTGAAAATGATGGAATATTATGATGGCTAAATGGAGAATTTTAAACTAACAAATTTACATAAAAACGTACAAATAAATATCCTCACTGTTAGGAAGATAACCAAGAATTTTTTCCATTGAAACAAGTAGGCCATTTTCTTCATAAATACACGCTTGGTCACAATATAGTTTTTTCACTGTTCCACAAGATGTCAAAGCTTTAAAATCATCCCATAAAATTTGTTCATTATAAAATACAAGTATTTTTGCTTCACAAACAGCAATTTTTGGAATAAGTTGTGAAATAAAACGTACAGCTGGAAGTAAATGAACTAAAATTACTCCCGTAATCCATAAATTTCCAGGAATATCTTCAATTTCTTTCCAACAGTTTAACTTTTCATTTAAATCCCAATAAACATAATTATCAGCATAAGCATGAAGCCTTTTAACAACAAAATATGGAAAGATTTGATGTTGAAAATATTTGCATACTTGCATAAGCTTCAGTGACATTTGAGGCTTGGCATTTGCTTTCATCCATTTTAGAGTGTCTGTTGGAAAATATTTCTTTTCAATAGGAGGTTTTGATTTAAAAACATCGATCTTTATCGTTGAAGCAATTTCATAAGTGGTTGTTGGAAATACTTGTAAATCCAAATTTTCCATTTTATCAGGTAAATATAACAGTGCTAAAAAAGACAACCTAATAAAAGAAAAAAAACTCCAGCGAAATAAAAAATGGGTTTTTATGGTGACAAAAAAAATATCGTATGATTCATATTTGAATCTGAGGTTACGAGAGAGAAAAAAGACAAATTATTTAGTTATGAAAGATGTCTGATATAAACAAAAAATGAAAGCAAAAGGTAAGGCGGCAGAAGTGATTTGTTTTGAAAAAACTACTATACGGAGTTATGAATCACAATAAAAAGAACATAGCTGTAGCGTGGAAAAAAAAAGATTTCGTCGGAACATAAAGCACAAAGTCTTAGAGTGTGCGTATTTTTTTGTGAAATGTTACAAATGTTAAAAAAAGCGTCAGTTTTGTTGCAAAAGGTGTTTTGATTACATCATAAAAAATATGGGCAGGGAGTTGTTTTTATTAAGACAAAATTATTGATATGATAAATTAAGTTAGCTGTAATAATAATAATAATAATAATAATAATACATACAAAGCATTATTAAAATTGTTTCTGGACCTTGTAGATTTAGTTAAAAAACGGTTTGAACATGATTGAAAAATTGTAAAAGGTTACGCTGAGATCAAATAGTCATTGCAAAAGGCTTTTCTGTATTTTTTTCTTTACTCGAATTCCGAGAAAAAAATTCAAAACATTTATTTAAATTTATTCATTTTTATGATTTATTATTAGTAATAACTTTGGACCATGTAATTTTCTATGATTTTTAATTTTTTAAAATAATTTAAAAAATGTCTTATTGCCTTACAGTTTATGTTAAACATAACGAAAATAATCGGGACATCCGATTAATAACTTTAATTGAAAAAAAGAAACAAAAATACGATGTAAGATCTTCTACAGTATATTTTAAAAAAAATAAAATTCAACAAATAAAAAAAAACAAAACAAAAAAATAACAACAAAATTCAATAATAACTTTTCACTTCATCAAAATCTTCAACAGTTCTTTCATCACCGAAATTTTGATTAACAAAGCCATTCACATTTTGTTGTTGTTGAGTTGTGCTTGTTGTAGTTCTTAAAACTGCCAATCTCTGTGCTAAAAGAACAGCAGCCATTCCAAGAATAAAAGCAACAATAAATAAAAACAATGTTGCCACAGAAATTTTTTCGTAAACAGCTTCTTTCTTTTCTTTAACAGGACATAGTTTTTGCACGGGCTCTTTTTGTGTCCGGTTAACATGCATATGGCCAAAAATGATTCCAAATAGCTTAAAAATGATTAAAAATCATATTCCAGTTGACATAAAGTCATTTTGAGAAGGTGCTTGAAATGTTGAAAAATCATCAAAAAATGACTAATTTTAGCGGTTTTTTGCCAAAATTATTAGAACGAAATTAGATATCGAAAAACCCCTGCACCATTTTTTAGCCCTATATATGTGGAAACTTTTGATAATAAAAGATTAATGCTAGTGCCAAAATTTGAATGCGTTTCAAGTCTCTGAAAATGTGAAAAAACGGTGAAAAATTCAATTTTTTTGACTATTTCTCACGTCCTGCTCGTAATAAAGCCTAGATTAAAAATCCCCTGCACAAAAACAAAGATTTGGGTCTAGTTTACAAACCCAAATTACCTCCAACCCCATTGCATGTCAAAAAAATCGTCTTTCAAGTGATCGAAAATGAAGGGTTTTTTGATGTTATACTATAAGTAACATTTTGGGACTCTGTATTTTGGGAAGGAAGCATATAAATGAAAAATCCTCTTGCCAAATCTTAGCTAGTATACATATGGTTTAAAAAAATGTATAGTTGAGTTTTTATCTCATGCTGTGAAAATTTGTATAAACTTTTTGTACAACACATCTTACTCAGGATTACTGTAACATTAACTTTACCATGATGCCAAAAGTGTACCGAAATAGCAATAAAAATTTCCTCTTGCCAGTTTTTCGGGCATGTTCTTAGGAGTCGAAAACAAGTTACAGATAATTTTTTTGAGGTATATTGAAAATTTGTATAAACTTTTAAGATTTACCTTCATGTTCACCATCATGATAAAAAGCATATATACCGAAAAATCAAAAATCTCAAATACCTCCAAATTTGTATTTAGAATCGATAAAGGGACTATATATGAGACTAAATTTAAAATTTGGGGTAATTTGGACTCATATAACCCATTTGCGATCAACTGAAAGTTAGGGAGCTTATATAACTACTTTTTTGCTTCTGAATCCGGCTCCAGAATCCTTGATCTGTAATAAAAACATGATGCACCTAGTTAATATTAATCAGCAAGTATTTAGCTATCGTTCGGTACCAAAATAACCTATTTACGATGTCTACACGCAAAGCGCAAGTTAACCGGACAAATTAGTATTAAAAAAGAGCCCGTGTTTGACTAATATGAGAAAAGGGAGTATTTCTTAAACCATATGGAGAATTACATTTGAAGGAATTATCTTCTTGTGAATAATGATCAGGTAAAAAACTTTTTAAATTGATTGAATGAGTCGGTGACAGAATGTCATTGATGAGCCATGCCATTGAACAATTACATGTGAATGGATTTCTTCCAAGTCCAAATTCTTTTACAGTATGCCAATTAAGAAGATTTTCAGGAATGATTGAGAGATTGCAAGATTCAACTGAGAAGCTTTCTAGTGGTGGAGAAGTGCCATTCAAAACATTTCCAAATGCATTTTCATGGATAGAAGACAAACGTTCATTTTCATAAAGCATAACACTTTTGAGATTTGGTTTGTTGCAAAATGTGCAGTCATCAATTTTAACTATTTGTGAAGATGACATGTCGAGAGTTTCGAGTCTTGATAAATTTTGAAATACATTATAATTCAAAGAAGAAATTCGAGAAGATTTCACATTTAAATTTCGAAGATTTGTCAGAGCATTAATTGACTTTGGTAATGATATAATACGATTTTGGTGTAGGTTTAAGGTTTCCAAGCTCCTGAAAGGTAAGCAAGAACTTAGCAAAAAAAAAGAAAAAAAAGAAAGCTTACTTTAAATTCGCAAAAATACTATCATTCAATATTTGAATACTACAGGACGAAATATCCAAAAATTTTAAATTGGCCAAAGATGATGGAAAAATATATTTTGTAATATTTCGATTGAAACCAAGGTATCCATTCATGGAAATATCAAGATCTTCCAGTTTTTGCATATTTGAAAAATCCATCATATCCAAAGAACGAAAAGCATTATCAGCAATTTTCAAAACAGTCAAAGTTGAACCAAGTTCTTTGGTTAAAACGGCAGCAGTAATATTTCCCAAAAAATTGCATCGCAAATCAAGTGTTTTGAGTGAAGTAAATTTATTAAAAGTTCCATTTTCAATTTCACTAATTCTACTATAAAATAATTTTAGGTATTCTACAGTATGCTCATGTCCAGGTAAAACTTTTCCCTATAAAATGCAGAATAATTTTTTTTGCATTTATGTACCAATTAATACTTACACTTTGTAATTTTCTAATTCTATTATCCATAAATGTAACATTTTTTGGGATAAAAGTTTGATTTAAAATTTGAATATCCATACTTCTAAATGGTGGATTCATGTTGTCATACCAATAATATGGACCAGTTTTTTCAGATGGCCTACATTCAATTGTTTTGTTAATGCATGTACAATCAGTTACTAAAAATTAATTACTGTCATCATTAACTTTTTTTCAATGAAGAACTTACATTTTGTTTCATTTCCACAAACATAATAATCATATTGAGCAGCAGTTGTGGTGGATGAAGTAGCATTCGGTGGAACGATTGTTGATTGAGTTGTTGTATTTGACACTTTTGCAGTTTCGTCAGCATTTAATATTCTAATTGAAATAAAAAGCACTGATAATACAAAAAATAATTTCATCGCAATTTTGATAATAATATTTTTAAAGCAGTTGAAGAATATTAATAAATTTAGTTATATCACTAAAAGAAAAATTGAGTATTTAGAAGAACCTCTGAGAAATAGAATGATACTGAAAGTACCAATCTTGACCTAATAAACGTTTTTCATGCCAGTGGAAAAAAATTATTAATCGTGAATTAGAAAAATTAATAACCTGAATGATTTTGTCTGTTGCTGTAAAGATCAATAATTCTGCCAATTATCATATCATCGCTGCTTCCCCAATGAAAAGAGAAACTTCTTTTTATACGTTCATTTTGCAGCAAATTTTTTGAATATTTTATAATTATTTTGGTGTGTTTTTGTGTACAACATTAATTAAATGATTGTGAAATATTAAGCAACGGTAAGCGAGAGAATACATATATATAATAACATTATTAATTAAAAATGTTTTTATAGTTTGTGATCTACATTTGTTATAGATATCATTTATCTGTTTTTGTCTTCATGAGCAATAATAAATAATTATGTCGAAATTAAGTTCACTTATTTTGATGCAAAAAAAATTATTTATTACACTCATTATAAAAGCTATATTATTGCTATACACATAAAAACATTTTAAATAATATCAAAAAAGCTTAAAATTTACATGAAAAATTTTTGATAAATAATATTTTTAAAGAAGCAACAGTTTTAAACATAAAATTACAATAATACTTGGTAAGAATGTTTCTGCTGAACTTTTTGGTGTGGTAGTTGCTGGAGGCATGGTTGTTGCAATTTGGGTTGTTAAATTTGCCCCATTAAACCATGAACCAGGAGTTGTGGCAACAGTCTAAAAATTTATTGTTTTTTCTTGCGGGAACTGGAAGGGATAATTTGCATACCTGTGCTGATATTATTGTAAGCAATGCAAGCAAAACAAGAACAATTAATGACAAAGTTGTTGAACGCATTATTATTTATTGATTGTTTTTTTGCAGTTGAATTAAAAAATTAAGATCTTTATATCTAGAATTTTGGTAATTGAGAAGTTACAAATTCATTGATTTAAATAAGCGTTCATAAAAAAACAGTCAAAAAATGAAGTAGAAATAAATAATTTTAAATTAGACATAAAAACATAAAAGTAAAAAATGCTTCCTATTACCATAGCTACAAGTTTTTTACAGCGAATTAAGTCTTAATTTTTTTGTTAGTCATAATTTAGTAATTAATTATTTTACGTTCAAGTAATTTCAACAGGCGTCATCATTAAATGTGCTTACAGAGCGAAACTGGAAAGGAAATTAAAAGTAAATGTGTTTTATATTTCAAAGAATGATGTGAGAACTTCCTGCTTAAAAACGTAATGAAATAAAAACCTATACCACCATTATAGTTTTAGCATACTGTAGACCAAACTAAAATGGCAAATTTGAAAATTTTTTTCTAAAAGTAAAGGAAAACTGATCATCAATAAATGAGCAGAAAAATGTTACAGCATAAAAATTTTTCAATTTGGGATACTTTTATGGAAAGGCAATAACCAAAAAATTTTAGTTTCTCTATCATTCTTTTTATAGGAGCGGTTTTTTGTTAAATGCGAGTAATCCCTTAGTCTTAGTTGAGAATGTGTTTGTCTGTGGAAACTGTTTTTTATATATATTGTTTGGTATTGTTAGAATGTTAAAATGATGAGGATAATGAAAATAATAAGGATTTGTTCCGGAGGCGCCCGGAAAGTAATTATTAGGGCCTTTGAAAGTGGGATCTAAAAGAGAATGAAAAGAATGATGCAAATTTTGTTGAAAATGAAAAAAATGTGAGAGTGAAAATGAGAATGAGGAAAAAAGAATTGAAAGAAAATGGAAATGTGATGGGGATGATGAAAAAATTTACCGCAGGTCTCGGAGGTGCTCATTTTAAAAAGTTATGGCCATTTAAAAGTGAGATCCAAAAAAGAATGAAAAAATGCATGCTAATTTTTGGGGAATAAAAAATGTTAGTGAAAATGAGAAAAAAAGAAAATGAGTGTGATGAAAAAAACAATTTGCATGAGATTTATAGGGAAAGGTTTGACTGAGAAATAATGTGTTGACTTTCGAAACCCGGCTTTAGCCGGGGTTTCGCTTGTCATGAGACTTAATTTTTGAAAACTTTTGTTGTTTTCAAAAAAAAACTACAATAAAAGAAAATGAAATGGTAGTAGAAATTTCCACATAGAAGAATCACATTTTTCTAGATCATGAGTAAAAAAAAACACATTTTCCTTTTTTTCACTGGGGAATAAAGAGCAGAGTGTGCCATTGCACGGCAATAAAAAAAAGTAAAGTAAAACAGCGAAGCCAGGGTCACCTGTGAAGGATTAAAAGATATGAAAAGCAAAGCGATAAAGCGGTGCTGTAGATGCTGCGATAACATTACAGGTAGACACCATTCTGTTGATATAAATAAAATTTTTTAAATAACATTTAGTTTTTATGTAGCCCAAAAAATGGCTAAACAACAAAATAACAAGTGTCAAATGAAAACAGTTATTTTCTTGCAAAACACCTTTAAGAAATTAATTAAATTCATGCGTTAAATTAAAGTTATGACATATAAGTTTTTTAAAAAAGACACCTTTATTTCAAAGAAAAAAAAAACAGAAAAACAAACTGAACTCAAAAAGAATAATGTCTCACCATTTTTATAAAGGCATCAACAAGCAGGTGAGAAAAAAAAGGTTAACACTTAATCTCGTTACCATGGAAATTGACATTAAAGTTTGTAATTTTTTTAACAGAAAAAAAATAAGATGTAGGCGTTTTTAGAACAACGGCATTTTCTCATAACTCATTTTTGTGTTTAAAAGGAAAAATAATTTATAGTTGTATTTGAAATTTAGGGTTAAAAATTACAGGCTAGCGAAAAAAAAGAAAAGGATTTATTAAATGGTTTCTTGGAAGATAAAATTTTGGGGAACATGATGGTTAAAAAGTCCTGTAGTTTTTTTTTGTTGCAGAAAAAATGGAAGTTGAAAAAATACAAAAAAAACGAAGGATAGTACTAAACAGATACAGTGAAATAACATTTACACGAAATTGGGGAATTTGCTTCCTTGAAAATTGTGTTTTAAAATGTGAAAATTATGGTATTTATGTATATTTTTTTAATGCCACTGCTGACAAACAAGCGCATTTTTCATGTAATGTATTTTTAACGTTTCAAATGTTTTACAACTGTCTGTTCGTGGTGTATCTTCGATTTCATCCATAAATGAATAAATAGAAAAAAAACAAATTCAATAAGGATTTATCACGATCACGAAGTTTGCAACTGTTCCAAATATTTTAACATTCAATTTACAAACGAAAAAACAACTTTTTTTTCCAACAAACTGAAAAAATGGGAAAGAAAAGCTGTTAGCAATTGCTGATTTTATCGAAAAAAAATTTGTTTCTTTCAACCCTTTTACAAGCTAGAAAATCGTAACATTCATCTTGAACACACAGCAGTCGTAATCGTCAAAAAAACATGTCAGTTGCAATAAAAACATCATTTGAATATTTAAAATTATTTGATCAATATTTTAGTTTCATCGACATATTCTAACACTAGGAATTTTAAATAGCATAATGTTTAAACAAAATGCTGATAAAATTGATAAAATCTACAAATCGCTGCATATTACAAAGCAGTATTAATCTTTAACTGCCACGGTAATCTCTCCCAAACATGATTTAAAATAATGTTATTTGTGTGTTTCTACGTGTATTAATTTAATGGTAATTGAATATTTGGTTCTCTTTTTTAAAACGCAAATCAAACATAAACATTGAAAACTATCTTTGGGACAAAGAAATTTTTTTCATTCATCTTTAAACTGCTGCAGCAGCTGCCGGGAAAACGCTGTTTTTTTCTGCAGAAAATGAGTAACAATTTTTATGTGAACAAACACGTTCTTTTCGACACTTTTTATTGATTGTTTCTTTTTGAATATTTCATAGATTTGAAAAAGTGGTTAATAAATATCGGGAAAATACGCAAATATGTAAGAGATTTCGATAAAATTCTATGAGTACGTGAGAGTTATTGTTTAGACCTAAATAACGTTCAAGGTTAAAATAACACTTTTTAAAAAAAACTATGTTCATTGAGAAATACGGCAAGAAAGATTAAATATCCTGGTAAATAAGCCGACATTAAACCACTCAAGCAGATCTGATTAATCGAGTAAAGTGTCGGATAGATTGTAGTTGTTTAATCAAATCAATAGAGTGTCATTTAAAAAAATATCGGTCTTATAGTAATCAAAAAATACTCTTTTTCTGACAAACAACATTGAGCTACAGCTTAGTAAATGCCGTATTTTTCACACATAAAATTTATTTACAAAAAACATTCAACTCCTGTAGAAGCAACATTAAAAAATTTAACAAAAAATGACAAAAGTGTTGAAAGTTCCAATTCTTTATTTTATCTAATGAAGAGTGAAATTTTTGTGAACAAAGCAAAAACACAAGTACATAATATAAGCGCAATAACGATTTTACAAAAGTGTGCAAATATTAACTTAAATAAAAAAATAATTGATTGATATTTTACTGACAGCAATCACTTTTATTATATTTCATGACCTAATTATCGCTATTTTTTGGTAAAAAAAGATTCTGGCTAATATTTTGAGTCATTATCAAAGTTTTCAATTTTCAAAATCAACGATGCCAATAAATATCTCTGAAAATTACAGAATTGAATATGTTCCATATCATCGAAACAAAAAAGAAAAACGATTAAAAATCAAATATTTCAATATTTTATTTATGCATGTTATTGTTGCTGCATTTATTTTTATTGTTCGCTTATTATCTTTTGATCTTCTTCTTCAAGAGTCATCATGGTTTCTTACATACTGCCAAATTCTTTTTTGTGCTGCCATCTTTGTTTACCATATTTTTGGTATTATTCAAATAATTTATGAAAGAAATCGATATTCAACTGTTCTTATATTTAATATAACACCGCTTTTATTTGTAAGTTTTTAATGAATCGTCTTTAGTTTATATATAAAAAAATGTTTAACTTTTTTAGGCAATTGAAATTTGTTTTCAATTAAGTTGTTATTTTTCACATTTAGATAATGCTGCAAAACATAATGTGATTCTTCCATGTTCTTTTTACATTCGGCTCATCTTATCTCTGATTATGTATTTGGTAGTAATATTTTTTATCACTTATTCAGAAAAGAAATTCAAAATCTACAGATCTTTAAAACGATATGAAAAATACTTGAATACAAAACCAAAACGGACAACATATCAATTTGAACCAACACCTATGGCAAAAATTTATAGAAATAAAAAAATGCAATATTTTTGGTATCGTCGTTTTTATGTACGTAAAAATTTACTTTCTAATGTATTTTTGTGAATAAATTTTGTTGTTACCTTTTCTTTTCTATTTTTTCGTTTTTTCAATTAAACAGCAATCAAATACAAGCCACAAACTTTTTTCGGATAGGATGAAAGATTAAAATATCCCAGATAATAAGCCAGCATTGAACCACTCAAGCCGCTCAGATTTGATTAATCGAGTGAAATGTCGGATAGATTGTGGTTGTCTAATCGATCCTTGGATAGGTGTGGCATTTAAAAAATATTGGTCATATAGTAATCAAAAAATATACTTTTTCTGACAAACAACACTGAGCTTTCTTTTTTTATTTTTCCATATTCATTTTTAAAAAACAAAAATGCTGTAAACACAATGCAAAATATTGTTGAATCAAAAAATGTTTTTTAGCTTTAAACCATCAGAAAAAATAATGCTTTATTTGCGAAAACAATTTAACATTTGTTTTTGTAGATAGACATCTTTTTGTCGACATTTCTCGCTTTTTCTTCATTCAGTAGATTTCTTGAATATTTCCTAAATTTTGAATAAACATTTTACAAAAGCAGAAAAAATGTAAAATTCTATTATTAAATAAATCGGGATGTTTTGTGTAAGCTAACAATTAAAATTTGTGTTTTTGTTTTTATGAACTCAATGGCACAACCCCTTTTTAATTATTTTGTATTTGTCAAACATGTCAAAAATAAAATATATTTAATTTTAATCACTGTTACACATGGTCCTTTTTTTGTTTCTCTTTGTAAACATATAAAACTGATCTTTTTCCCACACTTAAAAATTTAATAACAAAAAAAGCAAGTAAGATTCAAATCTTGTTGAAGCAATATTAAAATATTTAACTATAACTGTAATGAGAAAAGCGTTGAAAATTCTGATTCTTTATTAATTTATTTAATAAAGAGTAAAATTTTTGTGAACAAAGCAATAGCGCAAGTACATAACATAAACGCAATAATGATTTAACAAAAATGTGTAAAAGTAACTAATAACATTTGCACATTTTTTAATTTAATTGTAAAATAGAAAAATAGTTGATTGATATTTTACTGACAGCAATCACTTTTTTATATTTCTTGACCTAGTTATAGCTATATTTGGCAAAAATAAATTTTGTCTGATGATATTTTGAGTTATTATCAAATTTTAAAATCACCGATGCCTTTAAAAATCACTGAAAATTATAGAATTGAATATGTTCCTTATCATCGAAATAAAAAAGAAAAATTATTAAAAGTCGAATATTTCAATGCTGTGTTTATTCATACCATTGTTGTTGCAGCCGGTTTTATGCTTCGATTATTTTCTCATGATCATCTATTTCATGAATTCTCACGGTATATTACATGCTTCCAAACTCCCATATGTGCTTTCAATTATATTTTATACTGTACTCATCAAACAAGTATCAAATTTATGAATCCTTAAATCGATATGAAAAATATATGAATACAAAACCAAAGCGACAAACATATCAATTTGAACCAACACATATGGCAAAGATTTTAAGAAACAAAAAAATGCAATATTTTTGGTATCGTCGTTTTTATTTACGTAAAAATTTATCTTTGTAATGTTTTTTTGGTGAAAAAAAATTGTTTTACCATTTATTGTTGACTGATAAGCATTAAATTTGAAGTTAGTCGGGTGGAACGTCGGATAGATTTTGGTCGTCAAAATGACTCGGGCACCATTGAACAGTAATCTTAGCTTCTAAAACTTCATAGGGTTCAGGCTAGCTTTTGATATTTTATGCAATCTTTTTTGAAAAACGACAAAAAAGTAATGTTCGAGCTCAAGTTTTTCTTCGTTTTGTTTTCACATATTTATTATTTAAAAAAAAGGTTTGAAATAACAGCAACCCTTTTTGCGACGGAAATAAATGTTTTTTTTGTTTAGCATTAAACCTACAGAAAGAAATGATGTTTTTTTTTGCAAAAAATGTGTAATATTTGTTGTCGTAGATGATCGTGTTTTAAAAGACTTTTCTTGCTTTTTCTTTTTTTGACGATAATCTATTTTTGAATATTTCTTAAATTTTATAAATCGACGAAAAAATGTTTTTAAAATACGCTATTAATTTTTAAAAGTTTGATAATATTTTTTTTAATTAAAAAGCTCCAAGTGGACAAGCATATGGATGCATCATTATTTATTGTGATTTTGCAGGTGCACCTATTTCAGTTGAAGTTGAATAAAGACTTTTTTTATCTTTTGGATCAAAATAAATAAACGTAACAAAAATAAAAGCACAACTCTGTTCTAACTATAATTTTTGTTTCAAACGGTCCTCTTTTTTGTTTCTCTTTGTTAACACTTTATTTTTTATCATGCGTTTGATTGATTTTATTTAATCCTTATTTATTAAAAACAAATGCTATTCAACTTAAGATTAAAAGAATATTGAAAAAAATTTTGGGACGGATTGTTGTCGTTTTTCCTCTTTTACTTTTTTTTCTGTCAGCGGCGATTTGAATTTTTTATAGCATTTTAAAAACTGATAAACAAATGATTCAACAAATTTAGGATTAATGAAGAAAAATAAAACATTAGCAAAACCTTACAAGCATTATTTTGCCATATCATTGTTCTGCTCATTGCACCATAAAATATTTACCACTAACAATTTGTAAATGCAGTGACATAAATGTTAAAATATCTTCCAATTTGCAATCTTTGATTTTTATTGCATCATTTTGGTCTAAAAAAGCCAACAGGGTTTCGTCAGAAATAAGTTCTTTTTTTTCAACTACCTTTGAATTATCAATAAAAGGATGTTTTTTTCGGAAACAGTGTAATGGTTTCTTTGGAGAAAAAGCTTTTAATCGATATTCATTGCTTTTTCCTCATTTTAATGACAACTTTTTTTGAATATTTCATAAATTTAAAAAAAACTAAAAAACATACATCTAATAAATGCACAACTAAGTGTGATAAAATGTTGTGTACAAGTTTAGTTGGAATTATATTTAGTAGCAGACCATGTACTCTCTTCTTCTTCTTTTAATTGTCAAAAATGCTTTTATTTATTAATTTACATTTAATCCCTTTTTAATCCTTTTACGAATAATAAAAACAAGTGTTTTCTTCTAAAAAAGCGTTTCACTGTTTTGTAAGCATCAGTTTGTCGACATCTTTTTCTTTTGCTTTTTTTTTGTCGGTGGCGATTATCATTTGAATATTTTGTATTATATTTAAAACCGATAATAAAATGTGAAAAATTTGGGGTAAAAGAGAAAAAGTTTTTGTAAAATTTTGCAGGCAGTAGTTGTTTTAAGATAAACGCATTTTTTCATAATCCTTCTCATAAAATATAATTTATTTACAATCCTAAATACCCGTCAACATAAAACCAATAATCTAAAAAATAAACAAATTTTGGTAAAAACAATTCTGGAATTAACACCGCACATGACAGAACAATAATCTCCAATTCAATTTTCTTCCATTTCAACTCCAATTTCCCAAATTCTGATTTTGGCAGTCCTGATTTGCATTTGAAAGATATAATAAAATCCACTACAATAAATATTACTATCAAAAAAGGATATGGCGGAATAATCCATTTATACAATTCTAATGTAGCATGTTCATCATTTCGATTACGGTAATAACATTCGAGATATTTTTGTCTTTGTTGTTGATATAATTCATCGATTCTTTCCCACATTGATAATAGCTCTTCAAAAACTTTTATTCTTGGGGTTCGATAACTTTCATAATAATGTGAAATTGCATTAATGTTTTTAGAGGTTTGAATATTGGTGATAACCTAGAAATGAATTACGTAAATTTACGATTTTTAAGTAATAGTGACACCGAAAAAATAAAAATAAAATTTTCTTTTCTCATAATTTAGCACATTCACACACATTATGAATTACTCAGAAATTTCTGTCGAATAACCATGATTCCCTCTTTAGATTTTTAACATACCCGTTTCAGTGCTTTATATTCAATAACCAGCTTTTCAAATTTATCAAATGGCAAAATATTTGTTCCATTACATGGCATCAATAGATTTCCAGACCCAATTGTCATTAATAATAAAGGTCTTACTGTTATCAAAAAATAAACGGTTGCTAATGCTCTAGTAAGAAAATAATGAAGTTGCTCCAAATTTCTGTTATAACGCTAAAAAAGACAAAATAAAACCAAAATTATCATAAAGATACCATTTACCCAATACGAAAATGCCCAGTCAGGATTGTAACATTTACACAGCTTTGGTTTAAACCATTTCGAAAATCTCATAGTAATTTAAAACATTTTTAAGAGATGGCACGTGTTTTGGAATGTAGCTCACATAGTTAAAGATGCTTCTTTTTTAGCAGCAGCCAGCAAGCAACAATTCCAAAATAGTGTAAAAAAGAAAACTTTGACACTTCTTTTGCTGCAAACAAAAAAAGCAACATTTTCTTTTTTTGTCCACAAAAAAGAGGGGTGAGTTTTTAAGCAGGCATTTATTGATTTGCTTGACCATTAAACATAAGAAGAAGAAAGAAACTTGTTAAAAAAAGAGAAAAAGGCTTATGTTGGACAAAAAGAATAAAAGAAAGAAATGTAGTAAAAAAAGTTTTAAATTTTATGTAGCTTGCAGTTTTTTTCCTGCTATTTTCACAAATTTGGACAGTTATAGGTGCATCAGAATAACATATTTTTTGTGATTATCTATTTTGACCTTAGTCTAGAAGCTAAAAAATAAAGTGCGATGTTATGATTATTATCATTGCAAAAATAGCTTTAAAAAAATAAAATCAAAAATTCTAATGTAAGATACTCTCTTTAATAATTTTTTTTCGACTAAATCGTATTTTTATTCCCAGTAAACAATATTAGTTTAGAGTGATTTGTATTAATTTAGATTTTTTTAACATTACAGCTTCCACCTTTTTCAAACAAACAGAAACCGAAAAAATGTTTTTGTGGCTTTAAAAAAGATTGCAAGAAAAAAATTAAGCTGTTATCAATGTTTGGTAACATTTTTAAAAAAAGGAGAAAAAAAGTGTTGTGCGTCTTTCGCTTTCTCATGTCAAAAATGATGAACATAAATAAAAAACCAACCTTGTACAAAAGAAGGGAAAAAGTGTTACACCTCTATTTTTCCAAATTGCTGTGTGTGAGGTGGTTTTCTTTTTTTTTGATTATATTGTTCTGCTCATAAATATTTCGCAATAAAATTCGTTTGTTTACAACTTACTGCTATTCTGATAATTGCTGGATATTATTAACAAAATGGAAATGGAACGACATTATGTTAAATTTTTTAAAATCAAATATCCAAATACTTACACAACAGCGAAAAAATTACGACCTTCAATTACCTTCAACTCTAACAACGTTAAATGTCAGAGATGTCTTCCTGCTCCATTACTTTCATATATCCTTAAATCTGCAAATGCTGCTGTGCTTTTAAAGTTACAAAAGTCGTGCAAATATTTCTATTTACTTCATCCAATTCATTTATGCAAGAATATTTTTGTTAATACAATAACTGAATTTCATATTGACCCGGAATCTGTTTATTTACCTTCCAATGACACCAAATCTCCTCGACTAAAAAACATTTATTTAACTGATCAGCTTGCTTGTTATGATGAACAATGGCCAGATGAAAAAATTAATCGTAAATTTGTATCATCGTTGATTTCACAGCTATATAAATGTGATGTAGTGTCCCTGTATATCCCCCATCAAGATTTGACTCTTAAAGAATTTGAATTTCTTATTTCAAGTGGAAAAGTTAAAAATTTCGATATGCAGGATACGGTAGTTGTTGATGAAAATGGAAAGAAACTTCCACATGTTCGAATTCAAATGGCACTTTACAAACATCGACGTCAGCTGGAAAGTTGTGCTAAATTTTGGTAAATAAAATTTGCATTTTTTTCTTTTATTGTGCAATGCATTTTTATTGTTATCCGGTGGGACTAAAAAAGTTTGATTAATGTTTTACCATTTTGTTTAATGATCTCATGAACGAAATTCTTTTTACTGATTCAAATGCAGATTTGTAGTTTCTATTTTTAGCCTTCATTAAAGTGCTTTTTTTGTCAAATTTTTCCAAAGTTTTTTAAAAATATTTTTTTTGCGTTTCTGTGTGTGATTAAACGTTGAACTTTATCCTTAACAAACTATTATGACAATTTTGTTTAATTGAACTCTATAAAAGAAGACAAAATTTTTAACAATTCGCATGCCTCTTTAAGCTTCTGCTTCATCCGTTGCTTGCTTTCAGCATCATAATTGTCATCCAATAAACAAAATCCAATTTTTTCAGGCCGTTTTCCTAGCTCTTTTGTTAACATCTTTAGCTTTTGCCGTAAAATCATTGCCATCAAAAAGCTTGGTGAAGCTGCTTTTTTATCTCCATCAAAATTATCGAACTCTAGAAGAACCGGATTATCGTCATCTTTTGTTACTTCAAATCCCCATGTTTCATCTGCTTGAATATTTTCAACGGGCATTGACATGATTTTTGTAAAATCTGAAATGGCAATTTATGCTTTTTAATAGAACTATTTGGACCTACCGTATACTACAAAGCTTGAGCTTAATTTTTGATTTTCAAGTGCTTTAATTCCAAATATTGGTTTTTTACTTGCAAAACTGATTATCATTGCCTCACCACTTGAGCCTAATATATTACTTTAATATATACTTAATTACACAATAAGTGTATCTTACCATTCCATCCTTCAAGAAATTTGTAACTTTGTGCATCAGCTTTGTAAACACAGATAACAGAACAAAACCCTAAAAGACCAATCACAGGAACTTTTTCTTCTAAACCATTAAGCTTTTCTGGTAAAGATTTAATTTTTGGTGGTATTAATTTTGATGCTGTTAAGCTTGGCCAATTTTGTCCATCAACTGTAAAAGATAGCATGGTAGAGTGGCAAGTTTTTGGTACCGCAATTCTTTCAGCAACTTCAATTTTACCAGTTTTTTGATCAATATATTTTATCTGCAAAACGGATTATAGTTATTATAAGATATATTTTTGCTGCTACAACTCACAAAAACTTCTGGAATAAATTGCCTAAGGATATATGTCTTTGAAAATGCCAATTTTTCACCAACATTTGTTGCTATAATCTCAATCTCTTCGCCATCAGAAGATATGTAAGTAATAAAATATTTTCTAACACAAATAAAAAAATCAAAAACAAATTTTCGTATATTATTAAGCATCCATCTTGATATCTCTATTACAGCATGAGCTGTAAAGATTTTAGCACTATCTTCTAAGCCAATAACAATTCCCTGCTTTAATTCTGCATGCAAAATTTTTTCTTTTACATATTTGAATAATGGCATTGATGGCTCTGTAGATGAAATGATAATCTTTGTAAAGCCACCAGAGCCCATGATTTGATCATATAATACTTGTTCGCTTTTATATTCTTCAAGTAATATTTTGTGTTGATGCAGCCTTGTAATCATTGTAAATCTCATCCACATCATATATTTATATTCACTAACACTCAAGCTATCTTTATTTATTACAATCATTAATATCGTATGTGTAGTTTCAACTTCAAATGGAATAGATGAAGCAGAAGCACAAAAGATTTTAGCAATCTCAAAATATTCATCAGTAATAAACCAAAATTCAAGGCTATTAGCAGTTAACGTTGATCTAACAGCTTTAATAAAGTTATAACTGTTAGAATACTCTTGTGGATCATAATCAAAAATATTTAATATTATAGCAAGATATTTATTTTTACCACAAAATAGAATTGGAATATTATCAATAAATGTTTTTGCATTATCAAACATCCATCCATCAATTACTGTCCACTGTCGTTCATTATCATATGAAGAAATTGATAGCTTTCCGTTTACAGTTTTAACATATGCAATATATCCAACTTCTGGACGATTAAATAAAGTTTGTAGAAAGTTCATCAGCAAAAAAACGCGGGCAGTAAACAAAAAAGTTTTGTTGTTTGATCAAACAAATGAAATATTTGCTTTGCGAACGCAATACCACATCGTATTAGTGGCCATTGGAAATTTGCCAAAATAAATTTATTTTATTTTTTCATTAAATACATTAAAACTTATGAGATATATCAAAATATCAAACGACCAACTCGTCAGAAAAATGACAAGCTTCTCATTTGACTAAAGCCAGATATTGTGTTACAAATAAAAAATTGTGTACAAGAGATTACCAAGCAAAAAGATCAAATATTATATTAAAAGAAATATTTGAATGCCAAAAACACTAAAGCAGCGAATAAAATAAAGAATTTCTAAAATCGTGATTGAGCATCTAGCTGGCAACGATATTGATGAAATATCATTTGTATACGAACATGTGGAAGTTTTTTTCCATTTTCATCAGAAACTGTTGTATCTTGCATATCCACTTTCTTAACTCTTCCACTTGAAATAAGAAATTCAAATTCTTTAAGAGTTAAATCTTGATGTGGGATATATAAATATTCAACATCACATTTATGCAGTTGTGGAATTAATAAGGATACAAATTTGCGATTAATTTTCTTTAAAACTGCTTCATTTTCCAGATCAGATCCAATTAGTGTTTCAACATATTCGTCATAACATGCTAGTTCGCGAGTTAAATAAACATTTTTGAGACGACGAGATGGTATTTTTGTATCAAAAGATGGTAAATAGATTGAATCTCGATCAATACGAAATAGAGTTTTAGTATTCACAAAAATATTTTTGCAGAGATGAATTGGTTCAAAAGCATAAAAATATTTACATGTTTTTTGCAGCTTTTTTAGTACTGCAGCATTTGCAGATTTAAGAATATATGAAAGTAATGGAGAGGGAAAGCAGATTTGTCGTTTAACATTGTTAGAATTAAAGATTGCATGAGGTTTTGTCTTTATTCGAGGATATTTAATTTTAAATAATTTAGAATACCCAAATGCCGGGACCATTTTGTTTAAATTTTATCATACAACCTAAAAAGAATAATTTAAAAATAGTTAATCAATAAAAAAAACTGTAATTAACAAATGCTTGCACGAAAGAATAGCTGAATAGCTAGCTTACTTTCTTGCTGGTTAACAAAAGAATATGCTAAAGCTTTTGCTCACTCAAAAATTGTAGTATGATCGGGAAAAAGAGTATTGCAATGCACAGTGGGAAAACATAAAACGAGGGAATGTTAAAAGTTGCAGAAAAAAATTTTACAAGATTTAATGAAAAAAGCGAATAAAGGGCATACAGTAAACTTTGTTAAAGAGAAAAGGCAGAATTAAACATTAGCGTTAAAAACTGTTGATGATGATTCAATGTTATGAAATAAAATTTTGTGTAACAAAAAAAATTAAAAAAAAGCATTATTTTTTTAACTTTTAAGCAGTTGCATCAGCAAGGAAACGTTATAAACAAAAAATCAAGTTTTGTTGTTGTAGCTATAAAAGCGCGAAACAGTGTTACCTTCATTTTTGCGAAAAAAAATCTGACTTTTAAAAGTTGTTTTTGCATTCACAAAAAGAAATTAAACAATGTGTTAATTTAAGATGGCAATCAAATTTTGGAAAGTGTCCAAAACTGAATAACTCAACGTCTTTATTATTTCTATAATTATTTTTATCACAATAATAAAAGTGTCGATTTGTTGCTTTATTGTAAAAAATTTTTAAAAATCGTTTATGGTGTACATCATTTAATGTTGAAAAAGTTACATTAAATACCTCAACTTTATTTACCAAGTCAAACATTTATATTAAAAATTATCTAGGAACGTTTAAAAATGTTGAAATTATGGTAAAAACTATTACTAATAACATTTTCATCAATATGATTTAAACGATATAAATCCATCAAACAAAACAGAGCCGCAAAAAGCATTGAAATAATTGGAACCGCAAGATAGATTAAAACAATTGGGTTCAATCCCACTCGGTAATACAAAAGATAAGCAGAAATTATAAACATCAATGATAAGGTGAATAAATTACAAGAATTTGTGGTAGCTTTTTTCTTTAATATTTCAAGCTTTTTTGAGATATTTGTTGCTGCATTCTTTCCTCGAATTTTAAGTTGGCTTTCAATTTGAACAGAAATTTTATCACGTTTAATTCGAAGATTTTTAGTAATAGACTGAAGATACTGAGATGTTTTGCTGTCAATTTTATGATCATTTTCAAGAGCTTTCTTTCCATCTGCAACATCAATCAACTAAAAAAAGATTTTGTTTATACCTTTTTAATTTCCAAACAAATGAGAGTTACTATCCTCTTTTTCTTGTAGCTGTAACTTTGTTAAAACTTACCATTTGCAAACCAGCTCTTCTGCTTTTTAAAACTTTTAATTTTTCAATGGAAATTAATTCATTTTTATTATCGCGGCATCTATTTAATTGTTACCGCAAAATTAATGAATTTTGACCGCAAATTTATTTTTTTTCAAATAATAAGTAATATTTTATGCTGAATGCTGTGGCCTCTATTAAAATGGATTAAATGATTCTGGAAGCTCCAGATTCTTAAATTTTTAAAAGTTTTTTCTTCAAAATTATTTTTTGACCAGAATTTTACGGGGAGTTCATTGGCCTCTATAAAAATAGTTGGAGGATTCAGAATCAACGGATTCAGAAGGCGAAATTTTTTTATCAATAATCCAGACAAACAATAATCTTTTGTTGCCATCAAAATAACTTTCTAAATAACACGAAGCTTTTAAAATCCACACCAATACAAAAAAAATGACAGTAAAAAAAACAAAGTGTGTTTTAATCTATAATTCAAAATGCAATAGTATTTTTATAAAATACTTATTAAAAAATAAATTTTTTTAAGAATCTGGAGCTTCCAGAATCATTTAATCCATTTTAATAGAGGCCACAGCATTCAGCATAAAATATCACTTGTTATTTGAAAAAAAAATAAATTTGCGGTCAAAATTCAATAATTTGCGGTACTGAAAATATTTGCGGTCAAAATTCATTAATTTTGCGGTAACAATTAAATATTTGCCTAACGTAAACTAATAAAATTGCAATAAAAATGTTCATCTAAAAATTCAGTAGCTTGTAAAAACTTAAAATAATTCGTATTCGAAGCTTACCACATAACAGAATTCATTATATTTAGCCTGTGAAACTGTAACAGAATCATCGTCGTCAAAAAATTCTTCATCAGAACTTGGATTAATACAATCAAAAGAATCTAGCGAAGAAATATCGGACATTACTTTAGGTTTTTCGGGCAATGAAGAAATAAAAAATGTTTTGCGAAAAATGAGAGAAAAAAAATAAGACAACGTCTCAAGTTTGTCCTTGCATTAGGGAGTGTTGTCTTTTTTTCATTCAGCTCTTTCATGGTTAAAAAAGGATCTAAAAATTTTGCAAAATATATGGATAAATAAACAAAAAATAAACAGGATACTGTAGCTAACAGAATGTTTGGCTCTTGTAAATTTTTATTTTTGCTGCTAGATTTCTTAAAATTATTAACAACAATATGCAAATTTGGTATGCATTTATTGTACTTATAACAGCTGTAATGTTACCACCACTTTATGAATAAAAAAATTGCTTTATCTGATTACTGTATCATCCATTTTTTCATTAAAACAAATGTAAGATAATATAAAAACTTTTATAGCTACTTTCAAGCTTTTACGCATATACACCAGCAAGCATTGAAAAGTGTTTTTTTCCAAGGCCACGAAAATATTTCCAGCCATTTTTTGACTAAGAAAGCAGCTGTCAGATTTTTTTTCATGGAAACTGAAAAAACTGCAAACGTCGTGGGTGGTCTTCATTTTTTATGAAATTGGCATTTTTCCAAGCGCATCTGGATGCAGCAAGGTATAAGAAAAGAATAAATAGCCTTCAAACGTTTTTTTAAGGAAAAAAATATGTTCACTAGTCAGGGCTGAACGAAATTTTCATCGCAAAAAAAAACAAAGCATTATTACCTGACAATAAAAAGAAATAGAGTAAAAAAGGCAAGTTAGGTAAAGTGTGTTCTGTCAAGGATTAAAGAATATAAAAAGTGGTACTGTTGTGATTACTTACATAACTTGGAGACTCCATTTTATTTCATAGACGAAAAATGTTTCTTTGAACTATACAGTTTAAACTATAAAAATCTGCTAATTAATTAAGAAAATAGATGCAGAAAATGCTCATCTTAAAATTTTTTCTCTATTCTTTACTTTTCAACTACTAAAAGACGCGAAATAGAGGACTTTTTTTGTAGATGAATATTTTAGATGTTATTTTACGCTTTCCGAAGACAGAACCGCGTAAGTCGATTGATTCTTTTTATTGCTGATTATAAAATGAATACCTAATATATTTCAGGAACCAAAAAAGAAGCATCAAAAATGGAACAACACATAATGGCAAAAGTTTTAATATGAATGAAGCAATTAGAAGTGGATTAACTAAGATACTACCAAAAATCAGTTTTAAATATATGTCATTTATATATTTAATGGATTTTGTTGGTTGGTTTTATCATTCTTGTATTGCATTATTGTAATATATGTGCTTATTAGTATATGAAAATTTGGGGTATTCAGGATATGGAAATAGAGAAGAAATAGCTTTTAAACAAGTAAATGACAATAGCTGACTAGTTGTTATATTTTTAATACTGTAACTTGTTTTAGTTATATGAACTGGCAAAAAAACAAGTTTCAATTCAACAAAATTTAACACCTAATATTAATTTCAATTTGGATAATGCAATTCAAAATAAGCTTTCTGATATTATTCGTAAAATCAAAATTATGGAGAAATAAATGCATCAGTCTTCAAAAACTGAAGGATTTAACGGTTTTTGTTTTAAAGAATCGCAACGCTTTGTTTCTTCCTCTCAATAAAGACATTCCCAAATCGATTTTGCTATCCTTTTTTTATTGCACAATAAAAATAGTTTTTCATTTGTTTTTAATTTCTTCATAGTTTTCTTTTTTCTACAGAGTCTATCAAGCTTTAATAAAATATGTCAGAAGAAGAAGATTTTTGCTCAACAACTTCTGGCGAGGAAGCAGAAGTTAAACAACATGTTTCATCCAATGTTATTTTTCATATGCAACTTGAAAGATTTCATGTTTTTAAAGCTCAGGATCATGAAAAAGGTCATTTTGATTGTGTAATAGAAATTAATGGAAAAGTATGTTTATAGTATTTTTTATGTATTTTTATAATCATATCTTTTTTAGAAGCTTTATTGTCATAAATTTGTTTTGGCAACTGCATCCGAAACTTTCAACGCTTTACTCTCGGATCGATGGAACAAGAGCAATGACAATGTAATCAAAATTGATAATCCTTACTACACTTATGAATGCTTTTATGAATTTATTGCATTTTTATATTCTGGTTTTTGCACTATAACTAATGACAATTTTCAAGTTCTAACAGATATGGCAGAATATTATGGTATTCATTTTCTTAAACAACTTTGTGATGTATTTGTATCTCAATTGACTATTACACTCAAAAATGTTGAAGAAATGACAGAATTTATTGTTAAATATTCATTAGAAAAGTCAATGGAAAATCTCAAACAATATGTTATCAAAAATTTTAAAGAAATTATTAAACGACCAAAATTTTATGGATATACGAAATCATTTATGGTATTTTTGTCTACTGTAATTGAGCTTAAAAAGCAACCAATATTTTTTAATGTTGTAAGTTGTTTTTTTTTATTTGGCAGATATAGTGATAAAAAATATTTAGATTTGTGAATGGGGACGTCATCACGCAACAATCAAAAGAACAGAATTAAAAGACGGAAACTTTAGTGTTTATGAATATGCTAAAGACCAGCTGGTTGAAATTTTGGGGAATCTTGATTTTTATAAAATGGATTTCATATTTATTAAAAAATTTGTTGGTAATTTTTTACACGCTTTTTCATACATACAAGTGATATATTGCTTCATTTATTTCAGTTGAAAAACGTGTCCTATTTTCTCCTTCTTATTTGTATGGCATTGTTGCGAAATGTAAAAAACCTGGATATGATGAAGATGATTGCTTTGATCTTGTAAGTTGATTGTTCTCTACTTATGATTCGAAATTAAAATAAACAATATATTTCAGTTATATTGGCTTGCAAAAGAGGAAGCAAAAAAGAAGCAGCTAAAAGGAACAGCAACAATTGATAACAAAATGATTAATATGGATGAAGCAATTAGAAGTGAATTAGCTGATGTAGTGCCAGAAATCAATTTTAAATATATGTCGTTTAAATATTTAATGGATTTTGTTGGTCAGTTTTTTTTATTCTTGCATATGATTGCTGTAATGCATGGCTTTTTTAGTTGAAAAAGGATTTGATTTTTCATTGGTTGAAGTATATGAAAATTTGGGATATTCAGGATATGGAAATAGAGAAGAAATAGCTTTCAAACAAGTAAGTGATAGTAGCTGACAAATTGTTACATTTTTAAACTGTAACTTCATTTAGGTATATGAATTGGCTAAAAAACAAGTTTCAATCCAGCAAAACTTATCACCTTCTGAAAATTTCAATTTGGATAATGCAATCAAAAAGAAGCTTGCTGATGTTATTCCGATTGTTGACTTTCGTAAAATGTCTGAACAATTTTTGACGGATTTTGTTGGTATGTTCTTTTTGTTAAGAGATATCACAAAAATAACTTTTACATTTTTGCAGCTGCAAATGGATTTATTACCGTAGAACAAGCTCAAGGGGTTCATGATATTTATGGTAAGTTTACTTTTAAAGTTTTTTTTTGCTGGTTTTAAAACCTAAATTTTCTTTTTAGTTGAAGTGGAAAACAATGGCAAAACTCTCATCGCAGTCTTCAAAGATAAATTTGGTATTTATGAAACCGTACAACGAAGTATTCGTCACACTAATTTTTTCAAATTTTTATCTTTAAAACAAAAACCACGATCATGGAATAAATATTGTTTATGTCATAACACTACTTTCAAGGTTCCATCAATTTCTTCTTCTTCAGTAATGAAAATGAAAGGTGTTCAATGGTATCTATGTTTTGAAGCAAATGGAAATTTAACTGTAAAACATCAATCACTCATCGATAGAAATGATTTTTTAATTGCTGAAATGAGATCAAAATCAAATGAAAATTTTGCTTTTAATACTGATGAAAATGCAAAAATTTTGACATATTATAAAAATGTTTGTTTTGTTTAAATTATTTTTTTATATTAAAACGTATTCTATGAATTTTTTTAAAGGTTTAGCTATATTCTGGCACAGCAAAATGACCTTCCTGTATCGACCCAGAAATGATACCTAGGTTTTCGACCATGCTTAACAAGCCTAAATCCAAAATATTAGCGCTTTAACTCAACCTTAACCCTGAAGTTTTTGGTCTCGAAACGAAAATATCCACGTTATTTCAAGTGGATGCCATATATGTATTTTCTTTAAAGTTGTTGATATTCTTTCACCTATATAGGTTTTCGAGGTCGAGGAATCCGAAATTCGCTTTTTTGAACGATAATTTTCGCTGCAAGACCCATTTTTCACACTACGGCACTTTTTGTGCCGTCGTAACTTTTCGGCAAGTGCCCAGCTGGGCGAGTGAGTATTACCATCAGATTCAGCGCCTTTTTTTACCCCAGGGCGTGGAAAATGGTAAAAATGCAGAGGGGCGAAAATTGGGTTTCGTATTGTTTAAGTTGACTTACTGTGAAAAAGTTGTCTTGGTCCCCCCTGTGCTCCAAAAATGAGAAAAAAATAAAAAAAATTTTTTTGTCTTAAAATGTTTAAAAATCGTAACTAATATTTATAGTATCAATTTAAAGACGATAAAAAAGTGTTTTAGCATTTTTAAATGCTTTTATACGTGGGAAAACAACGAAAATTACGGTATTTTGTCAAAGTCTTACTTAAACTGCAGCACTATTTAAGTCGTATATATAATATCCGCGAAGTTGTAGCTGTAATTGTATTACAAGCATCTTTTTTAGGGTTTTACAACAACATATGGCATCTAAAGCATCGAAAATGTTGTTTGATCCAAATCAAGAAGAAGAAGGTCCATCTGCAAAGAAAAGAAAACCTAATGGTGATAAATTGATGGCTGCTTTGATCCAAAAGTAAGGAGTATATATATATTCTTATTTACAGTATTCCTTTGTTAAACAAATCTCGTATTTTTAGACCGAAGTTGATTTGCCTTAATCCTGACATTCTTGAAGAAATTCTTCCTCAATTCTCTGGTACTGATGAATCCGAACATTTAAGAAAATTCATGGCTTCTGGAAAAGAACCTTCCAATGCAGCGCTAAGATATTTTTCACATGTTTCTTTCGTTGAAGTATCAATCGGGTTTTTAATAGTTGTAAGTGTTTCAAACTTATAAGTGTTCAAGTCATTTATTAAAGCAAGTTTTTAGCACGTTAAACGCTTTCCTGTCGAAAAGGGTGCTGAAACAAACTTTCATCTTATTCCTTTAAAATTTGAATATTTGGAAAAAATTATGGTTGTTTTGGCAAAATTCAATAAAAATGTAAGCATTGGGTTCGGTCCATTAAGCATTTGTCCATTAAGCAAAAGAGGAAAGTGGGCTCTTGTGAATCTTATTCGACAAGGTACTTTTCTTTATAATTAACCTAATTCTTCACATCAGTATAGCTATACACGTTTTTTTTCAGATCTTGAACGTGTTTATTTTGGTGCTTTTTGCGAAATTTCTAAGGGCTACATCAAATTTTTAAGGAAGAATGTTCATTTAAAGAAGTAAAAATGTATCTTTGTGAACCTTCAAAGCCTTCATTTACGGCAAGTTTTTTCAATGTAAAAGGAAACTAAAAGTATGGTAGTTTTCAGGATTTTCTCCAAATGAAAGCTTCTAAACATTGCATTATTACTCATTTTCAATCTGTTCATTGTTATATTCTTAATAATATATGGTTTGTTCATTGTTAAATTTTTTATACCTAAATTAATTGCTAAATTTTAGCCGTACTTTTTCTGCTGTTCAACATTTAATCATTGATTCAGGCTGTTCATGTGAACATTATTCCTTTGTTTTTGAAGAAGAAGATATTCGAGGTTTCTTGGACTGTCTTGTTAAAAATTTTCCTAATCTTCAAACTTTGGATGTTTCATTTTATTCAAGTCAAAATGAAATGGTTATTCCGGGTTGGAAAAATGTATGTGCAGAAATGGTAAAATTTACTCCTGAAACATTTCATAACCTTCCATCTCATCTCAAAGGATCAATCAAACTTTATTATGGGGATTATTCTACTTCATTTAAGAATGTAAGATTATGTTTTTTAAATTGTTATTATCTTTTATCTTTTTCTAGGTTATGGATGAACTTGATGAAGATGCTGGAGTCGAAATAGTCAATAATTCTGCCAAAGAAGATTTTGAAGAAAGCAAATTAATTAAAAAATTTAATATTCATGATGGTTTAACTTTTAAATATGAACTTGGTTTTTATGATTCAAATAGCGGTGAAGAAGAAGAAGATTCAGAAAATGAAGATGGAGAAGAAGATAATAGCGAAGAAGATTCAGAAAATCAAGGTATTGCTTCAGATTAATATTTTTAAGTATGTTCTATTGTTGTAGTTGTTGTATTGAGTTTAAAAAATTTTGTTAATAAAAAGTTTATTTAATTTGAATTAATGATGTTCATATATGTACCAAATTTCATACTGTACTTTTTAAGTTTACAGTATGACACAATTAAATTTTTTTCTAGCAAATAATACTAGGATACTGTATCAAACACATATTTATTGTTTATTACGTGTTTATTAATTTTAACAATATTTTTAACAAAAAATCAAAAGCTAGTATACGGTAGCTTTCTAACTTTGCTAAAAGAAATTTACGAAATTATAAAATTAATAACAAAGTTATGTTTCTTCAACATAAACAAATGGGACAGCTACCGCATTCCCATACAAATTTTGGAATAACGCTATTTTAAAAAACTGATTTTGATTTATTTACAGTATTCTACAGCAATCAATATAAATGCTTGATCAAAATAAATTCACGGCTGCATTCATTTTTGTAACCTAAAAAGTGATGTAAGATAAAACAACAACTTTTGTTTAGCAATTTAATATTTTTAAATACATCACAAAAGTACAGTATCCTCTCAATAAATGGAGATTGTCCGTTTGTTGGTTAGTCCGTGCGTTTTTATTTTTTCATTCACAATGGAAAAAAATGAAAAAAACATGAAATTTGCATAGAAGGAAAAAAAATCAAGAAGTAGCATTGCGATGATAAGGAGCTTTTAAAAGCTACCCGTTGTAGCTTCGGCTGTTGATTCAAATAATAAAGAAGATATGGACCTATGGAGGTTCCTTTTTGAGGTTTTAAGTTTTTTCGTAAAACTTTTTTTAACAGGATATTAGAGGTATAAAAGAGTTGTAGTGGAAGATCCTTTTGAGGGCCTTTTTTATATGGCTATTTTTATAAATGAAAGGATCACAAATTAGTAAGAACCTTACTTTTTCATGTAGTTTAGGAATTCTTTTTGTACAAAACAAATATGCGTACAAAATAGAACTAAAATATGTAGATTGCGAAAGAATCCGGATATTTGGTGAAGTCAAGCGGCGGTTACATAAATAATGAGAGTGAGAATGGTGAAACGAGTTTGGAGGAATCCATGGGGTTTAAAAAGAAGGTATTTAGCAAAGATTAAATTCTATAGAAGTCGTCTGAGACGTGTAGTAAATGTTTAAAATTTTTTGCATCGAGCTTGCCCTTTTTTTTGGCAAGTGTTATTAAGTCAATAAAATTTGTGTATTTCTGTGGGATGGATCATACGTGGCCGCCCCGAAGGGGCGGGGCACCTCTAGTAATAAAAATTGAGGAAAAAATCACGAGATAAGTATAACAAAAAATTTCACGGGCAATTGATAGAATCTATGGAGGCTGTTGTTGTTGAAGGAGATCAAAAAATGTTAATAAAAATAAGAAAAGAAAGAGACCGTGAATAAAACAAGGAAAAACACAAGAAAATTGGAAATGAAATCCCTGAAACATGATTCCCGCCAAAAAAAGTTGTGGTTTGTAGCGTTGCTTTTTTTAAACGACAAAGAAATCAAACAAGCTTCTTTTATAAAAAAGTTGTTTATCCGCGTCGTTTTTTCGAAATTGCAAATCCAGCAATGCTGCTATTGCTTTTTTTATTTATTCGTGCCTAGACTGTACTTCACGTCCGGCTACAACAGGCAAATCTTATTCTTCAAACTGAGTATAAAGTTAAACTCAATCACAAAGGCTTTGAATCTTTCGACGACGGTGTCCTTGTTGCTCCCTTTTTTTCTATTTATATATATATATCGCGCACTTTTTTTTATTTTATGTTTAGACTTTTGTAATTATTAATATCTATCTTCTTTTTAGCTTATTCTTTGATCCACAAGCTTCAATCAAGCTTCTTTATCCAAAAAAAACTTTTACTTGCATATTTTGTTGCTTTGTAATCCATTGGATTAACAAGATTTAAAGTGTTTTGCTTCAAAACCACCTTTTCACGAGATTTATTGCTTTGATTGTATGATTCATACGATCCCATATTAAATGCTTTCATCCAATTTCTACCAAATAAAGCTTTGCCTCTCTGCACAACAATGATCCATTGCTGTTTAATTTGCTTCCCAACCTGTGCATGAACCATACATTGACCAATAACAGGAATCTTTTGATTATAGCTTTCAAGTTTAACATCGCTTGGACAAATTCTTGGTTTACCAATAGCATACCATACATCTTTGCTAATTATCGTAACAGCTGCACCAGTATCATATTGCAAAACAACAGTAGTTCCATCAAGCTTTGCTTTAACCAAAGATGGAGGATGAAGTTTATCAATGTTGGACGATACTGTAATCAGGGTAAATACCATTTAAGCTTTCATGATCATCATGAACTAAATTTTGCTGCTTCCTTGCTGAACTTTTGCAAACTTTAGCAAAATGATCTCGCTTTCCACATTTATTGCAGGTTTTTCCATTTGCAGGGCACTTTTCCTTCCCTGGTTGGTGAGTTTCACCACACCACTTGCATTTGTAGCCTTTGCCTACGACATTCATGCTGTAAGGTGTACCATTGGTACTACCACTTTCACCTTTAATAGCTTTGGCAGCAGCTTTGCCTTGCTCAAAATTTGATGCCAAATTTTGTACATCAGCGATTTTCTTCATTTCAGCTGTCGACGTCATAAGGAATTGCCTTGTATCATCACTAGCTAACCCTTTAAGAACAGCCAAAACTCCAAAATCATCAGCCTTCATTGCATCCAGTTTGCATTGTCCATATAAGCTTGACATATGTGCAAAATATTCTTCTAAAGATTGTCCAGCTTGCTGTTTTTCATTGAAAAACTTAACACGTAAAGCAAAAAGATTCGGCTTCTTTGTACACTTTTCTTTGATAAGTGTAACCAATGCTTTATATTCTGCTTCCTGTGGCTTATCTGGAGACATCCAATCGATGATCTTTTCAAGCATTGTAGATCCAATATGGTGGAGAAGAGCACGAGCTTTCTTTTTTTGTATCGGTAATATCCAATTCATCCATATACATTTCCAGTTGCATCTGCCAAACATCAAACCGAGTCTTGCCATCATAGGCTTGTGGTGGCCAAATCATTGCACTTTGTGCTGGATCAGATTTAGGAGGCATACTTGTTTAAAGGATAAATCCAAGGACCAGCTATTACTATTCAACTTGCTTGAAAAGTTTTACTTGTATGCTTTGCTTTTTTAACACGATTCGTGTTAAAAGTACCAGAAGAGGAAAAAAGGTTAAGAAAATTTATATAATTTTTTGCAGCAGAAACACCACTGGTGTTCTCTTTAGCTTCAGCGAGCTTTTACTTGATGATTAAACACGATTCGTGTTTATCAGACTTAAGGAAGAGAGAGAAAATTATATATATTTCTTGCAAAAGAGCACCACTGGTGTCTTTATCGGCTTTGAACGATTCTTCAGCGGCTTGAATCGGAATCACTAACACCTCGTCACCAAATGTTGTAAATAGATGCTGATTCTATTTATGCTAATGAGATTGTTAAGGTTAATATTTATTAAAGCTGCTCAGCGGCAGTAACACATCGACTAAATCAGCAAGACAATCGACAACTAAAAATACACAAAGAAAAAACGATGATAAAAATAAGAGCGAGAGAGAGGAGAGACAAGGATACACTTCGCCAAAAGAGTTCACTTTTTTAAACGTTTGATTTCTTTCCAAGTCGAATGATGTTTTATAATTTAGGTTACAAAATGTAAAACAGAAAATCGCAAAAACAATTTTTTTATCGATAAAAAACGGGTAATAACAAATTCCAACAAAAGTCATAACTTAACAATAACAAAAAATTGCTTAAACAAACGAACAACCAATCTTCATTAATTCGCACGCTTCTTTTAATCCAGCTTCAACACGAGTTTTTTCTTCTTCATCAAAATTTTGAAAGAATCGAATACCAATTTCTGTTGGTTTTTCACCAGTTTCTTTCTTAATTGCCTTGAGATGTTGTTTAAGAAGCATAGCCATTAAAAATGCTGGAGAAGCAGCTTTCTTTGTTCCATCATAGCTATCAAATTCGAGCAAGACAGGATGTTCAGCATCTTTGGTTACGTTAAATGTCCAATATTCACCTTGTACAATTTTATCAATTGGCATTGACATAATTTTGATTAGATCTCAAAAAAACATTTTTACTAGAAGTAAATCTAAATCGAATACTTACCGTATACTGCAAAAGTTGATTTTGTCTTAAAAAATTCTACAGCATCATCACAAAATGTTGACTTTTCTTTATCAAATCCAATAATCAGCTCTTTTCCATACAAAGCTAAAATATTAATCAAATCAGAGACGTAACTTCGTGGGAATGACATGGGGCATTCCATAATTGTATCGCATAAAAACACACCATTCCATGAATCCAAAAATTTGTAACCATCATTTTTTTGAACACAAATAACAGATGATAGCTCGAAAAAGCCAACAACAGGAATTTTCTTTGTCATTTGTTTATCAAGAGATTCAGGCAAAGTTTCGATAAAAGTTTTTATAATTGCATGAACTTCAACTTCAGGAAAGCTTTCAGTATCAACAGTTAAAACAATAAGATACTCATGACCTTCTTGATTAAATGAAATACTCTGAATTATTGGATCACGATTGACTTCTCTATTTGCCCCCTAAAAATAAATATGCATTAAAGAACAACCAGTATACAAAAATAAAATTTAAAAAGTGACTTACAATAACATTATTTTTAAAGAACTTTGGAACAGTAGCAGTTTTTACAAATGGTAACGCAGTTTCAAGATCTACGGTAATCATATCATAAAGTTTTTGATTCAATCCGATACATAAATCAAAACATCTGTATGCAGTAGGCAAAATGTGAAATTTTGTATAGCTTCTTTCAAAAAACCACTTTCCAATTTTAGCAACAAACTTTTCATAATCCATACCACGATCATAACAAACAAGTTTCTTTGATTTGAGAGCAGTCTTGAAAAGTTTTTTGCTTGCGTTATCGCTTTCTGGAATAAGCCATAAAAAAATTTTCTTAAAATTAGTAGAACCAAGAATCTTTTGACGAATAGCTTGATGACTTTCATTTGAATCATGTTCAATTACTTTACGGCTAAGTTTTTTATATCCATTTTCAGTATATTCCAATTCTCGAACAAGAGTATCTTCTCTGCCAACTCTAACAAAGCATACAATATCTTGAAAGTTTACAGTAATATTTCCAGCAAACAGAGCACAAGATGAAATAGCATCATCAGGAGTCATAAAATAATGTGGAATTTGAAGAGAATTCAACTTTTCTTTAACAGCTTTACAGAAATCCAAATTCGATTTGTATGCAGTAGGTTCAAAACCAAAAACATTCACGAGAATAAATTTCTTCTTTCCATAGAATTTTGAAATATCTTCAATAAATTTCTTTTCATTATCATATTTTGGACCATTTACACCAATCATCAAAATCTTTTCACCAAGTTGCATTAATAATCCAACAGAACCAGAAGTAATATTATCCATTTCTAAAAGCAAAAGTGATTAATAGCTTCAAACAAACACGGAAAAAACGCGGAAAAGGAAATAATAATGAGAAAAAATCCAGTATCACAAAAACTTTTAACAGAGGAATAAACATTTTTGGAGCTAGAAAAACAAACGAATCCAACTTGGCGCAGGGATGGAAAACGCCAGAAATTTTTTTAACGAAAGTCTTATAATTTATGCACTGCAGTTTTTAGTGCAGTTGGCTCTTATTCCATAAAATTACTGTAAGCTTTTCGTGTTCTGCTTTTCTTTCACACTCTTTTTTGTATCAGCTATTTTATCATATATACCTTATTTTTAATGAAATCGATGAACTACCAAACCAATCAAAAAACACATTGTATACAATAATCAAAAATGTGGAAGAGAAGAAGGCAACTAAATAAACGATGTCAATATTGGAGAGATCAAGTAACTCAAAAAAGTATAATGCAGTTTCAACAGTAGCAAAAATAAATTTTTATTAATAAAACAGTAACAACGAATTCAACAAACAAAAATCATAACTTAACAATAACAAAAAGATAGCTTAAACAAAAAAACAATCAATTTTCAATAATTCACAGGCTTCTTTTAATCCAGCTTCAACACGAGTTAGTTCATCATTAGTAAATTCATGGAAGAATCGAATACCAAGTTCATCTGGTTTTCCTTTAGTTTGTTTCTTGATTGCCTTGAGATGTCGTTTAAGAAGCATTGCCATTAAGAATGCTGGAGAAGCAGCTTTCTTTGTTCCATCATAGGTATTAAATTCGAGTAAGACTGGATGTTCAACATCTTCGGTTACGGCAAATGTCCATAATTTATCTTCTACAAGTTTATCAGCAGGCATTGACATAATTTTAATGAGATCTGAAAAACTATTTTTACTAAACCTTAATCTCTATCAAATACTTACCGTATACTGCAAAAGTTGGTTTTGTTCGTAAAAGTTCTAACGCATCATCACAAAAACTTGGTTTTTCTTTATCGAAGCTAATAATGAGTTCTTTTCCATACAAACCTTAAATATATGATTTTTATATAAAAACATGTCTTGTAAATAACATACCCTTCCATGAATCCAAAAATTTGTAACCATCTTCTTTGCAAACACAAATGACAGAAGATTGTTCATAGAAACCAATAACAGGAATATTCTTTGTCACTTGTTTATTAAGCGAGTCAGGTAATGATTTGATAGAATCTTTAATAAGCCCTTCAATTTTAATTCTTGGAAAGCTTTCCGTATCAACAATTAATGTAAACTGAATTTCATGACATTTTGAATCACAATGATGACGATGAACAGCTGGTTCAGATTTTGAACGGTCAAGGTATCTAATCTAAACGAGATAAACTTTTGCATGAATTTCTATCTTTTTATATAAAAAACCACTTACAAGAACATTATTTGCGAATACCTTCGGAATAGTAACAGTTTTTGTAAACGGTAAAGGATCATCATAATTTACAGTAATAACTTGATGCAGCGTTGTATTCAATGAAATTCCTAATTCACAAACCCTTGCACTTGTTGGTAAAACATAAAATTTGGTATAACTTCTATCAAGAAACCATTCTCCTGTTTCAGCAGCAGTTTTTTCAAAATCCATACCACCCGCAATATGAACAAGCTTTTTTGATTTGAGAACAGTTTTAAAAAATTTTATAACGCATTTTTTCCCAAAATCGAGCAAAATTCAAGGCTTTGTTCAACTCGATTTTTTTAAAATGATCGTATTGACTTGAAACCTTCAGGAATATGTTATATGGACCCAAAAACATCAAAAAAATTGGTTTCAAGTTGCTACCGTATCCCGGACCCGAGATACCGTAACCCAGTTACCGTATACTGGGAAAAATCGAAAATGTCGGATACCCCAAATTTTTATTTTCGGAATCGATTAAGGGACTCGAAATGAGTCTAAAATTGAAATTTCAGAATTTTTGGATATCTACAACTGAAATGGGATCAACTTGAAATCTCAAAAAATTTTCATGTACAGTAAAAAAAATTTTGTTTCTGTGACCCGGAATTTTTGATATTCTTAAAAGATGCACAATTATATGAGGTTTAAGATGGTATATGACTCATTTGAAAAAAAGCGGGGGAACACGGTTTTTCCTGCGAAATACTGCTAAAATCAACATCTCCAGCACCATCTCGGAGGCATAACTCACGCTATATGCTAGATATTGACATAAATTAACTTTTATCATGAAATACTATCATATTAGAGCATGCTGGGTCATTTTGAGCATTTTTGGATATCAGCTGGCGATAGGGGGTCCATATGAAATCTCAAAAATAAGCAGCATGGATATGAAAGGAAAAGTGCCTAAAAATGTTATTTTTTCTTAAGGAATATATGCAAATATGCTTTAACAATGTAGAGCACATCCAAAAATACCAAAATAGTACATTTAACATTAAATATAGGTCATTATTGATTTTTGCGGATCACTTGATTTTCTGCTATTTTTGTGTTGTTTTCAACGTATTACAAAATGATGGAAAACGAAAGATATCAATATTTTTTAAAATCTGGGATAAAATAATGCATGTTTAGGATGAATTGGGTCAGTTTCAAGCTATGGGTACTGTTATTATCAATATGGTAACCACCTAAGTACTGATGTGTAAATAGTTTTTACTTATCTAAAAATGTCCGCTTGCTGTAAGTTTTATCACACAATCTTGATATCAAAATGTCGCATTTTTGATGCTTGTGATTTACAAAAAATGAAATGAGAAAAAAGAATAACGTTGCCACAAAGAAGTACGAGATTCTGAATCGTACTTTTTTCTTAAAGTTTTTTTCATTGGAAAAATGCACGCAGCATGCATTTTTGCTGCAGCTTGGAAAGCATGCTTTGTTTTTGACGATGTAGATGAAGACACTATAGTAGTTATATTTAAGCAAAAACTTTAAAAAATGTAATTAAATATTTTTTATTGTTTTAATTTTGTTCTTTAATAAAACAATTAATCAAAAGCAAAAAATAATAATATCAGAAGCAATGAAAAGCGCGATATTTGAAGTTTCTGTTGACCATAAGTATATATGCAACAACTGTTGTTACCACATTGATAATAACAGTACCCATAGCTTGAAATTGACCCTAGTCATTCTAGACATGCAATATTTTATCCCAGATGTGAAAAAATGTCGATATCTTTCATTTTCTATCATTTTGTAATACGTTGAAAACAACACAAAAATAGCAGAAAATCAAGTGATCCGCAAAAATCAATAATGACCTATATTTAATGTTAAATGTACTATTTTGGTATTTTTGGATGTGCTCTACATTGTTAAAGCATATTTGCATATATTCCTTAAGAAAAAATAACATTTTTAGGCACTTTTCCTTTCATATCCATGCTGCTTATTTTTGAGATTTCATATGGACCCCCTATCGCCAGCTGATATCCAAAAATGCTCAAAATGACCCAGCATGCTCTAATATGATAGTATTTCATGATAAAAGTTAATTTATGTCAATATCTAGCATATAGCGTGAGTTATGCCTCCGAGATGGTGCTGGAGATGTTGATTTTAGCAGTATTTCGCAGGAAAAACCGTGTTCCCCCGCTTTTTTTCAAATGAGTCATATACCATCTTAAACCTCATATAATTGTGCATCTTTTAAGAATATCAAAAATTCCGGGTCACAGAAACAAAATTTTTTTTACTGTACATGAAAATTTTTTGAGATTTCAAGTTGATCCCATTTCAGTTGTAGATATCCAAAAATTCTGAAATTTCAATTTTAGACTCATTTCGAGTCCCTTAATCGATTCCGAAAATAAAAATTTGGGGTATCCGACATTTTCGATTTTTCCCAGTATACGGTAACTGGGTTACGGTATCTCGGGTCCGGGATACGGTAGCAACTTGAAACCAATTTTTTTGATGTTTTTGGGTCCATATAACATATTCCTGAAGGTTTCAAGTCAATACGATCATTTAAAAAAAATCGAGTTGAACAAGGGTACTCGATTTTGAGAAAAACAGCGTTTTATATTGAAAATTTCATCAAGGTATGTGACCAATAAAATTCTTTTATAAACAGATGAGCCAAGAATTTTTTCACGAAGAGCTTGATGACTTTCATTTTGATTAAATTTAATATTTTTTGTTGGATTCTTTTTGTATCCATTTTCAGTATATTGAAGTTCTGTAATTTTAACATTTTCTCCATCAACTCTAACCAGTAATATCATTTCTCCAACTTTTACAGTAATATTTGTAGTTACCAAAGCAGAAGTAGCACAAAAATTATCAGATGTCATAAAATAATGTGGAATTTGAAGAGAATCCAATTTTTCTTTAATAGCTTCACAAAATTCCATATTAGTATTATATTCAGCAGGTTTATATTCAAAGAGGTCAACAAGGACTAATTTACATTTCTTAAATATTTTTGGAATTTCTTCAAGCAGTTTCTTTTCTTTGATAAATTCAAAACTATGTAATGTTCTGGCCAAAATTTTTCCATCACGTTGCATTAATAATCCAACAGAATCAGAAGTAATATGATTCATATCTAAAACCAAGAATATTAATAAAAGCCAGATATATTTTAATTAAAAATACAATTTCACGCAAAAGAAAAGTTTTTTAAGAATCTTTAGAATTTTTTTGATAAACAGCTTTTCTTAAAAGAGCATTTGGCCATGTGACACAAAACGCCAAACGCAAGGTTCAATGGAATTTCTTTATCAACAGCGCATTTCTTCTTTTTACAGTATGAAAAAACACGGCAAGAGAAGAATCAACTCTTTAAATTTATTTTATTTATTGATTATGATATTGTTACATTTCTAATGTTAATACTTTACTTTCTGTGGCAGCTTCAACTCATTTGCATTATCCCAAGTAAGCATGGAGGATAATCAACAAAAACAAAGAACACGGTGATAAGCGAAAGAAATGCGTTGAAAAACTTATAAGCAAAAGATGATGGAACGGCAAAAATTACATTGTCATAAATTTCTGATGTCAAGAATTAATACAGTAATTCAACAAAAACAAATTTTTTTATCAGCAGAAGATAGTAACAATAACAAATTCAACAAAAGCTAATTTAAGAACCTTAACAACAATAAAAATATTTGCTTAAACAAAAATACAATCAATCTTCAATAATTTGCACGCTTCAGTCATTTGTTCTTCAACGCGAACTCTTTCATTTTTAGTAAAATCTTGAAAAAATCGAATTCCAATTTCAACAGGCTTTTCACCAGTTTCTTTTTTAATTGCTTTGAAAAGTTGCTTTTTGAGCATTAATGCCATCCAAAATGCTGGAGAAGCAGCTATTTTAGTTCCATTAAAATTATCACATACAAGAAGTACAGGATGATCAGAATCTTTGGTTACGGTAAATGTCCATAATTGATTAGGTACAATTTTATCAGCTGGCATTGACATAACTTTGATGAGATCTAAAACTCATGAAATTAACACTAATTTTTGATTTCGAATTCTAGTAAATGTTGTTTGAAAACAGTTACTTACCATAAACCACAAAAGTTGGTTTTGTCGTTAAAAGTTTTAAAGCTTTTTTACAATAAATTGGTTTTTCTTTATCAAATCCAATAATCAGCTCTTTACCATATAAACCTTAAATATGAAAGTCACTATATGGTAGCACTAAGGATGGTCAAGGGCCAAAATCACAGGCCTAGGCCCGGCCCTAGTCCTCGCAGTTTAGTCAAAGCCCGGCCTTGGCCCAGAATCTTAGGCCCTAAACTTAAAAAATTATTCATTTTTGCCTTGGTCCCCTTTTTGCGTTTATTTCTGAAATCTACAAAAATCAGCCCAAGCCCGGCTCCGCCCTCACAGTTAAAATCCAAGGACCTTGTCCATCCATAGGTAGCACTATAAAATACACATACCATTCCACGAATCCAAAAATTTATATCCACTTTCTTTATGAACACAAATAACAGAAGAAGTACCGTAAAATCCAATAACAAGAATTTTCTTCGTCATTTGTTTATCAAGCGATTCGGGTAAAGATACAATTAAATCATTAATAAATCCTACATCTTGAATTTTTGGAAAGTTATCAATATCGATAGTCAAAGTAACTTGAATTTCATGACAGTTTGAATTGAGTGGATAATGTTGTTGGATAATAGGTTCAGTGCTTGAGAAATCTTTATATGTAGCACTCTAAAACATTTAAATATATTTACATATAAATTATATCTCTATATATTTTTGTAACATGTGGCATATATCCCGCTATTTGCATAACAACAGATGAAAAAGTGATAGATAATTTTGCCACACATAGTAGCACGATTTTTATCACTTGTTCATGGGCGATAATAAGCTCTAATAGACTTACACAAAAATTATTATTGAATAACTTTGGAATAATAACAGTTCTTTTAAATGGTAAAACAGTATTATGATCCACAGTAATAACTTCATAAAAATTTTGATTCAATTCAATACCATAAGCACATTTTATTGTAGAAGTAGGTATAACATGAAATTTTGTATAACTTCTATCAAAATACCATTTTGCAGTTTCAACAAGAAATTCATTCACATCCATACCACAATCAATACAAATAAGCTTTTTTGATTTAAGAATAGTTCTGAAGAGTTTGCTATTTGAAAAATGAGGAAGTAACAGAATTTTCTTAAAATTTGATGTACCAAGAATTTTTTCACGAATAATTTGACGACTTTCATTTTGATTAAATTCAACTACTTTTATTGGACGTTTTTTGTATCCATTTTCGGTATATTCCAATTCTTGAACATGAATCTTTTCTCCATGAACATGGATATAAAGTAGAATATCATGAAATCTTATAGTAAAGTTTAAAGTAATCAAAGCACATGATGTAAAAAAATTATCACTGGACATAAAATGATATGGAATTTGAAGAGAATCCAATTTTTCTTTAACAGCTTTACAGAAATCCAAATTATTTTCATATTGAATAGGTTTGTAATCAAAGAGTTTTACAATAACCAATTTAAAACTTTTATAGAGTTTTGGAATATCATCAATAAGCTTTCTTTCACTTTCATACTTTGGACCATTCATACCAATCGTCAAATTTTTTTTATTATTCATTAATAAACCAACAGAATCAGAAGTAATATTATCCATGACTAAAAAAGTATTGATAAAATAAAGATAAACTTCAATAATAAAATAGAAGAGCGCGGAAAAATAAGTAAATACCCATGACATTGTAGGTTTTTTTAACCATGGTTGAACTAGGGCTATGCAAGTATTTTCATTTTTTTACAAAATTTTTGCTTGTATGGCGTTACAAAAGGCAAGCTCGGGCTCAAAATGTCGGATTTTCAATGCTCTAAATTATGTAAAACAAAAAAATAAAAACTGAAAAGAGATAACTTAAAGAGAATCAGAATACGGATTCAGAATGAAAAATTTAACTTGAACATCTTTTTTCCTTGATGGCGTTGCTAATCACTTTGCCAAACCACCGCTAACTACAACTTTTACAAAGCATCGTGTGCTTCTTTTTTCTAAATGTTTATATTTATATTTACAAAATGTAGTAAAAGTTTATTTCTTTGCTATTAATATTATTTTCACGATGTTTGGCACCACCAGTAACCTCCACAAAAAGAAAAGAATGAACAATGATGAAGAATCTTGGATGTAGTTAAACAAAAAAGAGGTCTTTGGTATGCTGTCATATATGATTTGTTTATATTATAAATTATATATCATATTTTAACGATTAATCACTATTTTATATTTCAGGCAAGCTTATAAGAGTTCTATGGATATGATTCAGTACGTGGTATATATTAAAACTCAACATTATTTGTTTTTTATTATACTGATGTACTGTAACATTTATTAAATAATATGAATAAACTATTTTTATATTGATATTGTATCACTGAAGACTTTTATGATATTTACAAAGATATAAGAAGCTTGGTTAGAAAATACCGAATGATGTTTTTGTTATAATATATGTTATAGTATCAAATCAATTAAGGATAAGGTAATATTGATCATATTTTTGTTAGAAATTTAGGAGGCGTTGTCGAGGGTGGTTGTAAATACTCTTAAAAGAATCGAATTTAAGTCCTGAGTAATATATATAAGAATCTAAGCATCCCTTGGCGTCCCTTTTTTGTTTTGTTAGAAAGAGTAATAAGGAAAGCTTATATTCCTCATGTTTCGTATGTTTTTACCTAGAACTTTTTTTGGACAACTTTGGACAACTTGTGTCTAGTATTAAAATGTTCCTATTTATGTTAGAAATAATATATTAGAAGATCTAAGGAGCACTCGGAGGCCCTTTTGCATATTAGTAAAAAAAAGTGACAAGTATACCCTATGTTTCTCATATTCCTTATGTTTGTTGGTTATAACTTTGTTCGGAGAACTCTGGGAAACTTGTGCCTAGTATGAAAATATCCGTATCTATCTACTCAATAATATATTAAAAGATTTAAGAAACCCTCGCAAACCCTTTTTTGTATGAGCAAAAATAGTGAACGGTTATATTAGCGTTTCTTACAAAAGTCATTGTTTTAACGACAATGTGATGTGGTACAACAATTTCGTGAGCTGCATATACTTTAGCCAACTCTTTTTTATGCCTAGATAAAAAGATAGTATTAATTTTAAAGTAGTGTCGCGAAATGCGATGCTTCAAATGATATCTTAAACTTTGAACATCCTGTTTTATCTGTTTATCTTTTTTGTCATCGCTTTTTGTATATAAAAAGCGATGGATCGTTGTTACATTTTTTATTAATCGTTTTACAAGCAGCCCGGCCGGGTGCTTCTTTTTAATAAAGGAAAAATGTTTTATCTCAACTGACACAAGTAAATTTATATTTTACACTCTTTTCGACATGGGGGCTTTACAACTGAACGAAACCAAGTTGCCTATTATTTAACAATGTTAATGGTTATTATTTTATTTTTAAATTAGGAGGGTGTTCCACTTTATGTTCCACATCAAAATCAGCCGATGAAAAATGACAAATTTGAAATATTTATGCTGAAAATATTATTTACCCTCGTACAACAACGAATCATTCAAATTGTTACATTCTTATTTTATTTCAATGGATGCTGAATTATAAATTAATTAATGTTTGCTGCTGTCAAACAATTGGTCTTAAGACATCCTTAATTGGAAAGCTAGATGGACAAAAATGAATTACGAAAATGATGGGAAAAACCCGATAAATGAAATAAAGAAATGAAATGGTCCTGATAAATTAGCTGTCTCTGGATTCGAAACACAGTAAAATGTGGTCCAGCATGGGAGCTGTGCTAGCCCTAGTAAGACTTTCAAGAAATTTTCTGAGAATGATCAGATTCAACGACAACTCAGCATCACCAAACTGTCAAGAATGTACACAACAACAATTTAAATAAATATCGATAAGTTTTTCTTAACAATTTTATTGTTATTGCCTAAATATCCTAACTTATCTTTTGAATGATTTTATATTAGCAATTGTATTGTCTCTATCATTTTGCAATTGTAACTAACCATTAAAACTTTAAATTCTTGCTAACAACATTTTTATTGTTGTCTTTTTTAGTCAGGAGTGTCGCGAAATGCGATGCTTCAAATGATATCTTAAACTTTGAACATCCTGTTTTATCTGTTTATCTTTTTTGTCATCGCTTTTTGTATATAAAAAGCGATGGATCGTTGTTACATTTTTTATTAATCGTTTTACAAGCAGCCCGGCCGGGTGCTTCTTTTTAATAAAGGAAAAATGTTTTATCTCAACTGACACAAGTAAATTTATATTTTACACTCTTTTCGACAAGTAGATTTTAATGTTTTTCTTAATGATTAGCAATGCTGTCAATATCTATAATACCATTTTCTGTAAAATAAAGTTCTCAACGCGAAAAATTTTAACAAAAAAAAGAAAAAAATGAATCTGTTGAAAATGGCTTTTTGCATAGCCCTAGGTTGAACAGCTGCTGACAGCATCGTCGACACTTTGCAACGAGGCACAAAATGCCAAAAATAATTTTACAACTTTGTTTTAATTTTTACCGTATGAAAAAGTAAAGAATTATTGAAAGAAGAGATTCTATAGCTAAAATATTTTTTTTTATAATTGTTTCTGATGCTAATGTCATTTTTTATCAATTTATGCTCAAACATGCCCAAAAACATGTAGGACGCCATTTTTTACATTTAAACTCATTTTAAAGGTTGTCCATTTCAATGGATGTTTATCAATTACGATGGTATCTGTTGCACTAAAAATTAGTGTCCTTAAGGTCTTAAAGTATTATTGTGGTATTAAAGTGGCGTTACATTAGAATATTATGTGTCATTGCAAATGTGCTTTATATCCATTACCAACGACTCTCTTGTCCATATTTCTCGTTATTAAAGAATAGATGTAATAAAAAAAGAAAGAGATGAAGCTGAATTTAATTATTTGAATCCCCATTTTTTTGTCGAATGCCTCTGTTTTTGCGCAGGCAAAACAAATTTTTTTCGGCATGATTCTGATTCTTTCAAGGATTTTTTTCTTTTTTTCTCTGAATCTGTTTGTGCTCTTTTTGTAAATGGAACATTAGCTATAGCTGTAATGATGTTAAAGACAAGCCATTAAAAATAATCATTGTTTTGCAAGAATTAAGGAACTATAATGCTTTAGCTGTGTCCCTTGAAAAAACCACATCTGTTTTGATGATAGAAAAAAAATAGATATTGTCATATGTAATCTCTGTTTTTCTCATTTCTAAAATAAACAAAACAAAAAACATTGCTCCTTATTTTAAACTTTAAAAAAAGCATGTAATGGATATTATTGTGTTGTAAGCTCGATCAATAACTATTTTCTTTTTAAAAAATGTTTTGACGGTTTGCCTTTTAATTGTTAGTTATTTAACCACATCTAAAGCCTGTAATTGTTCATATGGGAATTCCCTTCGAGCTTATTGTTCATCAGATTTTGGTATGAATTGTGGTATATTTAATTTTTAGTTGCTGATGTTAAAATTTTAGATGTTAAATTTGTAAGAGTTTTCAGTTTTCAATTGCATTTCAATTACATTAAAACTTACAAAGTAATTAATTTTCAAGAATTAATTTTTAAAGGATTTATCTCATTTTTAGACTCCATTTATCATGAGAAAAAAAGAACGAAATAGAATCTTTGTCCCCCACTTAACAGGTAAATGTGCCACAAAATTAAAACAGAATCCCAGTATTTTGTTAGTCGGTTATTTACAAAGAGAAACATGGTCTCAACGTGGTGGTGATTTAAAGCTTAGCCGATGTTTATATTTGCATGAAGAATTAGAACATCGAATTCGAAATAATGCTGTAATTAATGTTGGAAGTTATTATAATAATAAAAATGAAGAAAGGCGATAAAGAAACATTTTTGAGTATTAATATGTTTTATGATGATAATAATTGGAGAACCCTGGCTTTACCAATTGGATGACAATGGGACTTTTCGCAGTGAGGGTCCTCTGTCGAGAGATAAAGGACCCGCGATTGAATTATCTGAGACGGGAATATTTTACCCTTAATGCTGTTTACTTGCTTTCTGATTTTTCACATTTCTAAATTTTCTTTATTTTTTTCAAATTATTAATGGTTCTTTGTCTTGTCCGACAGACAATATAACATAAAAAATTTTTTTCTTATTCTTTTTTTGTTTCTTTTATGATGCGCAAAACAAAGAAATTTAAAAATTTTTCAGTACAAAGGCCGCTGTCTTTTAAGCCTTATCCTTGGTTTAAAAAAATATTTTGTTTCATTTCTTCCGATCGGCGAAATTAATGTTAGACATTTTTTTTGCTGCTGGCATTCCACTTTTTGAATATTTTGTACATTTTTATATATAATATATTGTATTTGAAAATTAATAAAAATATGATAAAAAAATTAAATGGTTGTAAATTCATGCTGCTACGAATGTATGGAAAGCATCGTAGACGCTTTTTTAGAAGAATACATTACTAATTTAAGTCTGTAAGGGATAATGTTTACACATAAATTAAAAATTATACATTTTAAAAACGGTATATTGCTGGTCTGACTTTCGATACATAACACCCGCATACAAATCACAAATAAGCTCCAATAAAAAGTCAACCGAAAAATGTTTGGTACTGGATACTTCTCAAACATTTTCCCGAAGCTAACCTCCGAAATCACTTGAGAATCTCTACGGTTAATATCTCCAATATTGGCATGTCCAGAGTAATCAAGTTGTCTTACTTATCTTTTTGACACAGACTATTTTTTTTTCAATATGTTTTTTTGTAACGAAAATTGCGAGCAAGAAAAATCGTTTTTTAGACAATTTGATGACTCATAAAAACGTTAATATCCGTTAAATCCATAAAATGAGATCATTTCAATGATGTGTCTGTTGTTCTAAAGGCTTTTTTTTTTAAAAACCAAAGGTCATTCTCATTTAACTTTTTTTTATTTTTTTCATTTGATATAAAAATGTTTTTATTGCTGAAAAAAATGCAATCATTTTTGTTTTTCAATAAACGTAAACACGTTCTCGTGAACTCAATATTTTTTAAAAAAAACAACATTCAACAAAGATGTTTAAATATTTCCTGCTGTTATTGATTTTTTGCTATTTTTCAACTTCGGAAGAATGCTCGTGTATTCCTGAAAGCCCAGAGAGATCTCTTCAAATTTATTGTACATCTCCTTGGGGTATGTTTTTTAAAGTTCTAATTGATTTTACAAATATGGAATTTTTAGTCGCTGAAGTTACAGCCCTCAATGTGAAAGAAGATGGTGACCGATTTTTTGAATTTACCATTAATTACACCAAAGTTTACAAAGTAATGTTTTTCTTTATAGGTGATATTCCAATGAATTTTTGGTTTCTTTGTTGAAACACAATTTATTACTCAAAAATGCTACTAAAACCCCTTTTTGCAGATGCCATCAAAATTCAATGAAACTTACCCAACAAAAATTTATTCTCATCAACAATCATCAGCTTGTGGCCGAAAACTTTCCAAGGATAAAGAATATTTGCTAGTTGTTTTTAGAAAAAGTATCAAAGAGCCCGCTCCCTTTAAGCGGTAATTCAAAAAACAAGATTAAGACACTGTATTTTTCAAATTCATGGTTTACTTTAAATTAAACGCTGTATCTTATTTTTTCTGTTTTTTTTAATGATGTCATCAAAATACTTATAAAAATTTGCATAAACGTTTAGAGTTTAAAAAATGCTTTACTGTATATGATGCAGCATATCAAATCAAAAAACTAACAATATGGTTATTATTTCATTAGAATAAGGTGCATCAAAAAACACAAAAAACTATGATGACTAATAAATTTCAAGAATCATGAGAGAATCTTCAAATTTTCAAAAGAAAAGTATTACGAGGTCTACTTTTTCAAAACGGAAGAAAGAATACAATTCAATTCAGTTTTCTTTGTTTGGTAATTAGTCATCTTTTCTTTTTGTCTGCAATGTTAGAGTTTCACAATAAAGAAAGAAAAAATGGCAATGATTGCGCAAAGCCTTCTCTATGGATGGCTTCTCTTTCTTTGTCTGTTTCTCACATTTACTATGAATCAACATTTGTCACAACCGAAAAAAGAAGGTTGAACTCAATTTTGGCATTTTATGATTTCGATATCGCCCATATAAAATGAGCTCTTTTTTATTTGAAATTCATTCGGATTAATTCTGAGGCGAACCTTTTTTTCCCTTTTTCGGTTTTTGCTAGTTTCAGCTGTTGATCATCGATTTCTAATCGTATAGTTGTTTTATTTTGAGCCGTGTAAGACGTATCATTATGACCTTTTGTAAGCCCTTTGTATTTCTATGCTGCTCCATGTTTTTAATTGCCCATTTTGCCTTTTGTTCTTTAGATATAAGAAAATTAATCTATGTTTTGCGGGGAATGCTTTTGCGTATAAATGCTGCTAATTTTTTTTAGAAGATTAAACGTTTTATCGACCAAATTAAAAGAAGCATGTCTGGAGAACCTCCTCCTCCTCCTTCTGCACCAGCACCACCGACACAAACTCCTCCACCCGTAACTTTTCCAGGTGCTTCTAATGTTCCTCGCCAGTTTCCAAGTGGTTCAAATGGTCAACCTACTCAACTTTAATGCTCTCACTCATCAAATGAGTTTCTCAAAAATTAAAGAGTAATTTGTTATAAAACGCATTTTTTCCCAAAATCGAGCAAAATTCAAGGCTTTGTTCAACTCGATTTTTTTAAAATGATCGTATTGACTTGAAACCTTCAGGAATATGTTATATGGACCCAAAAACATCAAAAAAATTGGTTTCAAGTTGCTACCGTATCCCGGACCCGAGATACCGTAACCCAGTTACCGTATACTGGGAAAAATCGAAAATGTCGGATACCCCAAATTTTTATTTTCGGAATCGATTAAGGGACTCGAAATGAGTCTAAAATTGAAATTTCAGAATTTTTGGATATCTACAACTGAAATGGGATCAACTTGAAATCTCAAAAAATTTTCATGTACAGTAAAAAAAATTTTGTTTCTGTGACCCGGAATTTTTGATATTCTTAAAAGATGCACAATTATATGAGGTTTAAGATGGTATATGACTCATTTGAAAAAAAGCGGGGGAACACGGTTTTTCCTGCGAAATACTGCTAAAATCAACATCTCCAGCACCATCTCGGAGGCATAACTCACGCTATATGCTAGATATTGACATAAATTAACTTTTATCATGAAATACTATCATATTAGAGCATGCTGGGTCATTTTGAGCATTTTTGGATATCAGCTGGCGATAGGGGGTCCATATGAAATCTCAAAAATAAGCAGCATGGATATGAAAGGAAAAGTGCCTAAAAATGTTATTTTTTCTTAAGGAATATATGCAAATATGCTTTAACAATGTAGAGCACATCCAAAAATACCAAAATAGTACATTTAACATTAAATATAGGTCATTATTGATTTTTGCGGATCACTTGATTTTCTGCTATTTTTGTGTTGTTTTCAACGTATTACAAAATGATGGAAAACGAAAGATATCAATATTTTTTAAAATCTGGGATAAAATAATGCATGTTTAGGATGAATTGGGTCAGTTTCAAGCTATGGGTACTGTTATTATCAATATGGTAACCACCTAAGTACTGATGTGTAAATAGTTTTTACTTATCTAAAAATGTCCGCTTGCTGTAAGTTTTATCACACAATCTTGATATCAAAATGTCGCATTTTTGATGCTTGTGATTTACAAAAAATGAAATGAGAAAAAAGAATAACGTTGCCACAAAGAAGTACGAGATTCTGAATCGTACTTTTTTCTTAAAGTTTTTTTCATTGGAAAAATGCACGCAGCATGCATTTTTGCTGCAGCTTGGAAAGCATGCTTTGTTTTTGACGATGTAGATGAAGACACTATAGTAGTTATATTTAAGCAAAAACTTTAAAAAATGTAATTAAATATTTTTTATTGTTTTAATTTTGTTCTTTAATAAAACAATTAATCAAAAGCAAAAAATAATAATATCAGAAGCAATGAAAAGCGCGATATTTGAAGTTTCTGTTGACCATAAGTATATATGCAACAACTGTTGTTACCACATTGATAATAACAGTACCCATAGCTTGAAATTGACCCTAGTCATTCTAGACATGCAATATTTTATCCCAGATGTGAAAAAATGTCGATATCTTTCATTTTCTATCATTTTGTAATACGTTGAAAACAACACAAAAATAGCAGAAAATCAAGTGATCCGCAAAAATCAATAATGACCTATATTTAATGTTAAATGTACTATTTTGGTATTTTTGGATGTGCTCTACATTGTTAAAGCATATTTGCATATATTCCTTAAGAAAAAATAACATTTTTAGGCACTTTTCCTTTCATATCCATGCTGCTTATTTTTGAGATTTCATATGGACCCCCTATCGCCAGCTGATATCCAAAAATGCTCAAAATGACCCAGCATGCTCTAATATGATAGTATTTCATGATAAAAGTTAATTTATGTCAATATCTAGCATATAGCGTGAGTTATGCCTCCGAGATGGTGCTGGAGATGTTGATTTTAGCAGTATTTCGCAGGAAAAACCGTGTTCCCCCGCTTTTTTTCAAATGAGTCATATACCATCTTAAACCTCATATAATTGTGCATCTTTTAAGAATATCAAAAATTCCGGGTCACAGAAACAAAATTTTTTTTACTGTACATGAAAATTTTTTGAGATTTCAAGTTGATCCCATTTCAGTTGTAGATATCCAAAAATTCTGAAATTTCAATTTTAGACTCATTTCGAGTCCCTTAATCGATTCCGAAAATAAAAATTTGGGGTATCCGACATTTTCGATTTTTCCCAGTATACGGTAACTGGGTTACGGTATCTCGGGTCCGGGATACGGTAGCAACTTGAAACCAATTTTTTTGATGTTTTTGGGTCCATATAACATATTCCTGAAGGTTTCAAGTCAATACGATCATTTAAAAAAAATCGAGTTGAACAAGGGTACTCGATTTTGAGAAAAACAGCGTTATAAATTGTAGTTTTTTTTATGTTGTTTATAATTAGTTTTTTTGTTAAAAAAAATTACTCTTTGAAAACAAATTTAAAAGTCAGTAAAAAAAAAAGAAATGAAACAAAAAAATGAGGAGACAATTTTTTGCATTATTAGAGATTTTTCTCTAAGTAATTAATGCGGTGAACCTCGACGTTTCTATTAAACCATTGTTGCTGCACAAATAAAGTTCCATTGAATTTTTTGAATTAAATGAGTTAATTACTCATTGTTTTTCTTAATTGATCCCACACATATTGTAAGCAGCAAACGGATAACCGCCAATGCAACAAGGATTTTGACAGCTGCTTGAAAAATTTTTTTGTTTTTTCCTCCAAAGCGTATTTCAAGTTTGATAATGTTTTTTTCTACCGCTGGAAACTCTTCCCAAAAAAAAACAATCACTTTATTATTTAAAAAATAATACAAATAAAGTTAAAATATACATTTTTCGCCGTTGTCTGTTGTATGTGCAAAAATGATAAAACAATTTGTGTTGTTATCTATCACCTGTTTTTCTACTTGTGATGGATGTTCATGTATGATTTGATGTTCCCACAGACAATAATCGTTTTGTTCTGTCTGTCTTCTTGGGGTATATATTTATTTTGAATTGTTGCAAATAATTCTTAATCAAAAATATTTGAGTTGCTGATTTTACTGAAGTAGCAGAAATTGACGCTTTTTGGGAATTTAGTATTAATTACGCTACAGTTTACAAAGTAATTTTAGTAAAACTTTACAAACTTTGAAAAAAAACTTCTTTTAGATGCCACTTGAATTATTAGAAGTTAATGGAACGTATCCAACAAAAATATATTCTAATCGAGGTTCTTTAGCTTCTAAGTATAAAAGATATTTATTAGTTGGAGGTGTTCTAAAAATCAATGACGAAAGAATACGTTTTCATGGGATAAGAATTAATAGTTGTAATCTGTTGGATACAGAATTTCAAGAACAGCTTAGAAATGGTATAACTGTTGATTGCTCCGAGATTAAGAAAAATTGAAATTGATTACAAAGTTTTTATTTTTTTGTTGATCTTTAAAACATGACATATAATATTAGTTCATTTTTTTACATAAAAAATTTGCTACCATCAATTTTCCTTTATTGTTTTAACATATTAACAGCAAAAAAAGAGCAGCAAACAACGGTGTGTGAAAGCTATTTGACAGCTGCTTGAGAAAAAAAAGCTGTTTGATTGTTGTTCTTTGCTGAAAACAAAGTTTATTTTTTAGATTTTTTGTTCGCCAGTCAAAGTGGCGATCTTCTTTAGACAATTTTTAACTAATTTTGTGTTCAACATAAAAGCTAGATGTTTAAAAAATTTGTATTATTACTATTTATTATTATCCATTTTTCCACTTCTGAAACTTCAGCTAAAGGATGTCCCTGTTACTCTGATGTTGCCACAAACAGTCTTCGATTATTCTGTGTGTCTCAATGGGGTAATATTTTTATGTTAATATAATAACACTTTATAATACATTTTTAGTTGCCGATTTTACAGTTACTAAAGTGAACGTTAAGACAGGCTACTATGAATACAATATTAATTACACCAAAGCTTACAAAGTAATAGCTGCAATGCTTAAGAAAACTTAGTATAAAAAATTGTTTCAGATGCCACCAGAATTTAATGAAACATATCCAACAAAAATTTATTCAGATTTGAATCTTTCAAGATGTGGCATGAAACTTTTTCAGGACAAAAAATATTTATTAGCTGGTTGGGTTCTTACAACTAAATATTATGATGGACGTACACATGGTGGATTAAAAATTACTGGTTGTTCTGTTTTCAATACAGAATTTCAAGAAAATCTTAGAAATAATTTCACTGTTGATTGTTCAATGTTGAAGAAGGACGGGAATTGATAACAAATAAATTTTCTCGTTGTATTGTTGCAAATTTTAAAACACGAAAAAATAGTAGAGTTTCATTTTTGACACAAATAAATAAACTTTAATAACTCATTGTTAATTGTTTCAACACACACTGTAAACAGCAGAAAGAAAAGAAAGAATGCAACAACGTTTTTGGACAGCTGCTTGATAAAAAGTATTCTTTGTTTTATTTTTTCAAGTTTGTCGAAAAATTCTTTAAATTTTTAGAAGAAAGAACAGAAACTTTTAGCTAAAAAACCCTGACATTTTTAAAAGTTGCTCACATTTTTGTCGTGTGTAATCTGTTACTTCTGCAGAAAATGTTGAAACAAATTTTCTTATTATTATTATTGATTATCCGCTATGCTTCAAGTTCAAGTCCATGTATGTGCCCAAATTCCACACACAAAATAGATGTATATGACAATTATATGGTTCATAGAGATAATCGTCGCATGTTTTGTACATTTGATTGGGGTAACACGTTATAACAAACTTCTTTCAAATAAATATATTATGCTAAATTTTTAGTTGCTGATTTTACTGTCACTGATGTAATCCCCCTCAAAAATTATTATCAGTTCAATATTAATTACATTTATCTTTATAAAGTAATTTTTTGTAGTAATTTCACAAAATTTACGGTAAAAAAATCTTTTAGATGCCACCAGAATTTAATGGAACATATTCGACAAAAATTTATTCAAAAAAGTTTCCTTCCAGTTGCGGCATGAAGCTTTTCAAAGACAGAACATATTTATTAGCTGGTGACGTGCAAAGAAGAGGATATTCTTCACCAGCTTATAATGGAATTGTTGTTAGCCTTTGTTCGGAGTTTGACACAGAATTTCAAGAACAGCTTAGAAATGGTTCAATTATTGATTGTTCATAGGTTATGGATGATTGAAATTGATAACAAAAAAAATTGTTGCTTTTCATTGTAATTCTTTTTTAAAATGTTTAAAAACATGACATGCAACTTTAAATTTTTTCCTTGTTTTTGCATAAAATAAATCTTTAATAACTCATTGTCTTACTTAGTTATTTCAACACACATCGTTAACAGCAAAAAGATAACAAAGAATGTGAAAACAGTTTTTGAATAAATGTAACAGCTGCTTGAAGAAAAATGTTTTTTGTTTTTTTTTCAAAAATCTTTTCGAAGTTGTTGAAAAAAGCTTAACTTTAAAAAAAAAAGAAACCGTTTGCTACTTCCGCTTCCCCATTATCCTTAGTCCATCATACATGCAAAAATGTTTAAACAACTTGTATCGTTATTATTATTGATGATGATCATCTATTCTTCATGTAATAGAGTATGTCAGTGTATGTATGAATATGGTTATTATCTCTATGCATCTAATACGTATGAGTTTCATAGAGATAATCGACGTATGTTCTGCGCATCTGACTGGGGTGAACATTTATACCAAAATATAATATAAGCTTTTTATGGTAAATTTTTAGTTGCTGATATTAATGTCACTGAAGTAACCCCGCTTAGGAAATACTATCAATTCAGTATTACCTACACTGCTGTTTACAAAGTAAATTTAATGATTTTTAAAAACCGTGCAGTAAAAATCTTTTAGATGCCACCACAATTTAATGAAACATATCCAACAAAAATTTATTCAAACAGCGATCCTTCAGGATGTGGCACGAGACTTTCAAAGAACAAAGAATATTTATTAGCTGGTAATGTTTTAAGAAGGGGGTATTATTCGCCAGCCTATAATAGAATCGTACTTGGCGCTTGTACTGAATTTGATACAGAATTTGAAGAAAATCTAAGAAATAATTTAACCGTTGATTGCTGGGAGGTTATGAAAGAATGGAATCAGTAAAAAAATAGTTTTCTTACCGTTGATGTTTGAACTTTTTACATGTAGCGTTTTTTTTAAAGAATTAACTATTACATTTGTAATAAAAATGTAAGAAATATATTTCAGCATTTAATATTTTTTATGTTTTTTCTTCTTTCTAGTTACAAAATAGTCCTTTCGTAAGCATGATGCAATATTTTATTGCAATGTTTTTGCGATACACATTTCTAACAAAAAAGAATATTCTATGTGGAAATATTTAGAAAATAATGTCTACTTTTTTTAATTTCCAAAATTTTTTTCACATTGGTTTCCCGTCTTTTTTGTAAAATCTATATGAAAATGATTAATATTCTTGTTTTATGATAGATGTCAACAAAAGATCCATATATTTCTGAGAAACAGCATCCAAACTATGGCAGCAATCCTTCTTCATCAAATTCTGATTCATTATTTACAAATTTAAATTTAAATCAAAGCCATAATTGTCAAGAAGTTACAAGTGTTGAATCTAAAAGCATTTCAAATCAAAGTAGTAAAGTTGATAATCGAACAGGTAATTTGATTGCTGCAGTCCTCAAACTAAAACAGCTGCTTTTATCGTTTTTTAATTATTTTTGTTAGCAAAAAAATTACAAAATGCTAAAAAATAATTAGCTCATTTTTCGAAATCTGTGATTACTTCTACCAAATACGGCACACTTGCGTGAATCAAATAATTTCAATGAGGACTGCAGCCTTAACTAAAATATCAGAATTTACAAATTCTAATCATCAAAATAATTATAACTCTAAAAGCAGTCCACTTCATAAATCTGATAATTCTCAATTATTATCACCATTTTTGACTGAACAAGATTTACAAGAAGCTAAAAAAGAAAAAAGCAATTTTACAACCACCAACAACAGCAGCACCCTATCACTTCATATTGCTGCATATGAAAATTCCAGTGAAATTGGTGATTCAAATAAACAAGATAATTCTGGTGAAGATGCAACAAAAGTTCAAAAGAATGCTGAAAGAAAATTGAAAGATGTTAAGCAAATTTTTAATGGATCAATAATTGGGGTATGACGATTTTTTTTATTGGGCATGTCGCTTTTTCGATTTTGTGATTTCAAGAATAGCGCTATTTTTGATTTTTCGATGTTTCATCAAAACCTTTTTCGAGTAGTCTTTCCTTGAAAATGTGTGCTACCAAAAGTCAAAAAAAAATAAATAAATTATACTAGCTTTATTTTTACTGTTTTATTTATGCGAAAGCAACATTTTTTCAAAAACAAATTTAAGATTAACATTTGTTACGTAACATCTGTTTAATTATCAGCTTAAAAGCTGGAGAAAAAAAAATCATAAAAGCGCCAAAATTCGATCTCAAAAGCGACACAACCTTTCTTCAATGCATTTCGTGATAAAAATTTTTTAGCAAACAATAGAATTTCCAAGGCAACAGAAAGAAACAGAAACAACAGAACCAGAAATTATGCAATTTAAATCATCCCAAAAATTGCTTCAACCAAATCAACAACAATTACCGAAAAAGAATGAAAGCAAAAATGTTGATGGGTAACCTTTTTTGCAAAAGGAACGACAAAGTATTTCACTTTCTCTGTCGCTCTTAGATTCTTTCCACATATGCCAATGTTTTTCGTAATGCAACAAACAGCCGGCAATAAATCGATCGGCGCATATATTTTTTGAAATCATTTTCTTCCTTCATTTTTTGCGCGGCCTAAACTTACTAAATTGTGAAAAGTTTTTAAAGAGTTGCATCAAAATTTTTTTAAATTACTGCAAACATAAATTTCGTGCACTAATTATTTTATTCCGTTATAGAAATTCTGATAAAATGGATGCTGGTGCTAGCCCAGAAATGGAACAGAATCAACGAATTATTAATCATTGTCGAATTCTTCAAGTGCTAACAAAATGTACTGAACATTTTCAACGAATTTTTAAGCAAAGATGGTTGGAATTTCAAAGATTAAAGAATGGTGTATTAAATGAATGGGCTAATTCTGAAGAAAATCGCTCTCAATTGATTGAATTATGTCCATCAGCAACTCCGCAAATGAAGCTGTCTTACAAAAGGGATAACATTGATCTTTGGGACATTACTTTACATAATTATGGAATTCAAGCAATATCAAATGAAATTCGAAGATTGGGTGGTATAACGAGTAAGCAAGAAGATATTGCTATTAACTGCATTCGAGAAACAAGGAATAAACTTTGCCATGGAAGTACGAACTTACGTGTCTTACAGTTAATGCAAAATAAAAGCGACGTTTTTTTAGAGCCTGAATTATCAGATGTTGACTTTCAAAAATATTTTAATCAACTTTCACATCTTATGATTAAAAATCTTGGTGAAACACAATCTGCAATTAATGAAGTAAAAGATGCTTTGATGAAAATCGGTGAATCAAAATTTGAACCAGTTGCTGATAATACTAAAATTGAATTCAAAAAGCTAAAAGAAGAAGCAAAAAAATTGTTTGAAGTTTGTTTTTTATACACACCCGTATGCTCCTATAATATACATTATGCAAATTTTAGGCTAAAAATTATGATAAAGCTATTGAAATCTACAATAAGATTCTTGAATTATTTGGACTTTCTCGTGATGATCAAGCTATTATTTACGCTAATTTAAGTGCTGCATATTTTTCATTAAAAACCAAAGATTCATATTTAACTGCTAAACGTCATGCTGATTTTGCAATTCAACTTCGGCCAATTTGGTGGAGAGGTTATTTTCGTTTAGGAAAAGCTGAACATGCACTTGGAAATTTGCGTGAAGCTGAAAATGGATTAAGGAATGCATTAACTTTAAATTCTGGATCACAAGATATTCGTAATGAATTAAGTGCTGTTTCTGTTAAAATAAAATTTCGTTTCTAAAAGTATAATAGTGTTGTATTATTTCTTGTTTCAGCTTGATGAGCTAAGCCGAGAAGATTATCTTAACCCTGATTTTGTATCAGATAGTTATGAAAAAAGTATGGAAAAAATTCTCAAACAATTAAATCTTACTGAAAAAGAATATATTGAAAGGACTGATGACATGGATGCTATTAATGGTGATAAATGGAGAATGGGGCATAATAATGGTCAACAAGATTTCACAAAAGCTATTGGATATTACTCAAAATCAGCAGCAAATGGAAATGTTAGCTCAATCTTAAATTTGGCAAAAATGTATCGAAAAGGTGAAGGTGCTGAAAGAAATTATAAAGAAGTTATAAGATTATTACGAAAAGCTGCAAATTCAAAAGCACGAGATACAGTATGTTTGTAAAGTATTTTTTGAGTAGTTATAAAAAAAATTATAGTACATTGGCTCAATTAGAGAAGCTCAGCATTTTCTTGGAATGTTATATCAAGATGGAGAAGGCATCAAAAAAGATTATTTTGAAGCTTTAAAATGGTATGAAATGGCTCTAGCAAATGGTTATGCAGCTTCTGCAAATAATTTGGGTATGATGTATTTGAATGGCCAAGGTGTTGAACAATCCTCCCAAGTAGCTTACCGATATTTTAAATCTGCTGCTGAAAGTGGTGATACAGCAGCAATGCAAAATTTGGCTGAATTTTATTTTCGTGGTAATGGAACTCCATCTGGTATTCCAACAGTAAAAGATAATGCAGAAGGTTTTTTAACCGTAATAAAGAATAATCACATGCTTCATTTTTAGGAATAAATTGGTTAAAACTTGCTGCCAAAAAAGGAAATCAACGTGCTCAAAAGAGGCTAGAAACAGTTGAAAATTTAAAATTTGATGAACTAGTGGATGAAACTTTAGAAAATTATGATGATATTACTATAAAAAGCAATCCTATGGATCAAGAATTATTTGGTGGATGTATTAAAATAGCGGCAAAGAGAGGATCTAAAAGCGCTCAACGCTTGATGGAAGTTTGGAAACAATTAAACATGGCAACAAATGCATTCAAAAGAAATGATTCAAAAGAACTTATTGCAGCATTATCAAAAGCAATTAGAATTGATCATCAAATTGCTGGATTTCCAGATATTTTTCATCCAATGATTATCGTATGTTTACTAAAGGTTTTATAAACATTGCTTATCTTTTTAATTTTAACTTTTGCCTATATATAATTTTCTAATTTTTCAGGAAAGACATAAAACTCATCCAGATGATCTTGATGCTGTAACCTGTTATATCAGAATTATGATGAAGGATGAAAGTGCATTAAATGTTTTAAATGAAAAGCTTGAAATTTTTCCGTTGGATGAATTTTTATTGGATATGAAAATTTCTGTTCTCCTTCATTCAAATAAGCTAAAAGATGCTTTAGCAGTATCCAATAAAGCTATTGAAGTAAGTTTTTTAAATATCATAGCATATATAATAAGTATTTTCCTTCTCAGCCAAAATGCCGAAAACTCTAGATTTTTTTTTTACCTATTAATAGTTTGAACGAACAGAATTTTTTTCTTTAGTTACAAAAAGAGTGTTTTTTTACTAACATAATATTGTTTAAAGGGAGTGTCCAAGACAGCACAAATCTTTTTAGATGAAGCATCTTAGCACGAAAGCAATAAAATTCAGGCTCAACTTCTAAAAACTCCGAATCTTAAAATTCTGATAACTGTTACGTTCTTAATTATTTTTTCTGATTCCAAAAATGGTACGGATGTTAAAAAGTGGTGGATATAAGCTGAGTTTCAGCTTTTTGAGATTAATCCTTGGATATCCTACTTCATAATCCAAGAAATGCTAAAATTTAGCTTATATCCAAACAATTTTCAACATCCATACTATTTTTGGGATCAGGAAAAATAGTTAAGAAAGGAACAGTTATCAGAATTTTAAGATTCGGAGTTTTTAGAAGTTGAGCCTGAATTTTATTGCTTTCGTGCTAAGATGCTTCATCTAAAAAGATTTGTGCTGTCTTGGACACTCCCTTTAATAAATCAGTGCGCCGCCGTTATGGCACTAACTTTGTGATAAATTATAAAAAAAATTTTTATAGCTTCATCCAAAAAATCCTCGCCTAATTTATGGACATGCATGTGTTTTATACTTCCAAAAACCACCAATGGAAGATTGTATAAAATTTTTTGATGATTTTCTTGCTGTTGCTCCACCAGATCATAATAGAATTCCAGCAAGTTATTATTTAAAAGCTAGATATTATTTTGAAACTCATAATATTTCAAAATTTAAATCATTATATGAAACCGCAGTAGCAGCTGAAAAAAAGCAATTACCATGCTTTTTATGATTTTCCAGAAAGAGAACATTTGAAAGTTCTTTACAATCGTACAGAAGATCCATCAAAACTTAAAAAACTCGTATCCAGTCCACCAGGTTAGTGATATCCTTAATCTTATTGTTCATGCTATTTTCTACAATGATAAATAAATTTTTTAGCTCAATTCTCATTACAAGAAAATTTGGAAAAAGTTAAAACAAATCTTCGTCGAAAGCATTTACTTATTCAACAACGTCAATATTTTATTCATGTTCATCAACAACCAAAAGGATTTGTATATGATAAATTTATTAATTGTATGCCAGAAATTTCAAAAGTGCCAAATTTTGATTCATTGAAAAAGATTATGATAAAAGATATCATATTAGCTGGTAAAGAAAAGCTACATGAAGGATTTGTTCTTAAAGCTCGTATCATTGATTGGTCTCTTCCGATGCTTACTGCTGCCGTTTTGATTCAAGATGCACAAGGCGATGTTGAAAGGCAAGATTAAAAAGTTATTTAATAATAATTTCTAAAAATGATTCTGTTTTTAGGCTTACTGTATGTGCTCCAAAATCAATGAATATGCATTATAAACGAGAAATTGAAGCTGTAATGACTCGATTTAGACCAAATGTTATTGTTTCAATTGTTAATCCATATATGCATGAAGCAGCCTCCGATAAACAAAATGTTATTCGTGTTGAAAATGCTGCTTGTATAAGTGTTGGTGAGTTTTTCTTTTATATTTGGAGAACAATGCAATTATTATATTTATTAGATGATACTGATGCTGATAAAAGATGTTCATGTTGTGGAAAGCAAACAACGGTGAAACTTTGTTCAGGATGTAATATGTCACGTTATTGTTCAAAAGAATGCCAAGTTTATGACTGGAATGATTGTAATCATAAAAGTGTTTGTAAATCTTTGCAAAAGTATGCTATTGGAAAGAAGTAATTTTGATTTAAAATTTTGAAATGTTTGTTACTTATTGTTCATTTCTTTTTCCAAGTTTTATTGCTACTTTTATTTTAACAATCACTAGTGCAATACAAAAATGAGATTAGCTCAAAGAAATAAAAATAACAAATTTTTTGTTACTGTTCAAAATATATGCATATCTGAATCTTTTTCTTCTTGTAATATGTAAAAGTGTTTAACATATATGAGCAATTCTGTGGTTGACTTTTCAGAAACAAAAATGTAATACAGAACTTTTTGATTTGTCATAATCTTTTTAAAAAAATTACAGCAAAAAAGAAGCAAGTTGTTTTTACTTTAAGTTTATTTGACTTAAATGTTTAATAAATATACAAAGTAAAAAACTTTATTGCGATAAAATCATTAAAAAATATTACGAAGAATGCAAAAAAGCAAATTTAAAATGAGAATGTTGCAAGTTTTCTATAGTAATGAAAAATCAACAAAAGTGCAAACTTTGGTTACTATCATTGATGCAAACAGTTTTGAAGCATCGAAGTATGTATTAGTTGCAACATTGCATCATTATTTAAAATAGCGAAAGTTAAAAAAGCAAAATTTTTATGTAAATTTTAAGTAAATAATAATTGTCTCTTTAAAAAAAGGGCAGTAAATAAACGTTCATTGTTGTCGAAGTTTTAGATTTAACCAGAGCGTTGAATATGTGTTGCACGTTCTTCACCTTCACGATTATAAAGAATTGTTTGAACATTATTTCCGCTGCCAAAAGATTCTTCTCCATCAAAGACAAGCTGATCAGGTGGAGAATGGATGCCTTGATTACGAGCAAAGATTTTAACAGCTTTCCCTGGACGAAGAACAAAATCTCGTGGAAGAGTGTAAACAATTTCACGCTTGCCATCAATTCGACGCTTAAGTTTCCATTCACCAATAAATTCTTCTTTTGCACGGTGAGTATTATTGAGGACAATGAATTTCCCGTCAGGATTAACTTCTTAAATTGAGACATTTCCTTTTGCCGATCGTTGGAAGGATGACCGAGAAGCTGTTTCACCTTTGATAACTCGCATTGTTTCAGTATCTTCTTGTTGGGAGATGCCATGGGTCTTGACAACTTGTTCAACGAGTTGTCGAAGACCAGCACGATTTTCTTCACCTTCCACTTGACTTGACTTAACTGGAGTTGGAGGATTTTGTGCAGGAATGATTTCAAGTGAACTTTCATCAAGTTTTCGCTTTTTGGATAATGGTTGAGGAACCGATTGAGCAAAATTTTACAAAAAAAACCATCAATTTTGCAAAAAATAGTGTATGATTAATGCATGCACCGGAAACCGGAATCCGGCCAAAAATCCGGGATTCCGGTCCGGTGCAAAAAACACCGGAATAATGGCCGGTTTCCGGTGTTCCGGTGCATCGGATCCGGCGCACCGGACAGCCCTGCTTGGAATTAAAGCTGCATTTGACCAAGATTGCTGTGATTTCACTAAAATGACAGAAATACCTTCAAGATTACAAAAAATTATTCATAAAGCTGTAATCAGTGTTGACGAATATGGAACTGAAGCCAGCGCCTCCACAGCAGAATATCAATTATTATGTGGTGGAATGGGAAACTTCAGTGCTGATCATCCCTTTCTTTATTTTATTACTACCAATAATAATAGTTCAAAGGAAGAAGAAAATCATTTAAGACCTTTAAATATTTTATTTATGGGAACTTTTTGTTGATATTTTCTTTGATTTTTAATGTTTCTTTAATAAAATCCTTTACAGCATGCTGAAAATGAAACAGCTCGTGTTGAAAAAAAATGACTGAAGCATGCGAATTATTGAAAATTGGTTGTTCGTTTGTTTAAATTGATCAATAATAAAAGACATTTTATGAGTCATTAAAATGTCTGCATCCATGGATGCGTCCATTAAATCCCTTTATTTAGAGCATTTCAATGTCGCGTCAGTTGTTTAAAATTTTTTGTTCAAACAAAAATCAAAAGTCTTTTACACATAACTTTTATTGCTTTCTTCCGTTTGATATAAAAAAGTCTTTATTGCTGCAAAAAGGTAAACGACTTGTTGTGAATTTAATATTTTAAGACAAAATTTAAAAAAAAAATGTTTAAATATTTCCTGCTGTTATTGATTTTCTGCTATTTTTTGACTTCAGAAGCATGCTCCTGTACTCCTAGTAGTCCTGATAGATCTCTTCGAATTTATTGTACTGCTCCATGGGGTTTGATTATTTTCGAATGATAAATAAATATTGGATTATTTGAATTTTTAGTTGCCGAAGTTACAGTTGACGATGTGAACGTTGAAGGTGTCAGCTTTTTTGAATTCAGTATTAGTTACACCAAAGTTTACAAGGTGAGGTTTTTGTTTATAAAAGATTAATAGAAGAGAATTATGTGTTTAACCGAAAACAGCAATTCTATTGAGACACCTTTTATGACTCAAAGTTTCATTTTTAGATGCCATCAAAATTTAATGAAACTCATCCAACAAAAATTTATTCTCATCAACAATCATCAGCATGTGGCCGAAAACTTTCCAAGGACAAAGATTATTTGCTAGTTGGGTATGAAAAAACATTGCATGCTTCAGCTGGAATGATTGGAATTAACCATTGTTCATTTTTGGATAAAGAATTTGTGGAAAAACTTCGTAGCAATTCTACTGATATTGATTGTTCAAAGTTTGAGAAAGAATCAATGCAATTAGATAATGCTTGAAAAATTACTGTATAATTTAAACATTTTTCTATTATATGCTTTGCTTTAGAATAAAATCAATTTTTTTTGATCCAATAAAAAAACCAAAAAAAATGAGTAAACGGTTGGGTTCTGACCGAAAAGGGTTTATGCAATAATTCAGAAAAGCTTAAAAATGCAAACATTGAATAAACTTTTTTTAAAAAAATTTAGTGCAAACATGTTTTTCTTTAGTTGATATAAAACACTTTTTCAAAAAGCAAAGAGATGATAAAAGAATGCAACAATTTGAGAGCTGCTTTATTTTTGTTTCAAATTCTCTTTTAAGTTAGCAGCTTTAAAATCATTATTTTGTATGAACACATTCGATTGACCTCACTCTCAAAGATTACTTCATTATTTTTTAAAAACAACTATTAATTTTCACCGTTTTTGTTGTGTACGTGTAAAAATGTTCAATGAATGTGTATTGTTATTATTTTTATTGGTTGGCAGTTATATAGCTCGATTTTTGAAAAAGTCAAGCAATGCTTGGCACAGTAAAAAATTTACCAGAAAAAAGGTATAAAGTGCATTTCCGGGGTAAACATGACCGAAAAACACCATTTTTGAGGTCAGTTTTACCGTATCTCTTACAGTATCCGAGTTACCGTATACCTGTCCAATAATTCGAAATTTTGTCAATTTTGGTCAAAAATCGACAAATTTGATATCTTTCAAAAGCCCTTGACGAGCTGAGTCCGAAAAAAGTAAAATTTAACTAGTTTGACCTACTTTTGAAATACTTTCTTTTCACAGAACGCCAAAATACGCGGTTTTCGACTGAAATGTGGCTGTAACTTTTTTTTTCGTAATTACAAAGCAAAAATTTATTGCATATTCGGATTCTCCATCATTTTTTACCCCTAGGGGGAAGAATATCAAAAAATTTCAGAAGGGCATGCGGATTTCACAGCAGGCCAAAGAGCGGCAATTTCTAAATTCAGTAATGCAATTTTCGTTGTTTTTGCTCCAAATCACCTAGTTTGGCTCGAAATTATAGAAAAACATGTGGGAAAATTTATGGAAAAGGATTTGGGTCAATATATTCAAATTTGGGGTCATGCCGCTACTTACAAGTACAAATGTCTTAAAAATGCGATATTTTTGGAATAAATTCTCTTAAAAAGTTTTGGTAAGGCTATATTGCCCACAATTGATATTTTTGACTTGATTATGATGTTCCTCAACTATTTTGACCATTTTAACATTTTTACTGATCATAATATATGTTTTGCGGCTACATTTATAACACTTACTTTTAAGTAAAAAATCATGCTTTTCAGCGCCATAGAAAAACAATAAAAAATCAATAATTATTTCGAAATACGCTTCCAGCAGGTCCATCTGGATGTGCTGTAACTTTCTTAACCAATTTTTACTAATTTTATGACCATACACCCATATACTAGCCTGTTACAAGGTCTTATCGCCATTAAGTGTTTAGTGAAACACCATGCAAGTTTGACGAGCTGCGATATCAAAAGTAGGTCATAGACCGGGTATATTATGGTCATACAAGTTACAGCACATCCAGATGGACCTGTTGGAAATGTATTTTGAAACAATTATAAATTTTTTATTGATTTTCTGTGGCGTTGAAAAGCATGATTTTTTACCTAAAAGTAAGTGTTATAAATGTAGCCGCAAAACATATATTATGATCAGTAAAAATGCTAAAATGGTCAAAATAGTTGAGGAACATCATAATATAGTTAAAAATATCATTTGGGTTGGATATAGCCTCACCAGAACATTTTCAGAGAATTTATTCTAAATATAACGCATTTTTATGACATTTGTCCTTGTACGTGTCGGCATAACCCCAAATTTAAATATTTTGACCCAAAACCTTTTCCATAATTTTTCCCACATATTTTTCTACCATTTCGAGAAAAAATTAGGTCATTTGGAGTTAAAATAACGAAAACTGCATTTTTGAATTTTGAAAACAGCGCTCTTTGGCCTGCTGTCACATCCACGTGCCCTCCTGAAATTTTTTGATATTCCTCGCTCTAGGGGTAAAAAATGATGGAGAATCCGATTCTGCAATAAAACTTTGCTTTGTAATGAGAAAAAAAAAAGTTACAGCCACATTTTTGGCGCGAACCACGTATTTTAGCGTTCGGTGAAGAGAAAGTATTTCAAAAGTAGGTCAAATTAGTTAGATATTACTTTTTTCGGACTCAGCTCGTCAAGGGCTTTCTAATGATACTTAATTTGTTGATTTTCGATAAAAATTAACGAAATCTCGAATTTGGGGTCGGGTATACGGTAACTCGGATACGGTAAGAGATACGGTAAAACTGACCTCAAAAATGGTGTTTTTGGGTCATGTAAACCTAGGAAAAGCACTTTGTACCTTTTTTCTGGTAAATTTTTTACTGTGCCAAGCATTGCTTGACTTTTTCAAAAATCGAGCTATATAACTGCCAACCAATAAAAATAATAACAATACACATTCATTGAACATTTTTACACGTACACAACAAAAACGGTGAAAATTAATAGTTGTTTTTAAAAAATAATGAAGTAATCTTTGAGAGTGAGGTCAATCGAATGTGTTCATACAAAATAATGATTTTAAAGCTGCTAACTTAAAAGAGAATTTGAAACAAAAATAAAGCAGCTCTCAAATTGTTGCATTCTTTTATCATCTCTTTGCTTTTTGAAAAAGTGTTTTATATCAACTAAAGAAAAACATGTTTGCACTAAATTTTTTTAAAAAAAGTTTATTCAATGTTTGCATTTTTAAGCTTTTCTGAATTATTGCATAAACCCTTTTCGGTCAGAACCCAACCGTTTACTCATTTTTTTTGGTTTTTTTATTGGATCAAAAAAAATTGATTTTATTCTAAAGCAAAGCATATAATAGAAAAATGTTTAAATTATACAGTAATTTTTCAAGCATTATCTAATTGCATTGATTCTTTCTCAAACTTTGAACAATCAATATCAGTAGAATTGCTACGAAGTTTTTCCACAAATTGAACTTTCATCAAGTTTTCGCTTTTTGGATAATGGTTGAGGAACCGATTGAGCAAAATTTTACAAAAAAAACCATCAATTTTGCAAAAAATAGTGTATGATTAATGCATGCACCGGAAACCGGAATCCGGCCAAAAATCCGGGATTCCGGTCCGGTGCAAAAAACACCGGAATAATGGCCGGTTTCCGGTGTTCCGGTGCATCGGATCCGGCGCACCGGACAGCCCTGCTTGGAATTAAAGCTGCATTTGACCAAGATTGCTGTGATTTCACTAAAATGACAGAAATACCTTCAAGATTACAAAAAATTATTCATAAAGCTGTAATCAGTGTTGACGAATATGGAACTGAAGCCAGCGCCTCCACAGCAGAATATCAATTATTATGTGGTGGAATGGGAAACTTCAGTGCTGATCATCCCTTTCTTTATTTTATTACTACCAATAATAATAGTTCAAAGGAAGAAGAAAATCATTTAAGACCTTTAAATATTTTATTTATGGGAACTTTTTGTTGATATTTTCTTTGATTTTTAATGTTTCTTTAATAAAATCCTTTACAGCATGCTGAAAATGAAACAGCTCGTGTTGAAAAAAAATGACTGAAGCATGCGAATTATTGAAAATTGGTTGTTCGTTTGTTTAAATTGATCAATAATAAAAGACATTTTATGAGTCATTAAAATGTCTGCATCCATGGATGCGTCCATTAAATCCCTTTATTTAGAGCATTTCAATGTCGCGTCAGTTGTTTAAAATTTTTTGTTCAAACAAAAATCAAAAGTCTTTTACACATAACTTTTATTGCTTTCTTCCGTTTGATATAAAAAAGTCTTTATTGCTGCAAAAAGGTAAACGACTTGTTGTGAATTTAATATTTTAAGACAAAATTTAAAAAAAAAATGTTTAAATATTTCCTGCTGTTATTGATTTTCTGCTATTTTTTGACTTCAGAAGCATGCTCCTGTACTCCTAGTAGTCCTGATAGATCTCTTCGAATTTATTGTACTGCTCCATGGGGTTTGATTATTTTCGAATGATAAATAAATATTGGATTATTTGAATTTTTAGTTGCCGAAGTTACAGTTGACGATGTGAACGTTGAAGGTGTCAGCTTTTTTGAATTCAGTATTAGTTACACCAAAGTTTACAAGGTGAGGTTTTTGTTTATAAAAGATTAATAGAAGAGAATTATGTGTTTAACCGAAAACAGCAATTCTATTGAGACACCTTTTATGACTCAAAGTTTCATTTTTAGATGCCATCAAAATTTAATGAAACTCATCCAACAAAAATTTATTCTCATCAACAATCATCAGCATGTGGCCGAAAACTTTCCAAGGACAAAGATTATTTGCTAGTTGGGTATGAAAAAACATTGCATGCTTCAGCTGGAATGATTGGAATTAACCATTGTTCATTTTTGGATAAAGAATTTGTGGAAAAACTTCGTAGCAATTCTACTGATATTGATTGTTCAAAGTTTGAGAAAGAATCAATGCAATTAGATAATGCTTGAAAAATTACTGTATAATTTAAACATTTTTCTATTATATGCTTTGCTTTAGAATAAAATCAATTTTTTTTGATCCAATAAAAAAACCAAAAAAAATGAGTAAACGGTTGGGTTCTGACCGAAAAGGGTTTATGCAATAATTCAGAAAAGCTTAAAAATGCAAACATTGAATAAACTTTTTTTAAAAAAATTTAGTGCAAACATGTTTTTCTTTAGTTGATATAAAACACTTTTTCAAAAAGCAAAGAGATGATAAAAGAATGCAACAATTTGAGAGCTGCTTTATTTTTGTTTCAAATTCTCTTTTAAGTTAGCAGCTTTAAAATCATTATTTTGTATGAACACATTCGATTGACCTCACTCTCAAAGATTACTTCATTATTTTTTAAAAACAACTATTAATTTTCACCGTTTTTGTTGTGTACGTGTAAAAATGTTCAATGAATGTGTATTGTTATTATTTTTATTGGTTGGCAGTTATATAGCTCGATTTTTGAAAAAGTCAAGCAATGCTTGGCACAGTAAAAAATTTACCAGAAAAAAGGTATAAAGTGCATTTCCGGGGTAAACATGACCGAAAAACACCATTTTTGAGGTCAGTTTTACCGTATCTCTTACAGTATCCGAGTTACCGTATACCTGTCCAATAATTCGAAATTTTGTCAATTTTGGTCAAAAATCGACAAATTTGATATCTTTCAAAAGCCCTTGACGAGCTGAGTCCGAAAAAAGTAAAATTTAACTAGTTTGACCTACTTTTGAAATACTTTCTTTTCACAGAACGCCAAAATACGCGGTTTTCGACTGAAATGTGGCTGTAACTTTTTTTTTCGTAATTACAAAGCAAAAATTTATTGCATATTCGGATTCTCCATCATTTTTTACCCCTAGGGGGAAGAATATCAAAAAATTTCAGAAGGGCATGCGGATTTCACAGCAGGCCAAAGAGCGGCAATTTCTAAATTCAGTAATGCAATTTTCGTTGTTTTTGCTCCAAATCACCTAGTTTGGCTCGAAATTATAGAAAAACATGTGGGAAAATTTATGGAAAAGGATTTGGGTCAATATATTCAAATTTGGGGTCATGCCGCTACTTACAAGTACAAATGTCTTAAAAATGCGATATTTTTGGAATAAATTCTCTTAAAAAGTTTTGGTAAGGCTATATTGCCCACAATTGATATTTTTGACTTGATTATGATGTTCCTCAACTATTTTGACCATTTTAACATTTTTACTGATCATAATATATGTTTTGCGGCTACATTTATAACACTTACTTTTAAGTAAAAAATCATGCTTTTCAGCGCCATAGAAAAACAATAAAAAATCAATAATTATTTCGAAATACGCTTCCAGCAGGTCCATCTGGATGTGCTGTAACTTTCTTAACCAATTTTTACTAATTTTATGACCATACACCCATATACTAGCCTGTTACAAGGTCTTATCGCCATTAAGTGTTTAGTGAAACACCATGCAAGTTTGACGAGCTGCGATATCAAAAGTAGGTCATAGACCGGGTATATTATGGTCATACAAGTTACAGCACATCCAGATGGACCTGTTGGAAATGTATTTTGAAACAATTATAAATTTTTTATTGATTTTCTGTGGCGTTGAAAAGCATGATTTTTTACCTAAAAGTAAGTGTTATAAATGTAGCCGCAAAACATATATTATGATCAGTAAAAATGCTAAAATGGTCAAAATAGTTGAGGAACATCATAATATAGTTAAAAATATCATTTGGGTTGGATATAGCCTCACCAGAACATTTTCAGAGAATTTATTCTAAATATAACGCATTTTTATGACATTTGTCCTTGTACGTGTCGGCATAACCCCAAATTTAAATATTTTGACCCAAAACCTTTTCCATAATTTTTCCCACATATTTTTCTACCATTTCGAGAAAAAATTAGGTCATTTGGAGTTAAAATAACGAAAACTGCATTTTTGAATTTTGAAAACAGCGCTCTTTGGCCTGCTGTCACATCCACGTGCCCTCCTGAAATTTTTTGATATTCCTCGCTCTAGGGGTAAAAAATGATGGAGAATCCGATTCTGCAATAAAACTTTGCTTTGTAATGAGAAAAAAAAAAGTTACAGCCACATTTTTGGCGCGAACCACGTATTTTAGCGTTCGGTGAAGAGAAAGTATTTCAAAAGTAGGTCAAATTAGTTAGATATTACTTTTTTCGGACTCAGCTCGTCAAGGGCTTTCTAATGATACTTAATTTGTTGATTTTCGATAAAAATTAACGAAATCTCGAATTTGGGGTCGGGTATACGGTAACTCGGATACGGTAAGAGATACGGTAAAACTGACCTCAAAAATGGTGTTTTTGGGTCATGTAAACCTAGGAAAAGCACTTTGTACCTTTTTTCTGGTAAATTTTTTACTGTGCCAAGCATTGCTTGACTTTTTCAAAAATCGAGCTATATAACTGCCAACCAATAAAAATAATAACAATACACATTCATTGAACATTTTTACACGTACACAACAAAAACGGTGAAAATTAATAGTTGTTTTTAAAAAATAATGAAGTAATCTTTGAGAGTGAGGTCAATCGAATGTGTTCATACAAAATAATGATTTTAAAGCTGCTAACTTAAAAGAGAATTTGAAACAAAAATAAAGCAGCTCTCAAATTGTTGCATTCTTTTATCATCTCTTTGCTTTTTGAAAAAGTGTTTTATATCAACTAAAGAAAAACATGTTTGCACTAAATTTTTTTAAAAAAAGTTTATTCAATGTTTGCATTTTTAAGCTTTTCTGAATTATTGCATAAACCCTTTTCGGTCAGAACCCAACCGTTTACTCATTTTTTTTGGTTTTTTTATTGGATCAAAAAAAATTGATTTTATTCTAAAGCAAAGCATATAATAGAAAAATGTTTAAATTATACAGTAATTTTTCAAGCATTATCTAATTGCATTGATTCTTTCTCAAACTTTGAACAATCAATATCAGTAGAATTGCTACGAAGTTTTTCCACAAATTGAACTTTCATCAAGTTTTCGCTTTTTGGATAATGGTTGAGGAACCGATTGAGCAAAATTTTACAAAAAAAACCATCAATTTTGCAAAAAATAGTGTATGATTAATGCATGCACCGGAAACCGGAATCCGGCCAAAAATCCGGGATTCCGGTCCGGTGCAAAAAACACCGGAATAATGGCCGGTTTCCGGTGTTCCGGTGCATCGGATCCGGCGCACCGGACAGCCCTGCTTGGAATTAAAGCTGCATTTGACCAAGATTGCTGTGATTTCACTAAAATGACAGAAATACCTTCAAGATTACAAAAAATTATTCATAAAGCTGTAATCAGTGTTGACGAATATGGAACTGAAGCCAGCGCCTCCACAGCAGAATATCAATTATTATGTGGTGGAATGGGAAACTTCAGTGCTGATCATCCCTTTCTTTATTTTATTACTACCAATAATAATAGTTCAAAGGAAGAAGAAAATCATTTAAGACCTTTAAATATTTTATTTATGGGAACTTTTTGTTGATATTTTCTTTGATTTTTAATGTTTCTTTAATAAAATCCTTTACAGCATGCTGAAAATGAAACAGCTCGTGTTGAAAAAAAATGACTGAAGCATGCGAATTATTGAAAATTGGTTGTTCGTTTGTTTAAATTGATCAATAATAAAAGACATTTTATGAGTCATTAAAATGTCTGCATCCATGGATGCGTCCATTAAATCCCTTTATTTAGAGCATTTCAATGTCGCGTCAGTTGTTTAAAATTTTTTGTTCAAACAAAAATCAAAAGTCTTTTACACATAACTTTTATTGCTTTCTTCCGTTTGATATAAAAAAGTCTTTATTGCTGCAAAAAGGTAAACGACTTGTTGTGAATTTAATATTTTAAGACAAAATTTAAAAAAAAAATGTTTAAATATTTCCTGCTGTTATTGATTTTCTGCTATTTTTTGACTTCAGAAGCATGCTCCTGTACTCCTAGTAGTCCTGATAGATCTCTTCGAATTTATTGTACTGCTCCATGGGGTTTGATTATTTTCGAATGATAAATAAATATTGGATTATTTGAATTTTTAGTTGCCGAAGTTACAGTTGACGATGTGAACGTTGAAGGTGTCAGCTTTTTTGAATTCAGTATTAGTTACACCAAAGTTTACAAGGTGAGGTTTTTGTTTATAAAAGATTAATAGAAGAGAATTATGTGTTTAACCGAAAACAGCAATTCTATTGAGACACCTTTTATGACTCAAAGTTTCATTTTTAGATGCCATCAAAATTTAATGAAACTCATCCAACAAAAATTTATTCTCATCAACAATCATCAGCATGTGGCCGAAAACTTTCCAAGGACAAAGATTATTTGCTAGTTGGGTATGAAAAAACATTGCATGCTTCAGCTGGAATGATTGGAATTAACCATTGTTCATTTTTGGATAAAGAATTTGTGGAAAAACTTCGTAGCAATTCTACTGATATTGATTGTTCAAAGTTTGAGAAAGAATCAATGCAATTAGATAATGCTTGAAAAATTACTGTATAATTTAAACATTTTTCTATTATATGCTTTGCTTTAGAATAAAATCAATTTTTTTTGATCCAATAAAAAAACCAAAAAAAATGAGTAAACGGTTGGGTTCTGACCGAAAAGGGTTTATGCAATAATTCAGAAAAGCTTAAAAATGCAAACATTGAATAAACTTTTTTTAAAAAAATTTAGTGCAAACATGTTTTTCTTTAGTTGATATAAAACACTTTTTCAAAAAGCAAAGAGATGATAAAAGAATGCAACAATTTGAGAGCTGCTTTATTTTTGTTTCAAATTCTCTTTTAAGTTAGCAGCTTTAAAATCATTATTTTGTATGAACACATTCGATTGACCTCACTCTCAAAGATTACTTCATTATTTTTTAAAAACAACTATTAATTTTCACCGTTTTTGTTGTGTACGTGTAAAAATGTTCAATGAATGTGTATTGTTATTATTTTTATTGGTTGGCAGTTATATAGCTCGATTTTTGAAAAAGTCAAGCAATGCTTGGCACAGTAAAAAATTTACCAGAAAAAAGGTATAAAGTGCATTTCCGGGGTAAACATGACCGAAAAACACCATTTTTGAGGTCAGTTTTACCGTATCTCTTACAGTATCCGAGTTACCGTATACCTGTCCAATAATTCGAAATTTTGTCAATTTTGGTCAAAAATCGACAAATTTGATATCTTTCAAAAGCCCTTGACGAGCTGAGTCCGAAAAAAGTAAAATTTAACTAGTTTGACCTACTTTTGAAATACTTTCTTTTCACAGAACGCCAAAATACGCGGTTTTCGACTGAAATGTGGCTGTAACTTTTTTTTTCGTAATTACAAAGCAAAAATTTATTGCATATTCGGATTCTCCATCATTTTTTACCCCTAGGGGGAAGAATATCAAAAAATTTCAGAAGGGCATGCGGATTTCACAGCAGGCCAAAGAGCGGCAATTTCTAAATTCAGTAATGCAATTTTCGTTGTTTTTGCTCCAAATCACCTAGTTTGGCTCGAAATTATAGAAAAACATGTGGGAAAATTTATGGAAAAGGATTTGGGTCAATATATTCAAATTTGGGGTCATGCCGCTACTTACAAGTACAAATGTCTTAAAAATGCGATATTTTTGGAATAAATTCTCTTAAAAAGTTTTGGTAAGGCTATATTGCCCACAATTGATATTTTTGACTTGATTATGATGTTCCTCAACTATTTTGACCATTTTAACATTTTTACTGATCATAATATATGTTTTGCGGCTACATTTATAACACTTACTTTTAAGTAAAAAATCATGCTTTTCAGCGCCATAGAAAAACAATAAAAAATCAATAATTATTTCGAAATACGCTTCCAGCAGGTCCATCTGGATGTGCTGTAACTTTCTTAACCAATTTTTACTAATTTTATGACCATACACCCATATACTAGCCTGTTACAAGGTCTTATCGCCATTAAGTGTTTAGTGAAACACCATGCAAGTTTGACGAGCTGCGATATCAAAAGTAGGTCATAGACCGGGTATATTATGGTCATACAAGTTACAGCACATCCAGATGGACCTGTTGGAAATGTATTTTGAAACAATTATAAATTTTTTATTGATTTTCTGTGGCGTTGAAAAGCATGATTTTTTACCTAAAAGTAAGTGTTATAAATGTAGCCGCAAAACATATATTATGATCAGTAAAAATGCTAAAATGGTCAAAATAGTTGAGGAACATCATAATATAGTTAAAAATATCATTTGGGTTGGATATAGCCTCACCAGAACATTTTCAGAGAATTTATTCTAAATATAACGCATTTTTATGACATTTGTCCTTGTACGTGTCGGCATAACCCCAAATTTAAATATTTTGACCCAAAACCTTTTCCATAATTTTTCCCACATATTTTTCTACCATTTCGAGAAAAAATTAGGTCATTTGGAGTTAAAATAACGAAAACTGCATTTTTGAATTTTGAAAACAGCGCTCTTTGGCCTGCTGTCACATCCACGTGCCCTCCTGAAATTTTTTGATATTCCTCGCTCTAGGGGTAAAAAATGATGGAGAATCCGATTCTGCAATAAAACTTTGCTTTGTAATGAGAAAAAAAAAAGTTACAGCCACATTTTTGGCGCGAACCACGTATTTTAGCGTTCGGTGAAGAGAAAGTATTTCAAAAGTAGGTCAAATTAGTTAGATATTACTTTTTTCGGACTCAGCTCGTCAAGGGCTTTCTAATGATACTTAATTTGTTGATTTTCGATAAAAATTAACGAAATCTCGAATTTGGGGTCGGGTATACGGTAACTCGGATACGGTAAGAGATACGGTAAAACTGACCTCAAAAATGGTGTTTTTGGGTCATGTAAACCTAGGAAAAGCACTTTGTACCCTTTTTTGAGCATATTTTTTTCCTGTGCCAAAATGAAGTCAAATTGCTTGACTTTTACAGAAATCGAGCTATATTTCTGTAACAGAAGGTTGTTGTTTATGTAGATTCGATGTTCCCGTAATAATCGTGATCTATTCTGTTCATCTGAATGGGGTACTCATTTACATTTTAATTATCGTATACCCTCTAATTGATAAAACTTTTAGTTGCTGATATTACTGTTAAGCTCAAAATCATTTGAAATTTTTATTATTGGAATTTTAACAAATGTGTAACGGTTTGGAGTTCTGAAAAATGAGGAGGATATTTTGATTTTAGGATTATTTTTTAATTTTCATGCCCAACAGTCCTACCTTTTAGTCCATTGAGGAAATTTTTCAGGACACAAATTATTTATCAACTCTTCAAGTCCATCCCTTTCTTTTGGCAAAACAATATACATCCGTGCTTCATTATTTTCATATGGAATTCCAAGAACATCACATTCATCAGTTTCAACGTAATTCCATTCACATTCTATCATGACATATCGAAACATGGCATCAACTTCTCTGGGAGGATTTGAATAAAATGTAAACTTTGTCGTCGGAGAACGAAAGATATCCTTCCATTTTGCAGAAAAATGTATGGCATTTATTAGGATAACAGCTAAATCATCGGAATATTCGATTTATTGCAAGAACGTTCCAGCAAAACCTCCCAGAGATAAACCAGGTCAACTGGACCCATATATAAGCAGCCTCATGCATCCAAACAAATCAGTCTCGACCAAAGCAGTCTCAACCAAGCAGTCTTGTGGTGTGCAGTCTCGTCCAGTCGCAGAGCTCAAGAAGAGTTGCTGCAATCTTATGGTTACCCAAGAAGGGAGCCGCTGTATGAAAGTTATAGGTTGATAGTGGTGTGCTATTCAATCCTATACCTTTGTGTTGTTGTATATTTTATTTGTTGTATTATTATTTTATTGTATTTATATTTTGTGTCTTGTATTTATTTATTATATTTGTTATAATAAACCTTTGCTTATTAAAACTCATATTACCAGTACCAGATTGAAACCCAGCCTTATCTGCTACGACATATTTCCTGAAAGACTGATCTCATTGTCGCTGGAAAAGAAAGAGTCGATCCCGATACCTAACACTTCCGATACAATATCGTGCTTTATTTTATTTATAAATCGGATGTTCCGAAATTTCAAAACTCAACTTTAATTCTTTGTCGTGTAATTTTGATTTCAAAATGCACGACAAAAAATTAATAGCAAATTTTAAGCTTACATTTGAAGTTTTTTTCAGTTTCTTTAAAATTCATTTCTTGAACATTTCCATCAAACAATTGAAGCCGGTGAAAAAATCACTGAGTCATTTGAAGCATTCAGTAACGGAAGCAATTTGAATGAAAAATTAATTTCAGCATCAAATGACATTCTTAATTTTAAAAGCAAAAATAGTTAAAATGCTTGTTTCAAAAATAAACACATAAAAAGATACTTCTTTGAAAAAGGGTAAAATATATTTCTAGCGGCGATCTTTTTTTTGCTTTGCATCTTGTTTTATTGCTCACATATTTGTTTCTTTACAACATTTTAAAGAAAGGCCTCCAAGCAGCTGTTTGATCAAAATAAAACATAGCCGATGAACTTTTTTGTTTCGTAATCTTGTGTTCATTCTTAAAAATTTGTTTTCAAAGATAGGAGCATTGATGAAATTTATTTAACAAAAGTTTAAATAATAATAATGAACAAAGTTGATAAAGTTGTTTAAATGATACCTAATCAATACCAATGATCAATTATAAAATGTTTGTTCAATTTTTGATACAAAATTTCAAGAAAAACTAATAAATAATGCAAATGTTGATTGTTCAGAGGTTAAGAGGTTCAAATTGATAACAAAAAATGGTATTTTTTGATTGTTAATCTTGGCATGATTGAACTGATCATAATTTGCATATAAACTCATTTTTATTCTCTCTTTTTTTTTCTCTTCGATTTATTTGAACGTGAACCTTTACTACCAGAAGGATTGAAATTGATACCAAAAAATTGTATTTTTTATTGTTAACCTTGACATGTAGTACTAATTCATTTTTTCACATAAATACGAAGCTCTAATAACCCATTGTTTTCCTTTGTTATTTCAGCCCAGATCGTAAACAGCAAAAAAAGAAAGAATGCAAACAACATTTCTTGAATTAGTGTGATAGCTGCTTGAAAAAAAGCATTTTTCGATGGTGTTTGTAAAATTTCTTTTCAAATGTATTCAAAAAAGTTTATGAATTTTTAATAATAAAAGAAGAGCCTTTTTATAAAACAAAAAATTTAATATTTACGAAATAATATAACTGATGATTGCTCTGAAGTGTCAAAGAATGGAAAATAATCAATAAATAACAAACAAAAATATTTTTCTTGTACATGTAAAAATATTTTTTGATAATGCAAAACATAGCCGTTCCATTATTATTTCATAAAAATGAAAAACGACAAAAAAAATCATCATTTAGAAAAAAAATTCTTGTTAAAAGATTGATGCATTGCTTTTAATAGCATAAACAAAACGCATTTTTTTTGTCTTCACCTTTTTGCACTTCTTTGGCAACACTTGTCGAAGAGCAAACGTTTGCTGCGCATCTTTTATACACAACACATTAGCGCCATCGATTTTTTTTGCGCAGTGTGCTTTCAAAAGTCTTTTCGCAACAACTATGTTGCTTTGTAAGCATTTTTGTAGAAATTCTTTAAAAAATAATAAAAACTTTTAAACTCGCTCTAAGTTTGGTATTACTACGTTTTTGCTTGTTTATTTTTATTTCTAAAAAGGCTTAAATTATTTTATGAAAAGTTTTTGTTTTAGCTGTTTTCAAAAATGGAAGAAAATCATCGAATTATTAATCATTGTCGTATTATTCAAGTCGTAGCCAAATGCACAATACATTTTCAAAGAATTTTTAAACAAAGGTGGTTACAATATCAAAGATTAAAGATTGGTGCAATCAGTGTACTCCCGCTCCCACTTTTATCGCTTCCGCTCCGCTTCCGCTTCTTCAAAATGAATCGCTCCCGCTTCCGCTTCGCTTCTCCGCTTCTCGGAATCGCTTCCGCTTCCGAAGCGCTTCCGGGAGCGCTTCCATTTTAAACCGCTTCCGCTCCGCTTCTTGCTATTTTTTAAAGAAATCTGTTATTATAAAAATCAAAAATTAAATTTTATTAGGTAATTTTAGAGAAAAAGTAGAAAGACAACCAAGGGTATTCATTTCTAAGCCTTTTTATGAGAATAAAATTTTGAGGATAATGAAAAATTGCAAGATTTTATACTTTTTCAGCAACTTTGCCAAGGTCAAAAGAAGCGCTTCCATTTTTAATCGCTTCCGCTCCGCTTCCATTAGCTCATTTATCGCTTCCGCTCCGCTTCCGCTTCCATTACGAGAAGCGGAAGCGGGAGCGGAAGCGGAAGCGGGAGCGGAAGCGGGAGTACACTGGGTGCAATAATTGAATGGAAAGATTCTGAAGAAAATCGTTCACAATTAATGGAATTATGTCGATCTGCCACTTTAAAAATGAAAGAATCAATGAAAAATAGATGTATAGCTCTTTGGGATATTAGTCTTCTCAGTCGTGGTATTCGAGCTGTTTCGGATGAGATTCTACATTTGGGTGGTTCAACCCAAAAACAAGAGGATGATGCCATTAATGGTATTAGAGAAACAAGGAATAAACTTTCTCATGAAAGTAATCTCAGAAATATTTAAATTAAATGACGTGTCATTTTTCAGAGTTTGAATTATCAGATGCTGAATTTGATCAATATTTTAAACAACTTTCAACATTTATGATTAAGCTTGGTGAAACAAGATTAACTATAGATGAACTTAAAAAGGATTTGATGAAAATTGGTGATTCAAAAGCCGAAAAAGCTGAATATGAAAGATTAAAATATGTTGCCAAGAAATTGTTTGATGTATGTTTCTGTTTATATTTATTTTAATTTTAAAATACATTTTTTCAATTTCAGGCTAAAAAATATGAAGAATCTATTGAAGCTTACAATCGAATTCTTAATTTATCTGGTCTTTCACGGGAAGAACGATCAGTTATATATTCAAATCTGAGTGCTACATTTTTTTCGATGAGAACAAAAGATTCTTATTTAATGGCAATACGTGAAGCAGAAGTTGCAATTCATCTTTGCCCACGTTGGTGGAAGGGACATTTTCGTTTAGGAAAAGCTGAAGCTGCACTTGGAAATTATCATGAAGCTGAAGATGCATTGAAATATGCATTAACTTTAAATCCTGATTCTAGAGAAACTCGTGATGAATTAAGCGCTGTTTCTGCAAAAGTAAAATTCATATAATTAAAACGTTGTTTTATTTTCTATTTACAGCTTGATGCTTTGGATCGTGAAGCTTCTCCTAATTTAGTTATTGGTGATATGTATAATGGATATAATATGCATGGTATGAGTAGTGGTGGTGGAAGAAGACAAATACAAGATCCCACAGTTCAACATGATTTATTAGTTAAGCTTGAAGATATTTACAATGGTTGTGTCAAAAAAATGAGAATTACCAGGTTTGTTTTCTCTTAATTTCTAATCGTTATTCAATTTTTATAATCCTAGTAATTTTTATTTTTATTTTATAATCTTTTAGAAAAGTTGTTCAACATGATGGCACTGCAAAAACTGAAGATAAAGTGTTATCCGTAAAAATTGAACCAGGTTGTGAAAGTGATACTAAAATTATATATCCAAAAGAAGGAATGTTTTAATCATATTTTGAATAGTAATATTTATACTCTATAGGTGATCAGCTACCGGGATGCGTACCAGCAGATATTGTTTTTGTTATCAAAGATAAACCACATCCACTTTTTAAACGTGAAGGCGTTGATATTCGTTATGTTCATAAATTATCTTTGAAGCAAGCTCTTTGTGGTACAACAATAAATATTCCAACATTAGATGGTACAAATCTACAACTTGAATCAAATACTGTCATTAAACCAAATTCAACAAAAACGTATGTTTGAACTTTTTCTTTAAATATTTTAAATAATATATAAAATTTTAGACTCAGAGGTCAAGGTCTACCAAATCCAAAATTGGGAAATAAACGTGGTGATTTAATTGTGGAATTCGATATTCAGTTTCCAGATTCACTGTAATTGTCTTTACTTTATTCTTTTTTTGCTTATTCGTAAGAATAAAAATACAATTTAATAAATATGCAAAGTAAAAAACTTTATTGCGTACAATAACTATAAAAAAGATGCAAAAAAGCGAGTTTAAAATGGAAATGTTGCAAAAGTACAGTGATAATATTTTTGACAGTAATTGGAAATTAGCAAAAATTCAAATTTGTATTACTATCATCGAAGTATGTATTTGTTGCAACATTGCATCATCATTAAATAAAGCGAAAATTAAAAAAGCAAAAGTTTTATGTTAATTTTAGTAAATAATAAGTGTCTCTTTTAAAAAAAGGGCAGTAAATAAACGTTCATTGTTGTCGAAGTTTTAGATTTAACCAGAGCGTTGAATATGTGTTGCACGTTCTTCACCTTCACGATTATAAAGAATTGTTTGAACATTATTTCCGCTGCCAAAAGATTCTTCTCCATCAAAGACAAGCTGATCAGGTGGAGAATGGATGCCTTGATTACGAGCAAAGATTTTAACAGCTTTCCCTGGACGAAGAACAAAATCTCGTGGAAGAGTGTAAACAATTTCACGCTTGCCATCAATTCGACGCTTAAGTTTCCATTCACCAATAAATTCTTCTTTTGCACGGTGAGTATTATTGAGGACAATGAATTTCCCGTCAGGATTAACTTCTTGAATTGAGACATTTCCTTTTGCCGATCGTTGGAAGGAAGATCGAGAAGCTGTTTCACCTTTGATAACTCGCATTGTTTCAGTATCTTCTTGTTGGGAGATGCCATGTGTTTTGACAACTTGTTCAACGAGTTGTCGAAGACCAGCACGATTTTCTTCACCTTCCAACATCTTTCGGTAGATTGCAATTTCAGCATCCAATGTCTGCTTAGTATCAAGTAACATTTGAAGTTCAACCATAAGAGCTTGACATTCTTCACGCATTTTACGAATTTGTGCATCTCGTTCATTGAGAGCTGATTCATATGAGCGTTGATCATCTTCAAGTTGGAAGTTAAGTTCTTGAATTTGTTTTTCAAGCATAGAATTGCGAGATTCAAGATCAGCAAGTTTTCCACGAAGATCAGTAAGTTGGGTACGGAGGCGTTTAACTTCTTCTTTAGCATATCCCTGTTCCATGGATTGTCGAGCAGATTGTGTTTGAATTTCTTGTACCTTGAGGCGATACCATGATTCCATGTCATTGCGATTAACGCTGTAGATCTGCAAAAAGAAGGATTTAGTATTAATATTTATAAGACGTTTTCATATGGCACTGTAGTTCTTAGTTGTAGCGATAAAAAAAAGTATTTGAATAAAGTCTCTATATTCCACTTTATTCAAATACTGAGTTTTTTTTTTCATTTAAAAAACTGCTACTATTAGTCTGAGGTAAAGCATTTTTTCAAAGGGCATGCAAGGTTTCTGCCACGAAATTATGCAAATTTTTCTATTTTTAAACTTTGCTTTTTGGATTCATTTTAGTCTTCAAGTTTTAACCCCCCTACAAAATCGATATTTTTAACCCTCACAAAATCTCCTTACTTGATCATATTCTGCGCGGATATCTCGAATTGCAGAAGCCAATTCATTTTTAAAGAATTCACGATTTTCTGGTGTTGTATCTCGAGCAGCCAAAGATTGAAGTTCCTTAATTTCTTGTTCATGAACACGACGAAGGAAATCAATTTCTTCCAACAAAGTTTGAACTTGATTTTGATAATCAATACGATTGAGTGTTTCTTGATCGAGTTCAGTCCGAGCACGTTGAAGTTCAGACATGAGGCGTTGATTTTCTTTTTTGATCCGTAAAACAGTTTCTTCAAGTTCTGCAATTCGTCGACGAAGAAGATTAATTTCTGCTTCTAAATCAGATAAGCGAACAAGAAGATCATCAATAACAGCTTTATCATGATGATGTCCACGTACAGCTTCATCATATTTTCGTCGAAGTTCATCAAGTTCATCTTGCATCTTTTTGATTTGTTTTAAAAGATCATCTCGTTGACGATTGGTGTCATCAATGAGCTTTTTTGCTTCAATTAATTCAGCTTCATACATTTGTCGAATATTATGAGTATCTTTTCCCCATTTTCCACGAAGTAATTCAAGATCAGCAGCAAGTTTACGATTTTGTGCTTCCAAGAATCGAACCTTTTCAATGTAAGATGCAAGTTTGTCATTCAAATCAGACATTTCTTTCTTTTCACGTTCACGTGAATCACGAATTGCAGATGCTGCATTTTGTCCAAAAGGAGAGAGGCCACTTCCAAGTGATGAACCCATTTCAGTTACGATTTTAAGGGAACGAGATCCACTTGCTGAAAAAAAGATGGATTATTAAAAATGAAACATTTACAAAAATTAATATTTAAATGTCTTAGAGAAGCTACACCGTATTTTGAGCTGGTTTGTTCTAAAAAATAATACCGCTTAAAAAAGATAGTAACAAAAAAAGAAAAATCTCGAGATTTTTTGTTACTATCAATATTATTATAGCTCTAAATTAGCAAATTTAACGTTTTCTGTTAAACAAAACAAATTCGCTATAAAAATTTGAGTTTCACAAACACCATTTAAGTATTTAAAACAAACAAAAATAATAAAAAGTTTGCCATTTTCGGTTACTGTCTTTGCTAATTTAAATATTTAAATAACAACGAACATAGCCATTTTTTTGTTACATGAATTTGGTATTAAAAGTTTTGTGTTTAATAGATTTTTAAGCACTGTTTAAAAAAGATAGTAACAAGATAAAAATATTTTTAATATTATTTGTCACTTTCATTTCTATATTAATTAAAAGTTAGCATTCAATGTTTAAAAATTTTTGATAATTTACTAACCTATTTCCTATTGACTCAGATCATTTTTTAAAAATAACACTACACCACATAAAAAAGATAGTAACAAAATAAGAAAAACTTTAACCCATTTTTTATTACTATCACTGATATGTCACTTTTACATTAGTACTCCAAATTAAACAATTTCTGGATTCTTACACAGTTTTTACTGAAACAAAGCTTATTTCTAATCATATAGCCTAGTTTTTTTAAATTTCGCAAAATGACACTAACAAAAAGCTTTCAGTTTCTGGAATTTTTCAATACTACCATAAAAGATTTTCTCGCATGCATTCCCCTCATGACTATCATTTATTTACCTCGATATTCATAACTTGTATTATATAACATCGGAGACCCCATTCCCGAAGACAAATAAGTTTGTGATGATGACCCACGTGCCATAGCTCCTCGATCACGATTTAAATCAAAATCTGATGCAAATCTAACAGAATGTTTTCCACTTCTTGAAGAACCATACAACGGAGGAGTATCATCAATTGCCAAAGCACTTGATGAAAGCCGACCAGAAGTTATGAAAGATGTATCCTCGAATCGAGCATTCCTTCCACTAATTCCACTTCGATCAGAGCTCCGTGTTCGATAATGATATGACATTGTTTGTCGACGATGGAGGGTTTAGTTATGGTGATATAAATTTAAATAATGGGATTTACAAGATCTCAACGATAGAATATTTATATAAAAAGCAATAAAGTTCCAGCTTCAGAGTCGATAAAAGTTTTTTGACCAACAAAAAAAATATAAACACCGCCAGAGGGAATGTCAAAAACACAACAATGACAACGACAAGTCAGCAAAATGTATGAATAAAAAAGTTTAGCCCAGCGGAAATGATCCTTTTTGATCCTTCAAATCCAAAAAAACCGTGAGACTAGTTTGAAAAATTTTTAGACTTAAAAACTAAAATGCGCGAAAAAGTTTTAATATTTTTCATTGCAATTTTTTTAGTATATTTTTTAAACGGAAAAAAAGTTGAACAAAAAAACTTGAGTTAATCGTTTCTTTAAAAATCTTTAATAATCGGTTCTTTTCTCTCAATGACACAAGATATTCTTCATTGTTGGAAGATGAGAATGGTGGTGGTGGTCATGGAATGAAATGATCCATAGTCAAATTGTTCTTTTTATTGTAACTGACTTTTTAAAGGAGTTCAGGAGACTTTAAAGGGAGTATTAGAAAAAAAGCAAAATTTGAAGATAGTAAATCAAAATTTTTGTTTGTATTATTTTGTTGTTACTGTCACAATGATAGTAATCATAACATTGTTTTTCCATTTTTTGCTGTTACTATCTTTGTAATCACTGTAACATCAAAAAATTAATACAAAATTTTATGATTATTATCTCTGTGACAGTAAGTTGATAAAATAAACTCAAATATTTCGGTTACAATCATGGAATAGTAATTGTTAAAGTTTAACAAATAGTTACTACTCCAATGATAGTAATCATAGCATTTTGTTTCCATTTTTTGCTCTTACTGTCACAATGATAGTAATAATAAAAAACTAAAATCGGATATTCACATTGCTATCACTGTGATAATAACTAACAAAGTTTAATTAATATTTAATCAAATTTTAATGAACTTTGTCATCATCAGTTTTTTTAGAAAAAATTGCAGCAGCAGTAAACAAAAAGTTTTAATAGACACTTTTTAATCCGCGGATAAACTAAATCCGATGGTTTACAAATAAATAAAAAAAAATTTCAGCGAAAGTTTTTAATGTATAGAAATGCTACTATTTTTTGTCTTTTAAACAAAACTGTCTATTCCAATGAACAGATTTTTAGGGTACAATAATTTGTTAATAATATGTATAGCTCAAGAAATACGGTATAGCTTCTCTCTTTAGCCACTTATAATCCAAAAAAAATCAAAAACTTACTATGAGTTTCACGAGCAGCAGTTCGACCTCCAAGAGGTTGACGGCCACCTGGTCCAAGAGACATGTTTGTGCTGTGTTTTCTGGCTGCAAAAAAAGAAAATATTATTCATATTTATAGTAAAAAAAAGGTTATAACAAAAAAAATATAAGCGGAATGATTCATGTTTTTTGCGCGCTTACATTTTACATGTTCACGTAAGTACTTTCGTTCATAAAAAATTTATGAATAAAAAATAATGTCATAAAAAAAGTTCAAAGATAATAAAAACGCAATAAAAAAGGAGGAAGTTGTAGGAGTTTAAAAGTTTATGGGTAGTTTTGAAGAGTCAAAAATGGGAAAAGAAACAAAAACGAGGTAGTTTAAGAATAAAATAAAAAATAGAGATAGTAATTCACAAAGGAAAAAATTTCATATTTGTTCTTACTATCCCAATGATAGCAACCAAAACAGAGTAATTTCAATTTTTTAATCTTACTGTCGCTATGATAGTAACAGAAAAAAAAAGAAAATAAGATATTTGAATTATTATCACTGTGATAGTAACAACAAAAATAGAAAACCGACTATTTTGTGTTACTATCATTTTGCTTATAATGAATGAAATATAAATACTATAGGTTTCTTAAAAATTAGTACAGATAAAACTTGATTTAACAAGGTATACGAATACAGTACTACTAATATTAACATTACTATCTTGCTTTTTTACCCCACAACCTTTTTCCTTTGTTTCAACCCCGATGAAAAGTTAAAACTCTAAAACTAATTTTTACCTCATTCACAAAATTTTCTCGCAATCCTTTTTTTTCATTACCTCATAAAATTCATTCTTTTTTAATTCCCGCCTCTCGAACTTTTAACTCCCCCTTTTCACTTCTTCCCTCACTATTCACCCCCGTCTGTAACCATCATCATTAAAGCATTTCTATTTCCAAAAAATTACAGCAAAAAAAGTAACGGAAACAAAATCGGCTTTTTTTCTCTTTGTCGTCGTCAATGAATCAAAAAAAAGAAGTAAGTTAGTTTTTTTACCAAATAAACTAATTTATCACAAAACTTTCTTTTTATTCCCAGAATCGTCAAAGAAGGAATCTTTTTTGTCATCAACGTTTAAAGCAAGAAAGAAGTAGACGAAGAAAAAATGAGGTGAAAAAGCTTGATTTTTTCTTGCGCAAGTAAGTAGTAGGTAGGCAAGCGGAGGCGAAAAACTTTAAAAATTGTTTAAAAATGGGATTAAAGGCACGATTTTTTGTTTGGTTGTTGTTGATTTTAGGGTTTAAGCGGCAAATAGAACAAAAAAAGTTTAGGAGAAAAAGAAGTTGCAGCTTCTGGAAAAGGTATTAGCAGAAAAAAAGAGAGTTTGTCAAAAAAAGTTGATTAACAACTTTGCAAAAGTAAAAAAGTAGGCCTAAAATAAAAAATGGTAATTAGTCATAGCAACAAAACTACAGCAACTTGTTTTTTGTATGTAAGCAGAAGAAAGTTATTGAACACAAGAAAAGCATTTGGCAAAAACCACTGACAGAATTGAATTAAAAAATCACATTAAATATCACAAAGAAACTGTGCTCTATGCAAATCCATGTTACTCTCATTTTTTCAACAAATCAAATAAATTGTTTACCAGAGTGAAAGAAATCAAAGCGGCAAATGTTTGCGCAAAAAAAAAGTGTTGCATAAAAATTCATCAGAAAAACAGAATAACAACAGTCAAAAAAAAGAGATCCGAAGCCGATAGGGGAAAGCAACTGGAGGCATTCTTCTCTCTTTTTCCCTCTCTTCTATTTCTCAAAAGCATTTCTCTCTCTCACTATTTCCCTCTTTGTATTTCATATTTGGGAGAATTGAAACTCAAAAAGGGAATGGAAACGGCCTTTGAATTTTGAGACTTGAAAAATATTAATGTTGATTTTTTTCATTAAAAAAAGGAGTTCGCATTTGATCCGTTTTTGAGATTAAAGAAAGAAAAAAGAAGGTGAGAGAAAAAAAAGTGGCATTGCGCAATTGAAAAAAGAAAAAGAATATTTATTTAAAATTTTGTTTCTTCTTTGAATTTTTTGTTTCATATTATGGGATAGTGAATGGGATATATAAAGAGATTACATAGACATACTTTATTGCATAGAGCATACAAAAGGAAATATGCAAAAAGTAACTTCAATCGTAACGACTATTTTGTAAGTGCAATATTTATCAAAAAAAAGTAAATTCCAAGTCATTTATTCATAGTAGGCTGAAAACTACTACTTCTATAAAAATTTTGTTGAAAAATCATTTATAAATAATGCCAAACACAGCTATTTTTTTATTACACGTCTACATTGTTATCCCTTTCACATCAAAGAAATGCAAGAAAACAAATTATCGAATCTAAGAATTGTTTGAATTTGTGACAAAAGTAAGAAGAAGAAAAAAAGCCGTTTGTCAACACAAGAAAAAGAATCAGGACAAAATAGAAATGTTGCAATAAGGTTTTGTTTCGTCAACACCGAGAATCAAAGAAAGCAGAAAAAAGTTTTCTTTTTTGCGCGACAAAATGCTAATCTATTCTTTCTTTCTTTTCCCTTCTTTCTTCTTCTAATATTTGCTTACAAACATGAATCAAAATCATCCAACGAACTGTAAAGCATTGATGGTGAAAAAAAAAGAAGGAAAGAAAGTGCAAAGGTAAAAAGATGTAAAAAAGACATAGATATTGGGATGTCAACAAAAACACATTACTTTTATAAAAATGAGTTTCATTGTTATCAATCAGAATAATATTTTTTAAATGATAGTAATCCAAGTTTTTTATTTTCTATTTTTCATGTTACTGTCACTATGATAGTAACAGCAAAAAACAAAATTTATAATCCTTATTTTACTACCAAAGCGACAGTAACGCTAAAAAAGCACAAAGATATAATTTTATGTTACTCTCTTTATGCTATATTTATTCCAAATTTATTACTACAATACTCATTTCCAAAAGCAGACACCTCCAAAATGAAAACTTTTAAAACAAAAACTTTAATTCAATAAAAAAAATAAAAACTAATTCAGCTTCCTCCGCTCGATTCTACGCATTTTGACAAATACAAGAATAATAAAAGAACGATTACTATTAAAATAAAAAAACAATTTTTGTATTGTTTGTTTTTTCTTTTTGAGGTGACAAATAGAAATGATTCAGAATCCAGATTTTAGCAGAAAAAAACGTCTTTGATGTTGGTTTTTATTTTTTCCATTTTAGATGAAAAAAAGATAGCAAACTTTTGTAAAAAAAATGAATGACAAATTAGTTTTTTTTACGTGTCATGTTTGCAAATGTTTGAGATGAAAAGATGAAAAACATATATGCGACATCTTGTACAAACATACAGTAATCTAACCTCTCTTAACAACTTGCAGAGATACAAAAAGCGTTCAAAAAAGCTTAAAACATAATAAGTTTGTTAATTTTGGAAAAATAATAGTAACTCAAAATTCTTATTTTCATTTTTCAAATAAAAGTAACTGCAAAAATTAAATTACAATGCTACAGTTCCAATCATAGCGGTAGTAATAAAGAGTCAAACACAAAAATGGAACACATTTTTCGATAATAAAAAGCTTCAGTTTTAAAACATCAAAGAATTACAACTATTTTTGCAATAAATTTTCAGATATTTACAACTTGATTCAAACTGATAACAATTCATTTATAGCTTGTTTATGACTGTTCAGTTTTTGGACCAAGAGGAGCAAGAATTAAAAGAATGTAAAGTCTTCGAAAAATGAATCGTCTTTGACGTCGTTGAAAAAAAGAAGATAATAGGAAAAATGTTGGAGGCGTTTTAAAAGAAGAAGAGTAAAAAAGAAGCAATTTATTACAGCTGTTTTTTTTTCTTGCAGTTTAAAAACGCCCTTGAAATGTCAAGTTTCCATGAATGATCTTCTTTAAGAAAACGTTCTTCCAAAAAAGAAGAGCAATTAAAGAGTAAAAAAAAAGAGGATGAATCAGACCAGAAGAAAACAAACTTTAAGGAGAAAATTGCAAAAGAAAAAACAGCAAAAAAACTATTATTTTTTTAAACTGATTTTCGGAGATATTTGTGAATATTCAGTAAAGTGGCAACTATGGGAGGAAAAAACGATAGTTTTGTAAAATGAGACAAGCTTTTAGAAAAACCATAGAAGTTAAAAATCAAGAAAACAGTCTCCTTCAATAAGTGCCATACAACGAGAGAAAAGATATTTAAGAATACGAGCTTGTAAAAATAAATATACTGTATTTAAGCAATTTGGAGTAAAAAAATCGACACAGAAAAAAATAATAAAATAACAACAAAAACATCTTTATTACATTACTGACAGCCATATGACATCAGCTACCAACATACAAAAATGGATTGCATCAAAAAAAGTTGCTCTCTCTCTTTTTTGGTATCTCATTTTTTGCTTCTGCTGAAATTGCATTATATTTTTTTGAGTTAAAAGGATTCGCTTGATCGCTCCAAGTCTGTCATCATTTGTCTAGTTTCTATCCTTTTTTCTCTTCCTTTTTTGATTCATTTTTCTTACTTGCATTCAATGTGTTTGTTGGTTGCTATTTTTGTTTTATTGATTTTTATTAATCCATGTTTTTAAACAGAAATTGCATATTAAGAGAATAACTGTGGAATAACGCAATTATAAAAAAACAAAAAGAATTAATGTGAACAACTATTAATTAGAAAATTAAAAAAATAAAAATGAATACAAAAGGTGACAAATTAGAATTGGCAAAAATATCTTTTCTCACTTTGTGAATTAAGATTTGTAATAAAATAAAAATAAATTTTTGGCTTTATATTTTTTTTAAAAAAAAATGAAGCTATTAAATTTTTGATTTGTATTTTTTAACGATTACTATATCTTTTAATCATTAACTTTTTTAGAGATGAATAATATTACTTCTGATTCTATTGGATTATTAATTCAATGTGATGAAAAAACTTTGGTGATTGGTTTTAATGGTACAAAATACAACAATGAAAAGAAGCTTATTGATGATCTTCCAAAATTATTTAAGAATTTCAAATTGGTTATCGTAAATATCTTCATGTACACACCTATTCAATATAAAAGTAATTTGGAATTCTGTGAAGCTATCAAAGAAAAATTAGATTCTCTTCAAATTCCAAATTATTTTGCAACACTTAAGTATCTTTGTGAATCTGGTGCTTTGATTGCAGGAAATGTTACTGTGAAATATGAAGAAATTGTAATTTTGGTTAAAATCTCCGAAAGAAAGGTCCAAGTTTTCGAACTTCAATATACAGAAAGTGGCTATAAAAGTGGTAGAAGCAGAGATATTCAAATTATTCCAAAGGAAAGCCATCAAGCTATTCGTGAAAAAATTCTTGGTTCAACTAATTTCAAGAAGATTTTATTACTTCTTCGAGAAACTGATAATGCAAATAAGAAGCTCTTCAAAACTATTCTCAAATCTAAAAAACTTATTGTTGTTGATTATATGATTGACTATGGCAAATTTGCAGTAGAAACTGCTAAATGGTTTTTTGATAGAAGTTATACAAAATTTCATATTTTACCTGAATGTGTAAGGACACATAGTCTATTTTTGGAGTTAAGGGATAATAAAATGCATGAACTTATTAATGTAAATTATAATGAACGTTTACCATTTAAAAATATTGTTACCATTCCAAAAATATTCGCAAATACTGTTATTGTAAGTCTTTATTTATTTTTTATTTTAATTCCTATTTTATTATTTTAGAATGCGAGTTATGAATCTTGGAGAGCAGGGCCTATTCCTCGACCAATCACATTTATTCCAGAGTGTCATCAATATGAACTTACTTTAACTGTTGATATTGAAAATTTTCCTAAAACAGAAGTTGTTGGAATCGTCAACAATTCTATCAAATCTTTACCTGAAACTCTAGATGAACGAATGACTGGAAAAATTCCTGTTATTGGATTCTTTGATCAATCATCAGTTATTTGTGTTTGCAAAGAAGATGGTTACAAATTTTTGGATTCATGGAATGGTGAGGTTTTTATTTTTGGTATTTGACTAATTTTATATGTTTAGGTTTATTTGGTAAAGAACTTATTATTGGATTTGAAAAAAAAAACCAACTTTTTGTGATGAAGCTTTAGAACTCTTAAAAGCAAATATTTCTTTATATGAAAAATATGAAAATGCTTTAGAGCTTTTACAAAAAAAGCCAACGTTTGTCGTATACGGTAAGTATTTAATTGCAGCCCATATTTTAAAAAAGCGGTTTTTGTTTAGATCTTATTAAAGTTATGTCAGTGCCTACTGATAAAATTACACCAGATAAATTATGGAAATTTAAAGTAACCGAAGATGCTGATCATCCTGTCTTGATCGAATTTGATAGCTATGATGGAACAAAGAAAGCTGCTTCTCCAGCATTTTTAATGGCAATGCTTCTTCGACAACATCTCAAAGCAATCAAGAAGGAAACTGGTGAAAAGCATACTGAAATTGGAATTCGATTTTTCCATAATTTTGATGAAACTGAAAAGGTTCGTGTTGAAGCTGGATTAAAAGAAGCATGTGAATTATTGAAGATTAATTGTACTTTTGTTTAACTAATACTTTTTTTGATGCTATTGCTTGTTTATGATTTTTGTTTGAATTTGTTGTTCTCGTTTATTACTGATAAAAATTTACTTTTTTATAATTTTTTGTTTCATTTTCTTGACACCATAATTTTTAAGCAAGGCTTTTCTGGTTATTCATTTTTATTGAGTCATATTTTTTTAATGTTTGTATTGCATTTAATCAGTATTTTTGTTTCGATCTGGAAAGAATACTATCTTAAAAAAATTTTAGATGGGAAAAAATTAAAGCTCTAAACATAGAGATTGCATTTTTTTCGTTTTTGTTGTTGCAATGAATTCGCTTAATTGCTTCATGTCTTTCTAGTTCCATCTTATTTCTTCTTTTTTTACGTGTTTATCAATGCTTGCTTTTAACGTGTTATTTGTTTGTTTATAATTTGTTGTTATTTTATTTATTCCTTTTTATTGACCGTAATTGCTAATGCAAAAAGTAAAATTCATTATTGATTAACGAAAAGTATACTGTACAAAAAAATGTAATACGCTTCTTTTTGTATTTTTGTTGTTGTTGGCGTTTTGCATCTCGTTGCCAATATGTATATGTTAAATTCTCTACTCATTTTTTTTCAACTTCGAACAAGGCTGATAATAAAATAAATTTATTTTAATCACTACCATTTTTAGAAATGGAGAATATCACACCTGATTCTATCGGATTATTAATTCAACGTGATGCAAAAACTTTGATGATTGGCATGGATGGTCCAAAATATGATAGCGAAAAGAAATTCATTCAAGATTTTTCAAAATTATTTGGCAAGAAAAAATTTGTTATTGTTAATGTCTTTGCATTTGAACCTACTGAATATGAAAGTAATTTGGATTTTTGTAAAGCTATTAAAGAAAAATTGGATTTACTTCAAATGCCACATTATTTTATTACACCTGATATTGTTTTTGCATCTACTGCTTTAATTGCTGGAAATATTACTGTACAATTTCAAGATATTGTTCTTTTTGTTGTAATTGAGGGAGACGGTATTCATGTTCGAGAATTGGAATATACTGAAAATGGATATAAAAAACTTTGCGGTAAAGGCATCAAATTCAATCAAAATGAAAGTCATCAAGCTATTCGTGAAAAGATTCTTGGTTCAACAAATTTTAAGAAGATATTATTACTTGTTCATGAAACTGATAATGCAAATAGAAAACTCTTTAAAAGTGTTCTCAAATCAAAAAAGCTAATTATTCTTGAACGTGGCATGGATTACAAAAAGTTTGCTGTTGAACTTGCAAAATGGTATTTTGATAAAAGCTATACGAAATTTCATTTTTTACCTACTGCAAGCAGATGCTTCAATTTATCTATCACATTAAATCAAACGTTTCATGAATTGATTACTCTTCAAATTCATGATCCTTTACCATTTAAAAAAACTGTTTCTGTTCCAATGTTTTTCAAAAATAATATTATCGTAAGTCATTTTTTAAAAATGTTATTTTTTGTGTATTGTCTGTTCTTCATTTTGATTTATATTAATGTTTTTAGTGGTCGCTTGATGAAATAAATAATCGTGATTCAATTGTTCAATGTATTTCTTCATTCTACCATGAAGGACATGAATATAAAATTGATTTAACTGTTGATGATGAAAGCTTTCCTAAGATTACAGTACATGCTGGTATTAAAAATTCTATTCAATCGTTACCTGAAATCCTTGATAAACAAATGACAAAGAAGCTTCCAGTTATTGGATTTTATCATTATTCTTCTATTATTTGTGTTTGCAAAGAAGATGGTTACAAATTTTTGGATTCATGGAATGGTATGTTTTTTATTAAAAATATATGAACTAAACATTTCATATTTTAGGTTTATTTGGTAAGAATCTGATTATTGGATTTGATAAAGAAAAACCAAGTTTTTGTGAAGATGCGGCAAAACTATTATTGACAAAATCAACTTTTGCGGTATACGGTAAGTATATTGTTTAATCAGTGTTACAGTTATGGTATTTATTACTTCATTGTTTTATTTTTTTAGATCTCATCAATATTATGTCAATGCCGGCTGATAAAATTGTACCAAATAAATTATGGACATTTACCGTAACCGAAGATGCTGAACATCCAGTTTTGCTCGAATTTGATAGTTTTGATGGAACAAAGAAAGCTGCTTCTCCAGCATTTTTAATGGCAATGCTTCTGCGACAACATTTCAAAGCGATCAAAAAAGAAACTGGAGAAAAACCAACAGAAATTGGTTTTCGACTCTTTCAAGATTTCAATCAAGAAGAAAATGCTCGTGTTGAAGTACAATTAAAAGAAGCATGCGAATTGTTGAAAATAAATTGTACTTTTGTTTAAGCAATGATTTTTGTTTCTTGAATTCGCTTTTACTGTTTTATCAATAAACATTTGTTTTTGCTATTGTTTGAATAGTATAATTTTTTGAGTTGATCGCAACAAGCCAGTCGTCGTCTGTCTATATATCTTTTTTCTGCCTTCATTTCTTTTCATTGTTTGCGTTAGAAATATTTTTCGTTTACTGTTTATGTTTTGCTTTATTTTTGTTGTTCCATTACTGCTCAAAATTAGGTTGATATATCCGGATATAAGAAACAAGATGATATAAGTAACAAAAAAAATAGCTAAGGAAAAGCAGATAAAGCTTGTTACAATTTTAATCAACAGAGAGATTACTGTAACCCTAAACGTTGTAATAAATTATTTTGGCGATGTGAATCTCATTGCCAATTTGAATGTGTTAAATTTTTTTGCACCATCAATAATAATTTGCTCCGTTAAAAGTTTTTGATACATCGTTTTTTTCTAATTATTATTTACTCGTTTTGTTTTTAATTACATCATTTTTAATTTCAGAGATGGATAATATTACTTCTGATTCTATTGGATTATTAATGCAACTTAATGAAAAAATTTTGATGATTGGTGTAAATGGTCCAAAATATGATAATGAAAAGAAATTTATTGATGATATTTCAAAATTGTACAGTAAGAAGAAATTTGTTGTCGTAAATGTCTTTGCATTTGAACCTACTACATTCAAATCTAACTTGGAATTCTGTCAAGCTATTAAAGAAAAGCTAAATTCTCTTCAAATTCCACATTATTTTATTACTCCTGATAATATTCTTTCTTCATGGGCTTTAGTTGCTGGAAATATTAATGTAAAGGTTCAACAAACTGTTTGCTTTGTTAGAGTTAGTGTAGAAGATACTCTTGTTCGAGAAATGGAATATACTGAAAATGGATTTAAAACACTCAGCCGTAAATACATTGAATATAATCAAAATGAAAGTCATCAAGCTATTCGAGAAAAGATTCTTGGTTCAACTGATTTTGAAAAAATTTTATTATTGCTTGTTCCAGAAATTGATAATGCAAAGAAGAACCTTTTCAAAACAACTTTACAATCAAAGAAACTTGTTTGTCTTGATGCTCGTATGGGTAACGATAAGTTTTTTGTTGAAATTGCAAAATGGTATTTTGATAAAAGCTATACAAAATTTTTTGTTTTACCTACTGCATACAGAAGTTTCTATCTATGTATCGAATTGAATCAAGCATTCTTTGGATTTATCAGTGTAGAAATTAATGATCCTTTACCATTTACAAAGAATGTTACACTTCCAATGCTTTTCAAAAATAATCTAATTGTAAGTCACTTTTTTAAAAAAATTTATTATTATCATGAATTGATTGTTCTATGTTTTGATCTGTATTAAATTTTTAGTGGTGTATTAATGAAGCAAATCGTGATCCAATTATTCAATGTATTTCATTCAATCAAGAAGGTCATAAACTACAAATTACTTTTGCTGTTGATGATGAAAGCTTTCCTAAGATTACAGTTCATATCAGTATTAACAATTCTATCAAATGTTTACCTGATACTCTTGATAAAAATATGACAAAGAAAATTCCTGTTATTGGATTTTACGGTACTTCTTTTATTATTTGTGTTTATGGGAAAAATGGTTACAAATTTTTGGATTCATGGAATGGTATGGTTTTTTATACGATATATGATAAATATTGAATGCTTCTTCCTGATGAATATATTTTAGGTTTATTTGGTAAAGAACTTATCATTGGCTTCGATAACAAAAAGCCAACTTTTTTTGAAGATGCTTTAGAACTTTTACAAACTAAGCCAACGTTTGCAGTATACGGTAAGTAGATTAAGATTTGTAGTAATTATTTTTAGTACTTACTAAATTTTTAGATCTCATCGGAGTTATGTCAAAGCCTGCAGATAATGTTAAAACTGATGAATTATGGGCATTTACCGTAACCAAAGATTCTGCTCATCCTGTTTTGCTCGAATTCGATAGCTATGATGGAACAAAGAAAGCTGCTTCTCCAGCATTTTTAATGGCAATGCTTCTTCGACAACATCTCAAATCTATTCAAACTGAAATGGGTGAAAAACCAGCTGAAATTGGATTTTATTTTTTTTATGATCTTGATGAAGATGAACGAGCTCGTGTTGAAGCTGGATTAAAAGAAGCATGTGAATTATTGAAGATTGATTGTACTTTTGTTTAAGTAATGTTTTTGTTGATTAGTTCTTCGGTATTATTTCATTAATAATAAAATTTGTTTTTTTGGTGTTGACATGCAAATAAAAAGGCAACTTTTTTGTTTATGATAGTATACAGTGATCTTGCGAAGTGTATGGTTTTTTTTCTAGTCGGCTTTAATATCTTAAATCTACATTCACCAGAGTTTTTTATTTGTTGATTTTTTATTAATGCTTATGGATGAATTAAAGGATTGTTATTGAACAAATATAAATTAGCTGACATATTGGAAAAAAGGATTCACGAAGCAAATTCAATTTCAGCCGTGAATATCTACTGAACGCGAAAGAATAAATTAAGCAATGATGCAATATGATTCAAGTTTTACAAAATGTATTTTAGTGAAGTGAAGATCCTTCTATTTTAAATATATCATATTTCTTTTTCATACTGTAAAAAAACCTGATTGAATTTTGTTAAAGCTTGTTTTTGGCATTTCGTGTCAAAATGCCAGCTGGCGTTGAAAGTGGTGTTTTGCAATTGGCGAAAACGACTTAGTCATGACTTAGTCATGACTTTCTTAGCGCGATTGGCATGACTAAGTTACTTTGCCAAAATATACATGACTTAGTTTTTTAAAAATTTTTCGCAACAAAAACTCTTTGGTAACGTTAATTATTTTTTTTAATAAAATGTGATAATGTTTGTTATTATATTAAATTTGCAGTAAATAGGAGTATTGTTAAAATTTTACAGCTCAATGTAAAGCATGTATCAACAAAAAATGTCGACAAAAATCAAAATTAACTCAAAACTTTTCATTTTTGTTCATTAAGAGAATTTTTATTCTGTTACAACAATCTTCACAGTTAACTGCTGCAGTATACAGATAGCTATGTCATGATAATATTTTAGTGAATAAACTAATCTATGAACATTCTATTCATTTATGTGATAATTTAAGTGCAGTTTGAAGTTAAAATATATTTATTACATTGAATTTGTTGATGGTTAAAGTACAATAAAATAACATAGTAGTACAAATTTTATTTGAATAGAATTAAATATAATAAATATCTTTATCATATTTTGTCGTTTTGATAAAAAAATACAATGAAAAATTAACAAAATCAAGCAAACTTGTAAACAAGCTATTTTTCAAAATTTTTCATCAAGCGCCAGACTTTGGCAAAAAATCCCCAAGTGCATTTTTCGCCAATTGCAAAGCCACCGTTGAAAGTGTCCATTATCGATAAAAATTTTTCGACATCGCATTTTTATATTTTTTTTCTCGATTCTTTATTTTTAAATTAATCTATTTTAATCACAGCATTTTTCTTTTCAGCAATGGATAATATCACTTCTGATGCTGTTGCATTATTAATGCCTAATAATAAAACAATTTTGTCAAATGGCTTCCAAAGTCCTGAATATGTTAATGAAAAGAAGCTACTTGATGATATTCCTGAATTATATAAGAACTTTAGACTCGTCATCGTCGATCTCTTTGAATATAAGCCTATTGAATATGAAAGCAATTTAGAATTTTGTGAAGCTATTAAAGAAAAGTTGGATTCTCTTCAAATTCCTCATTATTTTATGAACATTGATAATGTTCTTGCAATATCTGCTTTGGCAACTGCAAATATTACAGTAAAATTTCAAGATATTGTAATTTTTGTTAATGTTCATGAAAAAAAGATTCAATTTATGGAACTTCAATGTACTGAAAATGGATATAAAACTCTTCGCAGTGAATCAATTGAATTCGATAAAAATGAAAGTCATCAAGCTATTCGTGAAAAAATTCTTGGCTCATCTGTTTATAAACGAATATTATTGATTCCAAAATTGAATGATCCTTTAAGTCGAAAGCTCTTCAAAACTATTCTCAAATCTGAAAAGCTTATTAGCCTTGATAATGGTATGGATTTGGATAAAGCTCGTATTGAAATTGGTAAATGGTTTTTTGATAGAAGTTATACAAAATTTTATGTTATTCCTAAATGCGCAACAATGTATACTTTATGTTATAACATTAACAATAATAATGCTGATCATCTTATTACTGTATTACCAGAAACTTCTTTACCATTCAAAGAAACTGTTACGATTCCAAAGTTATTTGCAAATGATGTTGTTGTAAGTTTTTGTTTTTAAAGCAGGAGTATGTTTCCTTTGACATACAGTAATCCATATACTTTGGGGCGGCCTTAGAAATATACAATATATTTTTTAGTTTGTTTACAATGATTGCTCAAACCCTATTCCTCTGGTTCGCTACATTTCAGTCACTTCAGAAGATCATGAATTTCAAATTACTTTAACTGTTGATATTGAAAGCTTTCCTGAGATTGTAATATATGACATTACTAAAAAGTCTATCAAATCTTTACCTGAAACTCTTGATGAAAAATTTGAGAAAAAGCTTCCTGTTATTGGTTTTTATGATTGTTCATCTGTTATCTGTGTTCCTGGAGAAGATGGATATAAGTTTTTGGATTCATGGAATGGTAAGGTTTTTTTACTATACTTCACCATCATTGCTTTCCAACTGTTTGGGTACTGTAATTACCAATTTTTTACGTTTATTGAAGATTTTTCGCTGACAGGTCATTTAAAAATTTGACATTGCAGAGCAATTATGAAGATGTGTTTTTATTTATATTTGTATTTATGTATATTATTTAATATTTTAGGTTTATATGGAAAAGACTTGGTTATTGGTTTTGATAAAGAAAAACCAACATTTTGTGAAAATGCTTTAGAACTCTTAAATACAAACCCAACTTTTGTGGTATACGGTAATATTCTATTATAGTTCATATTTTAAAAAAGTACTGATTCTTATACATATTTGATAAACATATTTTTTTAGATCTCATCAATATTATGTCAAGGCCAGCTGATAAAATTGTACCAGATAAATTATGGGGATTTTCCGTAACCGAAGATACTGAACATCCAGTTTTGCTCGAATTTGATAGTTTTGATGAAACAAAGAAAGCTGCTTCTCCTGCTTTTCTCATGGCAATGCTTCTTAAACACCATCTCAAGGCAATTAAAGAAGAAACTGGAGAAAAACCAACAGAAATTGGTATTCGACTCTTTCAAGATTTTGATGATGAAGAAAAGAAACGTGTTGAAGCTGGATTAAAAGAAGCCTGTGAATTATTGAAGATTGATTGTTCTTTTGTTTAAATAACGTATTTGTTTGTTTAGCTATGATTTTTGTTACCTGATTTTATTGTATTATGACTTTTGTTTACATTTGTCGTTACTTATTTTATTAATAAAAATCTGTTATTACATCTCTCCGTTTTTGCTTATTACAAAAAAATTACAGCAAAATTTATGGCATTCTTCTTGATGCTTGTTAAATTCTTTATTGCTGTTGTTGTTTTGCATTGATAAAATTTAATTTTTAGTATTTAATGCTTCAATTTCTTAACACTAAATTTTCAAAGGAATTTCCTTTTATTGAGTTTTTTTGCTTCAAGTTTAACATGCATTCAATGTGTTTATTTTTGTAAATTACCACCAATAACATTGTTCGCTTGATTCTTTTTTATTTTTATCCTCTCTCTTTTTTCATAATGTAAAATGCTTGATTGATTGAAAGTGTTTGAAATTTGTTTTGGCATTTTGTATCAGATTGCCTACTGCTGTTGAGATTGTTCAACAAAATTTTTTTGACATCGCTTTTCTATCTTCTCTTTTGCGCTATACTTTGCTTTTAATTGAATTCTATTCACCTTTAATCGCTTTTTTTCAGCAATGGATAATATCACTTTTGATTCTATTGGCTTTGTTTTGCATCATAATAAAAAGTTAATGGTTGGAATTAATGGTGTAGAATATGATGGTGAAAAGAAATTTATTGAAGATATTCGAGAATTATTCAGCAAGAAGAAATTTGTTATCTTGAATGTTTTTGGATATAAACCATTTGAATATGATTGCAATATTAGCTTCTGTAGAGCTGTTAAAGAAAAGCTGGATTCTCTTCAAATTCCTCATTATTTTATGACACCTCATGCTTTTGTTCTATCTGCATTTATAGCTACTGCAAATATTACCTTAAAGCTTCAAGAAATTGTGCTTTTTGTCAGAGTTCATGGAGAAAGAATTGATGTTTTTGAACTTGATTTTACTGAAAATGGATATAAAATGATCAATCATCGAGATATTGTATTCAGTCGAAACGAAAGTCATCAAACTACTCGTGAAAAAATTTTTGGTGCAACTAATTTCAAGAAAATTGTATTGCTTACACAAACAGAAGATGCTGTCGAAAAAAAACTCTTCAAAACTATCCTCCGATCCAAGAAGCTTTTTAATCTTGATATTTTTGATTTCGATAAACTTGGTGTTGAAACTGCGAAATGGTATTTTGATAAAAGCTATATCAAATTTTATGTTCAACCTACTTCTCAAAGTGCTTTTAAAGTATATATTGGTTTAAAACCTGTAATTTTTCATCCACTTATTGATGCAGATTTTGATGAGCCTTTACCATTTACAAAAACTGTTATCATTCCAAAGTTATTTTCAAATAGTGCTGTTGTAAGTTTTTGTAAAGTTTCAACTTTTTGTATTTAAATATTCTTTTTCAGCTTAGCTTTGAAGAAAAGAATGTCTCACAGCCTTCGTTCCAGTATCTTCCTGTCGATATTGATGGTCATGAAATTCAACTTACCTTAACTATTGATGCAGAAAATTTTCATTCAATGAATTGTAAAAGCTATACTCTTGTTCCTTTTACATCTTTGCCTGAATCACTTGATGAAAAAATGACAAAGAAACTTCCTGTTATTGGATTTTATGATTATTCATCTGTTATCTGTGTTCCTGGAGAAAATGGCTATAAATTTTTGGATTCATGGAATGGTTAGTATTTTCTGTGAGCTATTTTCATTTAAACAATTTAATATTTCAGGGGATGATGGAAAACTGCTTATCATTGGTTTCGATAAATCAACTTTTTGTGAAGACGCTGTTAAACTTTTGAATGACAAAGCAACTTGTGCTGTATACGGTAAGTGTTTGATTGACTTGGAATAAAACGGCATCACTTTGCAGTTGCATTAATATTAACTCAAAGTTCTTTTAGATCTCATTAAAATTATGTCAATGCCAGCAGATAAAATCATTCTTGAAAAAACCTGGGCATTTACCGTAACCAAAGATGCTGCTCATCGTGTACTCCTAGAATTTGATAATTTTGATGGTACAAGAAAACTTGTTGTTACTGTTTTTTGTTGATAAAAATTTGATTTGTGCATCAACATGTGGTTTTACTCTCTTGACACGAAAGATTTAAAAGAATTGATTGATTAGTTTTCTTTCGCTGCCATTTTTAAGACAATTTATGACTGCTATTGAAAAAAATCATTGTCTACATTTTGTTATCATGCTGTTGTAATTCACAAAATTGATTTTATTTTTTTATAGCACAGATTTGCGCGGCATAAATTTGTACATGGCTGGCGTTCCTTTTCGTAGAATAATAGCAACAATAATTATTTTTCTCTGTTTGTGTATTAACTCCTAATATTATTTCTTCACTTCTAGATTATGGATCAATCTCATCTCTCAGAAACATGCGCTTCAATTCATCACAGCTTTGATGACAATCAATTGTCTTCAAGTATGATTAGCTCAACAAAATCACCTAAACGAACATCACGATTAGAACGATTTTCTAAATTTGCAGGAACATTAACTCCTACAAAGCTTCTACAACGTGTTCATAAATCGACTGCTTATGTTGATGAGAATAATAATAATGATTTTGGTCAAGAAGTTGTTACTCCAAAGAAAAAAATAACAAAAACTCGAGGATATAATGGTGATGCCGCTGCTGCAGTTGACAAAGCTGCTGTTCAATCGTGTGTAGAATGTATTCAACAACAACAACAAACATCTTCTACTCCAAATCAATCATCAAAATTATATGAATCTTTTATGGATGAGAAATTTCATGATGCTATTTTAATTGCTGCAAATGGAACAGAAATTACAACACATCGCTGCATTTTAGCTACATTTTCTTCAATTTTTGCTAATATGTTTAAAGAAAATACTGCACTTCCAACTCAAATCGAATTAAAAGAATTTGATGCTGCTACAATTCAAGCTGCATTAGATTTTATGTTTAACAAGCGTGATTCAATCGATGGAAAAGAAATTCCTCTTTTAAAACTTGCTATGAAATACGATATTCGTGATTTGATTGTAAGTTTTTAATAATCTTTTTTAATGTCGTGGGAAATTATCTGGACTATCTTTTAATTTTAATTAAAGGTAGCCCAGAGGTTAATACTATTCGTCAACCCTTGTCAAACGGAATTTTCATAACTACCGTATACCGAAATTTTGGTTTGAGCTGTTTTGACATGGCGTTAATGATTGTCAACTAGCTAACTCAGTAGTACCCAAACAAAACCTTGATTCGTCTCAAAAGCTTTTTATACTACTATACTTCCATTTTTAGATTGCTTGCTCTATTTCCGCTGCTGCCTCTGTCAATCCAACAAATGTTTGCGAATATATTCAAATTGCCTATGACGGTTCAACTGCTTATGAAGATGCTTTCAAAGAATTAAAAGAAAAATGCTTGATGATTTTGGTTAAAATGAAAAAAGATGTCAATGATTCAGAATTTGCTAATCTTCCAACAAATATTCTTTCTGATTTTTTTAAGCTTTTTAAGAATAATTAGTTTTTTGTTTTTCTGAGTTGTTTTTGCTTTTGATTACGGTTACTGTTATTTTAATCTGTTTTTGTATAAACATACTGTGAATATAATAAATTTGGTGTTCTTTTCTCTTTAATTATTAAAACGGTTAATTATTTCCTTGTTTATCATTGTGTCTTTTAAAATATTGAAAGCTTTTTTTGTTATTGTGCGATTACTGTAGTGCATCTCCATGTATTGTTTCTTTTAAGTTTGTCACTCTCACTTTTTTTTTTCACGAATATTTTCGAAATGGAGGACAAAACAATCTGCGAAAAGATAACCGTTGCATTGTTACACTTTGTTATCATCACCTGCATTTTTTCTAAGTTCTGGGCTTTTTCTAGACTTATAGTTTGTGAAACTTACAACAATAAATGAATATAATACTGTTTTAATAAAATGTTAAGTTTTGGAATATGTTTGCCTCACAATCTCGACTGATACTGCTATAATCAGGTGACCATAATAAAGTATCCATAAAGAACTGTCTTTGTCCTATTATCACTTCCGCATTTTTCGTTTTTAATTAAAGTATATATACTTCCTTTTTAGTTTGCGTATACCCGAATTAACAAGGAAGCCACAACACACTAAACTCACGATTTCAAAATTTTCTTTTTTGTGTGTAGCAGCTTTTTTTCTTTCTTTTGCTAGATTTTTTTATAACTTTTAATTTTAGTAATGGATAATATCAGCGCTGATTCTGTTGGATTATTAGTTAAACTTGATGAAAAGACATTGATGATTGGTTTTAATGGTACAAAATATGACAGCGAAAAGAAGCTTATTGAAGATATTCCAAAATTATTTGGCAAGAAAAAATTTGTTATCTTGAATGTTTTTGGTTTTGGATCTACAGAATACAATACTAATTTGGAATTTTGTGAAGCTATTAAAGCAAAGTTGGATTCTCTTCGTGTTCCACATTATTTTATGACTCCACAAGATTTTGTTTTATCTGGTGCTTTAGCTACTACAAATATTACTGTGCAATATCAAGAAGCTATACTTATTGTTAAATGTTTTCAAGGAAATATCGATCTTACTGAACTTCACTATACTGAAAGCGGTTATAAGAAAGGTAAATGCAGAGATGTTGAATTCATTCAAAGCAAAAGTCATCAAACTATTCGTGAAAAAATTCTTGGTACATCTGTTTATAAAAGAATTTTGTTGCTTCTAGAAAAAGATGATCCTACAAACAAGAAGCTCTTCAAAAATATTCTCAAATCAAAAAAGCTTGTTAGTCTTGATTATGGTATTGATATGGATAAATTTGCTATTGAAGTGGTATTTTGATAGAAGTTATACAAATGTTCATGTTTTACCTACTGCAGCAAGAAGTTTTAATTTATCCATCGCATTAAATGATGACATCCTTCATCTTATTATTGTGAAATATGACGAACCTTTACCATATACTAAAACTGTTACTATTCCAAAGTTATTCAAAAATAATATTTTTGTAAGTTTTTTTTGTATTACGGTACTTCATCTTGACCTATCATATATTAATGCTTTTAGTATTCTCATAATGACTTTTACAATCAGAAAAATCAACAACTTTTTTTGTTAGAAGAAGATCTACGTGGATTATTAATTACTTTAACTATTGATGCTCAAAGCTTTCTCGAGATTAAAGTTGATGGAGTAATGAAAAAGCTGGTTGCATCTTTGCCTGAATCACTTGATGCACAAATGACAAAGAACCTTCCTGTTATTGGTTTTTATGATTATTCATCTGTTACTTGTGTTTATCGAGAAAATGGCTATAAATTTTTGGATTCATGGAATGGTAAGGTTTTATATAGGACATATTTATATATAAAAATCATATATTTTTAGGTTTATTTGGTAAAGAACTTATTATTGGCTTTGATAAAAAAAAACCAGCATTTTGTGAAAATGCTGTAGAACTTCTAAAGACAAAACCAACTTTTGCGGTATACGGTAAGTATTTTGTTTTAATTCATATTTAATTAAAGTATGTCTTAGATCTTCTTAAAGTTATGTCCATGCCTGTTGATAACATCCAAACTGATAAAATTTGGAAATTCACTGTTACAAAAGATGAGGATTATCCAGTACTCCTTGAATTTGATAGTTTTGATGGAACAAAGAAAGCTGCATCCCCTGCTTTCCTTATGGCGATGCTTCTCAAACAGCATCTCAAGGCAGTCAAGAAGGAAACCGGTGAAATACCTTCTGAAATTGGTATTCGATTCTTCCATAATTTTGATGAAGAAGAAAAGAATCGCGTTGAAGCTGGATTAAAAGAAGCCTGTGAATTATTGAAGATTGGTTGTTCTTTTGTTTAAATACCGTATTTGTTTTTGAGCGATGACTTTTGTTTGAATTTGTTATTGTTATTTTTTATTAATAAAAATTTGTTATTGCAAATTCCCATTTTGATGTATCGACATGAAAATGTTGAAGAGCTCCTATAAGCCTAGGGTTGATTAATTTTTTTCGCTGTCATTTTCTTAACCAACTTTCGAAAACATTTGAAAGAAAGAAAAGTTTGTTGTTATTACTAGCTGTATGCATAAATCTAATGCTTTTAAACTCCAGTTACTCTATTTTGAATACATTTTTTTATATAAAAACCTTTTACGGTTACTCTTATTTAAGCATGTTTATACTGTATATAATAAATTTGTTGTTTTGGCGTCGTTTTGTTTTCATGAGTTAATTTTTCTCGAAATATATATTTTAATAATGCAATCCACTTTTTCCGAGAATACTGTATTTTTCTTTAACAAAAATCATAAAAATGTGTTCATTTGCTATAGTAATCTTAGCTTTCGATTGTTGTGCGCCCTTTCTTTTCTAAATATATGCGCTTTGAACAGACAGACAAACGAGAAAAAGGCGCCATCTTTTCTCCCATCTTTTGATTATTTTTGTTTTTCTTTTTGTACTTTTTCCAAGTTTGTAGTCGGCTACCAATTGTGTTGTTTTATCCTGTTTATCTGTATTACTTTATAATAGCTGTTTAATAGTTTTCACTGGCGTTTCTTTCCGTTTTACTGGTATTTTTTGTTTATAAATTTTAATGTTTCATTTTTAGTTAATTACAAAATAATAAATTCAATATGGCAAGAGCTGCTGCAGCTTCAAGAAAGGACAAAGGTGCTCAAATGCCTGATGCTGGAGCTGCTGCACCACCTGGAGCCACACCAAAAGTTGGACAATTAATGGCTGAACGTGAAAATATTGAAGGACAAGCAAATCGTCCAGAGCTTGCTGTATCTAATAATGACAATGGACGTGTAAATCAACCATTAGCAGCTGAAGTGGAACTTACACGTGAACAAGTTGTTGCTGAAGAAGAACAAAAAAATAAGGAAGAAGAAGAAAAGCCTTCAGAATCTTCTAAGAAAAATGGTCGTGGAAAGAAAGCTGCTCCTGTTAAGAAAGATGATGAACTTGCTCCAAGTTGCTTTTTCTTTCATAAACAGTATATATAAAAATTCCTTTTGTAGAAGTTAATACTCGACCTGGTCGTACTGATAAGGCGGCTGCAAACGCAAAAATGACTGCAGATGCTGAAGAAGGACAAAAAGGTGACAGCACTGCTGCAAAGAGGGCTGGACCAAAACAAAAAGGAAAAGCAGCAAAAGAAAAAGATCCACCTGAAGAACAAGAAGATGAAAATGATAGTGAAGAAAAGCCTGCACCAAAGAAAGTCGGTCGTGGTCGTAAAGCAGCTCCCAAAGCTACTGCTGAAGATGATGAAGCTGAAACACCAAAAGAAGATGAACCAGAAGAGCAAGCTCCTCCCAAGAAAGCTGGTGGTCGTGGACGTAAACCAAAGACAAAGAAAGATGAAGACAAAGAAGAATCTCCAAGGGATGATGAAGAAGAGCCAAAAGAAAAAGCTGCTTCAAACAAGCGTGGTCGTAAAGCAGCTCCTAAAGTACCAGCAAAAGAAGATGAAGCTAAATCTCCTGCTGCTTTTAAGAAGGATGATGATGCTGATGAAGAAGAAAAGCCTTCAGAACCTTCTAAGAAAAATGGTCGTGGAAAGAGACCTGCTCCTCCTAAGGAAGATGATGAAGCTGCTGCTCATGAAGAAGAAAAGCCTTTAGAATCTTCTATAAAAAATGGTCGTGAAAAGAAAGGTGCTCATCCTAAGGAAGATGATGAAGCTGCTGCACGTAAGCTTTTTTGTTGCAGAGATGATACATATAGAAATTTTTTTTTAGCAGTTATTATTCGGCCTGATCGTACTGCTAAGACTACTACAATTGCAACGATGACAGCTGATGCTATAGAAAAACAAAAATTTTTAATTGCAATTAGAAACTCACTGGCACGTGGAAATAAATCTAATACTCCAGCAGCTGCAATGACATCATCACCGCCGCCAGCTAAAAGATCTCGTCCAACTGAAGCAGAAATTCCACGTGAACAAATTCCAACAACTTCAACGCAGTCTTCAAATGTTCAAAATTCAAAGTTATATGAAATGCTCACTGATAAAAAGTATTATGATGTTATTCTTTTTGCTGCTGGTGGAACAAAAATTACATCTCATCGCTGCGTTTTGGCCAAATATTCAAAAGTTTTCGATGATATGTTTACCAAAAGTACTATGCTTCCTGTTCAAATTCATGTAACTGATTTTGATGCTACAACAATTCGAGCTGCTTTGGATTTTATGCTTGATAAGCGTGAATCAATTACTGGAAAAGAACTTTTCCTTTTTAAATTTGCTGCAAAATATAATATCCGTGATTTAATGGTAAGATATTTTCTTTTTTGCCGATAATAACAAGGAAGCTATATTTTAGAATGCTTGCTATATTCGTGCTTTATCATCTGTCGATGCTTCAAATGTTTGTGATTTAATTCAACTTGCATATTCTAATAATCTTAGCGAATTGAAACAAAAATGTTTAAAGATTTTGGTTGAAAAGAGAAAGGAAATTGATCCGGTTAAATTTGCTGATCTTCCAAAACAGATTCTTATGGATTTTGCACGTTGTTAATTTTATCTTTTTAAACATTTTGTGATGTTTTTTTCTTTTGTTAAGGTTACTGTTGATTGAATCTTTTTTTTATTATTGTGGATTACTGTGCCGTTTTTCAATAAATTTGTTGTTTGTTTGTTTTTTTTATACTTATGATTATATGAGTTAATTTTCTCTAACTACTTTTTATATAGAAGTTGAACCTGCTAAATTCGGTAAACTTCCCGAAAATATTCTCTCTGATTTTTATCGGAAACCATACCTAAACAAAAACTTAAAGTACTTTTCATGTGGAGATGGAAGAGCATAGTTGCTAAAAATGTGTAAAGTTGTTATCATAAAATTTGTTATATTATTTTTTGTAGATGAATCTTTGATTTTTCAATTCTCCATAAAATTCTTTTCAGAATGATATATTCAGACAAAAAAAGTTTTGAGGCTTCTGAATCTTGAATTCTGATGCTAACAGAATCTTAAAAATGGTTTTTTCGAAGTCTTCATAAAATTTTGATATACAAAGTGTATTCATACATAAAAATCGAGAAAAAAATTTTTTAAGCCTTCTAAATCCGTGGATTCTGAAGTCTGGTGGATCTGAAAATATTTTTTTCGAAATCTCCATATTCGATTACTCTATAATACATGTTTAAACCATGCAAAACAAAGAAATAATTTTTTGGGCTTCTGAATCCGAGGATTCTGAAGTTGCCAGAATCCTAAAAATGTCGCCATCAGATTCCCCATAGTCGTTTTGCTGTATAAGTGTTTTTATAGCCTTCTATAATATTTTCCAGCATTTTAAAAAAAAGTTTTGCATTTCTTTTATCTATTTGATGGTAAAAGAAATCTGTCGGGGTACTGTCGGGCATGCCCTGAGGGTAAGGGGTACATAGGGGTCCAAAAGTGCTATGGATCTCTTCCCTAAATCCATATGTATAATTCCTGAAGGTTTCATGTATTTTGGATACCTAGAAATCGTTTAATTAAAAAAACGCAAAAAAACGCTAAAAATGCGATGAAAGTTTTGTCACCCATTGTACTGTGTTTAATTTATTGAAAATTTATATATGAAAATTTTTATAATTGTTTTTCAACACATTTATGTATGATAACATTCGACACCATCAAAACTGACATCTGTTTTCCTCATGTACATTAATGCACTGTATATTTATTGTTAAATGGTTTAAAAAACACCAAAATTGGCTATTTTAACATTTAAATATTGGCCGTAATTTTCAGAAATATTCGGGGGTAAAATTTCAGAATTAACCATCCATATCTCTTTCTCAGTGCATTCTGTTTTTCACACTACATTTTTTCAAAAAAACTCTTGAGTAGATGTATGTTTTTGCTATTTATAATAAATGACCTGCATTTTGTTCATACAAAATGAGGCGTGGGTTGCATTTTTTTTCGAAATTTGTTTTTCTTTCATTATTATTTGTTTGTCCAGTACTACTCTGTTCTATGCCCTTGTATACAAGTGTACTTTTAAACTTTTTGGCGCGCAAAATGGAAATGTGATGCGCCTTTTTGAGCAGTATATAAGCAACTGAATTATGCATTTTTTCTTCATTATCTTTCCATTTTTGTCTTGACTTTCCATCAGCTTTCTTAAGTCTCTTTTTTCTGGAATTTAATTTTTTCGGTTATTACAATTTTTCTGCTATTATTTTGCAAACTTTTATTTTATTTCTAATCAAACTATCGAATATTGGATTGCTTTTCTTTTTCTCTTTAATTACTCCACAATATCGTTTACTTAAACTTTTATTTGTTATTATAGAAGCTTTGATTAATGAATACATTTTTTTTTATTTTATAAGTTTAATTTCGTGTTATCTTATTTAAGCTCCTACCTTCTTGTATTAATTTCTAACATTTTTTAGATTAAAACTTTTAATCATGGCTCGTACAAAACAAACTGCACGACCTCGTGATGCATCTAAATTACCACCACGACAACAAGCTACTATGCGAACAGCTTCTAGCAATGCTTCATCATCATCAAATGCAACTACATCATCACCACCACCACCAGCTAAACCTACGAAAGGTCGTCCGGTGAAAAATCTTAATACTGCTGCAGCAGCAAGTGGAGCAACAAAAAAAGTTGGACAATTAATGGCTGAACGTGATAATATTGAAGGACAAGCAAATCCTCCAGAGCTTGCTGAATCTACTGATGATTATGGACGTGAAGATCAACCTTTAGCTGCTGAAGCTTGTGAAGATGAAAGTGATTGTAAAGAAAAGCCTGCTCCAAAGAAAGCAGCTGGTCGTGGTCGTAAACGTGGTGCTAAGACTCCAAGAGATGATGATGATGAATCTCCACTAGAAGATGAATACGATGATGAAAAAGCTGCTCCAACAAAGGAAGATGAATCACCACCAGCAAAGAGATCACGTTCAACTGAAGCAGAAATTCCACGTGAACAAATTCCAACCGCTTTTACTCCAAAGCATTTGTCGAGTGTTCAAAATTCAAAATGGTATGAATGTTTTATGAATAAAGAATATCATGATACTATTCTTATTGCTGCTGATGGTACTGAACTTACAACATATCGCTGGGTGTTGGCTGCATGTTCTTCAGTTTTTCCTGATATGTTTAAAGAAAGTACTGTACTTCCTCTTCGAATTCAATTAGAAGATTTTGATGCTGCTACAATTCAATCAGCTTTGGATTTTATGCTTGAAAAATCTGATTCTCTTATTGGAAAAGAAACTGCTCTTCTTAAATTTGCTGTGAAATATGATATTCATGATTTGATTGTAAGTTTTTAATATTTTTTATGGCTTGTATTACAAATGCTTATATTTTAGGATGCAATTTCTAAATCACTTGCTGAATCTGTCGATGCTTCAAATGTTTGTGAATATATTCAACTTGCATATACTAATAACTTTGAAGAATTAAAGAAAAAATGTTTCAAGATTTTGGTTGAAAAGAATGCAGAAGTTGATCCGGTTAAATTTGCTGATCTTCCAAAAAATGTTATCTCTGATTTTTATGGCAATATCAATGTTAAATCTGATTGATTTTATGCATATCTAAGGTTTTTTCTTTTACAACGGTTACTTTCTTTTTATTAATTTTTTATTCTTTTTGTTACTGTACCGTTTTTCAATTTATTTATTGTTTGTTCTTTTGCATTTCTTTACTTGTATGAATAAATATTACTCTTTTCATATTTTCTTAACAGCATTTTAATTCTTTTACTTTACATGTTTTAGTTTTTAACTTCGGATGACAGTTTTTATCGCGATTCTGAAGTGTCTAACGACTGCCTGCAAGGGTTACTGTCATTTTTATCGTTCTATATTACTATAAAGTTGTAGGTAAATATTATCCTTTAATCTAAAACTTTCTTAAAAAAATTTTTTTTATCATAGATATTGTAATGCATGAAATTGTTAATGTTTCGCATATAAAATAGTAATTAGTTATTGTTATCCGTATTGTTTTTGGTTTTTTTGTAAAATAAGAAAAAAGCTTTCAAAGTTTATTATTTGAGTTTTTGTTTTAATGATAAAGAATAAACTAGCTGTATGAAATTGACACAAATTATTTTAAAAATTTTTAAAGGAAAAAACTGCAAAAAATCAGTTACAGTTGATCTTTCATCTCTCCAACTTTCTTGTACATTTTTTAACAAAAAACCACCTTATTTATTTTTCTTCCTTTTTTTACAAAAATGCTATTTTTGTCGACATGTTGTCTGTCTTGTTGTTGCTGCTGTTGCTGATGTTGTTGATGATTCACTACTTTTCTCCCATAAACATCTATGCTCGTTTGTCTACAAATAAACTCAACGACTTTCTTTTGCTGCGTAGCTTTATCGTTGATTGACGAACTTGAACTTTGATAGATCAACGATTATTTGTTTTTTAACTTGCATTCATACTTTTTTATTGAAGAAATTTATTTTTGAAAAAGTTAAATAAAAATAAATGTAGAAATGTTGATGTCAAAAACAAAAACCTCACTGCAAAACTAATGCTTATGTCAATAAAAAAATCTTTTTTCAGACCCTTTGTTTAACAATATTATTTTACAAAAACTTAACTTTACAAAAAAACACTTTAGATAAACGATTGTTGAAACCTTCTACTTGAAAGAAGGAAATAAAGAGGTTTTAGAAAGTATAATAAAAGTACTCTAAGAAATTCTTTTTTGTTAAAGTACAAGAACAAAGAAAGATGATGTCTATAATATTTCAACAAAAACTGATTTACCACTTTCCGCAAAAGAGTGTTTTCATAACCCTTGGTATACTGTATTTATTTTATTTTTATTGTCACATGTTTTAAGCACAGTCAATTAAATAATTAAAAGAAGCAAAATAAAATTCGTTGGTTACTATTTTTTCAAAGAAATTACATGTAAAATTGGAAACCTTTTTTTTGAAATGAAAACAAAATTCTCCTCTTTTTTTAATGTAGCTGTTTATTACTTTTTTGATAGCAACAAAATTTCTAAAAATAATCTTTTTTGTTTACTTTCAATTTTTACAACACACAAATTGCTTTAAAATTGTTTCCATTTTTTGTCATTTTTTAAGGATTGGAGTATTGTTGGGGCTCCTGATTGGGTCAAGGGATCAAAATATCGAATGGCAAACGGATTTATTCTTTAAACAATTTTTTTTATTGCAAAATCACAAATAATATATTTTAAATAAATTTAATTAATTAATGCTTAAGGAATCGAACACCCAAATAAGCAACAGTTCGACAAAAAACTATAATACCAAGAAGACATCCAATACATCCCCCAATATTTATATAGTCAAGACCAAGTGATCGAATTGTTGTTTCTCCATCCGGTATACACACTGCATTTGGAGCTTTATCTTCACATGTTAGCTTCAAGCCTTGGAGTTCATTCAAAGCAATCCCAACATATGAATATTTAACATATGAAAGAGCATCCAACCATGAAAAATATTTTGGAAGATTTGCAGGTGAAAGGAAGAAACCACCAAATAGACGAAACACTTCTAATGCCATTGGCAATACTGTTACACTGAGGTCGGTTGTTCGACAAAGTGCTGAAATCATTAAGGCGAGAGATGTTGCTGATATTGAACAAAGAATCATAAAAAACATAAAAAGGAAAAATTTGCCAGCTGTTGCTTGTAGGCCAATAAGGAAGTAAACTACACATGTCTGAAAATGGCTTGATTGTGTATAGAGGTTTTGAAAATTAGAGGATGGTTCAAGTAAAAAAGAAACTGTTTTTTTGACATCAAATCACTGCTTTTTGCTTTTGTACGCTCATGTTTGGTGAGATAGGTTTGTCAACACCGAGGAGAGCATCTTTTGCACATAAAATTTTGGCTACTGGGAACTCTTTGCCAAACGGCGCCAAATTCAAATTTGATTTTTATCTAGATTACAGTTGGCATAGATTATGAAAATGTAGATTCTGTTGAACATAATGGTCGAAAAATCAAGTTTCTAGCTACAGAAATGACAAAACGGTAGCCATTTAAAAATTGTATTCTTGTAATTTTTATTTATTTTGAATCAGTTTTTCAATCGGAATAGTTACTCCTATTACTGATGACTCTTTCTTGAAAACATAAGCTCACAAAATCAAAAGAGCAATTATTCAACAAAAAAATTAGTTCACTTTCAATATCATACAAAACTTACAAAAATAACTGGTACAGGAACTTGAACGAGTGTATCAACAATAATTTTTGATACAAAATATGCACTTGCTAAATATGTCCCAGATGCTCTTTCTCGCAGCGTCAGGGCTCTTTCAGCTGGAAAAGCATTAATAACCATAAGTGCACCAAAAACCCCTTGATTAACGGCACAAAAAAATAATACTGGTTGCCGTCGAACAGTGCTAGATTGACCATTTCCAATTTTTAGAAAGGCAGTTCCAATTAGAACAGCAATTAATATTGTCTAAAACTTGATTAAAAGTTAATTTAATATAACAGTCAGTATTGACCTGATGCTCTAAAAATGATAGTAAAAAGAATTGGATGACTTTTTGTTTTTATGATTTGAAAAATGATATCATGATAGTAACAAAAAGGCAGGAGTTTTCAAATTTTGTGATTACTAAAGTCCTCACTAAACTTTTAATTGAGCTTACAAAACGCTACAACTCACTTGAATGACCGATGTAATGATAACTGATGATTCACGACGATGTTGTTGAAGATTTCGTCGAATAAGAATCCATATTTGCATAAGCCATCTTGGTCGTGTAACATTCATTTGAGATGCACGTTTCTCTGCACCCATTTCAAGATCAACAACTACAGGTTCCTGTGTAGCGATAATAGCTTGATCAGCTTTATCACCAGCTTTTTTAGCATCTTCAATAGCTTGAGCTTTCCCGCGTTGATCATATGCATCAGCAATTTCATCTTGATTTGTTAGAGCTTTGTTGTATTTGGAGGGAGTAATAACATCCATTAAATGATCAGCAGGATTTGTAAACATAGGGCAGGGGAAACCAGCTTTTGTAAAAATAGGCTGAAATAAACTAATTTAACAAATGGTGTTCCACAATATTTTTACCATAGCATCTGCTCGTGGTCCTTGATAAACAATATTCCCAGCTTTTAGCAGTACTAGCGAATCAAAAAGATCAAAAATTTTTGATTGTGGTTGATGGATTGAACAGACAATTGTCACAGCTCTCTCGCCATTTTGACCTCCATGTGCAAGTTTATTGAATGTATGAAGAAGATCTAAAGCTGTCACAGAATCAAGGCCAGAAGTTGGTTCATCAAGGAAAAGTAGCTGCGGACGACTGAGCAATGACATCCCAACACATACACGCTTTCTTTCACCACCTGAGATACCTTTTTTGAGCGGAGTACCTGGAATTTTAGCTGTCATTGATCGTTTTTAGATAATGTGCTTTACCAATTATGACATCTCGAACATGTGTAACACCCATTTCAGCCATAGTTTCTTCAACTCGTTGCTTTCGCTGTTGATATGTGTAATCTCTGGGTAGACGAAGTTCAGCTGTATACATTAGCGTTTCCTCAACAGTCAAAGAGCCATTCAATAAATCGTCTTGCATAACATAACCAGCAATCCGTTTCAACTCGGCATTATCATATTTTGAACCATTAAGTCGCATTTCGCCTTCCACAATTGTATTAGCATCCAATCGGCAAGCTAGTGTATTGAGAAGAGTAGACTTGCCAGATCCAGATGGACCTTCAAAAGGTTTGTGATTACTTGTTATTATTTCTAATGATCTTACCCATAACTGCCCACAGCCCACCAGTAATAGCACCACTAACATTATTTAAAAGAATTTTCGGTTTATGAGTATATCGTCCACAAGTTTTGATTTTATTCATTATTATTCTGTCCTTGTCTCCACCAGATGATACAATGAGATGCTTCCATACTAGTACAGTACTGACGCGATCAGATAATGGATCAAGATGGGAAAGTTGTCGTTCACGAGGTGCTTTAATTTCGTCGCTATCATGATGAATTTTCGTAGCTGGAAAAACTGTTCTTCTTTCAGGATATACAGGTTCAGGCGACATTACCGTAATCTCTAGAAATGGAAATTATTAGGAGAAAATGAATCTTTGATAGTAACAAGGAAAATCTGAAAAACGGAATTTTGTCTTACTCTCTTTTTAAAAAAAACATTTCAGAGAGTAACATAAATGGTTTCTTTCAAAATTTCGCGCTTACTATCCTATTTTTCAGATAGAAGTGTTTCTTATGTTGAGAGTGATCATAATTTCCATAAATGAAATTTTAATGTTATTATCCAAAAAAGCAGTTTAATGAGATTCTTATTTTAGAGTGATAGTAATAATAAAAATATGAAATACAAAATTTTGTGTTACTATCTTTTTGAAAAATCTATGGGCGCGTTTCTCATCCCTGATAGTAATAAAAATGAACAATATTTCCCGATAATTTTTTACTATCATTTTAGTGATAGTAACAATTTTTAAACAGCCTTTCCTAGAACACGGTTAGTATCTGACAGTAATAAAAATTTAACAATTCGTTTCAAAAAATTACTATCATTTTTTAGTTATAGTAACAACTTTAAAATAATACTTTATATAACCGTAATATAAGATAGTAACAGTTTTTCAAAAAATATTCCTCTTTTTGTACTATCATTACAAAAAAAAACAATCAAGATCTGTAACCTATCCCTCTTGTCTAGGACCCCCTGTTTTTCTAAGAAAAAACTTAAAAAAATAAGTTAAAAATTTTTCTTTTTAAATCCTCAACTAACAACAATCAACTGAAGAACTTGTTAAAACGATGAAATGACAACTTTTTGGTTACAGTTCTTGCTTATGTAAATACAAGGCGGAGGGAAACTCTATCGTTCAATTGTCGTCTCTCTCTTTCTCTTCTCCCAGTCGGGGGTGATTCAGATCATGACGCCTGCAGTTCAAAGTTAAATCTCGAAAAGTTGAAAAGCTAAGTAAATAAAACATAACATATTTTATCGTCGATGTTTGACGCGTGCGTTACCTTCTTATTTATCTACAGGGTGTGTCTCTAATTTCTATTCTTTATAGTTTTATTTGAAATATAACTTTTATTTTATGATATTTATCCAGCAAAAGAATAGCTAAAAGTATACATAAAAATATTTTATTTATTTATGATTTAATTAAAAGCTACACAAAACTATTTAAACTAAACATGAGCGGCTCGTTCTGCTGCAGAAAAAAAACAAAATACGTAACATGATAAAAAAATTTTTTTTGCAGCTTTATATTCTTGGATGAAACTGCAATTGAAAAAATTAAATGCATACAACAAACTTAAAAAAGGACATAAGGTGCTTCTTTTTTAGATAATATAAAAGATCGCGTTTGCGAAAGGAATAGTAAAATTCAACAAGCTGTGTTTTGATTGTATTACGTCATTTGCATTCAACTTGTTTTTTTGGTCATTTTTTTGGTTTTTAAAAAGCAAGAATTTTTATTACTGCTGAAAACTTGAATATTCTCAAGGGTAAAAGTGATGACAGTAACATTAAACTTTTTATTTCAGTATACCAGTGGTGCTATCTTTTTTTAATTGCAACACTTATAAACATTTTTGAAAGTAACAAATAGTCTAGTGTTACTTTTATTTTATGAAAAATCGTTGCAGTAAAACGAATGATAGTAACCAAAAACGCAATTTTTTGGTTTTTCGGTATACTGTAGTTACAAGACTTACGCTTGTCAACTCATAAAAGAAATAAATAAATAGTTAGCAGCAACAAACCAAAAACAACTACAAGTTACAGTATCCCAGAGGTTTTAGTCAAGCAATTAAGTGGTTAAAAAAGTATAAAAATGAAATAGATAATTTAATTCCTATCACTAATTTGAAGATGATCACCTTCACACTGAACAGACTGTTTTCACTGAAGCTGTTTAACCATATCGAAAAAGATTTTAAGATGAATAAAATTTATTTTAAAAAAACTGTTGAAAAGTAAAAACAATGAATAAATTGTACAAAACTCGAAAAATACTTGAAAAAATGAATCTCACCAGAGAGTAAAAACATTAAAAATGATTGAAAAGATGAACAGTTAGCTTCAGATTTGATTAACCATAATAACCATAAATGTAAGCATCAGGATTACCGCTTGATAATTTGCAACAAAAATCACGAGCCCAATGATAACAGTTATGTCCACCAGTTTTATAATTCTGCCACATTTCATCGTAACATCTTTGAACAAAATCAAAGCCATAATTGATGTTTCCAGATTGTTGATGTTCTTCATAATATTTGTAATGTCCATATTGCATAATCTTTCCAACTTCTTCATTAATAATTTCATATTGAATATCAAATTGATGTTGACATCTTTTGCATTTGAATGAACCAATAACACATTCATGAGATAAATCCTTCTTATTAATAGAGGCTTCAGTAATTCCAAGAGAAACAATACCAAGAAAAACTCTTCCAGCAGTAAACCATCCTTTACTAGCCGGGCTAACCTATGGAATATATATATACAACTACAGTAGGAAAAAAACAAATAAAAACATACCATTTGAACTTTTGGCCAACGATACTTAACAGCATCTAGGCAATCTTCTGCAGTCCATGGACAATTACATGGTGGTGTATCTTCCCAACCAGACCAATATTCAGGATTCCAGCTTGGACCTTTCTTTTGATAAAAAGTCATAACTTTCTTTTTGAATGTAAGAATTCTAAAATAGAAATTTTAAGCAGTCGTTAAATCTTACACGAAAGGTATATAAACAACATTAAGGAACGAAAGAGAGAGAGAGAGCTAGTTTGCATGATATTCTTAAATAAAAAATAGCACAACATCCGCTTTTTAGATTACGGTAAAAGAAAATACAAATGTAAGACAATAAAAACTTTGAACACAGCGTAGAATCTTAAACCAAGATGAAATAGGAAAGATGATGAAGGAAAAATATGAAAATTATTTGCTTTTATACCAATCACAGCAAATTTTGAATATGAGCGCAAAAAGAAAGAGTATTAACTTGCGCCAACTTTTATCCCTAACAAATAAAACCGGTTCTTCTTCATTTTCCTTTTTTCGTTCTAGAAATTTTTGAAACTTCTAGAAGACGCAAGTTCGTAAAGGAAAAGAAGAAGCTTCGAAGAACTATTTTTTTGTTTCTTCGAGAAGCTTCTAACGCTGTTGGAACGAAGTCACAGAGGAAAAACTGCTAACCATTAATGTTCATAATTATACTATTTCTTTTTATTTTGTTTCAGCACGTGTAAGATGAAAATTTGGTTATTGTTTATCGATTACTTTTTCTGTTGTTGTCTTATTGTTTATTCGTGACCCAAATCAATAGTACAGCAAATTCAAAATTCTTTTTCTCTCTTCCTTACACAACTTGTGTGGCATATTTGTTGTTCAAGATGACCTACTAATTGTTTAAAGATCAACAAGCATAAATTGCTTTTATTCTATTGCCATTTTTAGCGTCGTTGCCGCATCATTTTTTCTCAAATTTTATAAAAAAAATTTAACAACGATTAACACAAATTTAATAGCCGCTAAAGATGCCTGCAAAAGATTGTTCGTTTATTATTGTTTGAGTTTTTTTAATGTGCTTTTATCTCCAACACATCTGTTGTTTGTTGCAACAGCTATACAGCTGTTGATACTCTGCGCTTAAACTGTTCCGTTGTCTCACATTAACCGTGTTTCTGTTTTGCTTTTTCTTTACTTATATATTAGCTCTTAATATTATTTCTTCATTTCTAGATTATGGATCAATCTTATCTATCAGAAACAAGCGCTTCAATTCATCAAAGCTTTCATGAATATCAACTTGATTCAAGCAAAAAAAGCTCAACAAAATCACCTCAAAAATCACGATTAGAACGCTTTTCTAAATTTGCTGGAACATTAACTCCTACAAAGCTTTTACAACGTGTTCATAAAACAGCTGCATATGTTGATGAGAATAATAATAATGATTTTGGTCAAAAAGGAGCTGCTATTACTTCAACGAAAAAATTAACAGAACATCGACAAAGTAATGGTGATGCCGCTGCTGCAGCTGAAAAAGGAGCTGTTCAATCATATAATATATGTTCTTGTGCACAACAACCAGCATCTTCATCTCCAAATCAGTCATCAAAATTATATGAATCTTTCACTAACAAGAAATTTCATGATGTTGTTCTTATTGCTGCTGAAGGTACTGAAATTACAACTCATCGATGTGTCTTAGCAAAATACAGTAAAAAGTTTGCTGATATATTCAAAGAAAGTACTGTAGTTCCTGCTAGAATTGAATTAAAAGAATATGATGCTGCTACAATTCAAGCTGCATTAGATTTTATGTTTAACAAGCATGGTTTAATCAGTGGAAAAGAAATGGATGTCTTCAAATTTGCTAATTATTATGCTGTCATTGATATTAAGGTTTGTTTAGTTTAGCTCTATCAATCACATTGATAATCGCTTTCTAGGATGCTTGTTGTCGCTTCTTCGAAGAAACTGTTGATCCGTCGAATGTATGCGAATATGTACAAATTGCATATATCAATAATTTTGAAGAATTAAAAAAGATATGTTTAAAAATTTTGAAGAAAAAGAAGAACAAAATTGATGTTTCAAAATGGAATGATCTCCCCAAAGATATTATTATTGATGCTCTTGTTGTTAATTAATTTTTTAAGCACTTTTGCTTTGTAAAGGTTACTGTAATTTTAATCACGTTTTTGGGTTCTTTGTTTTTGCTTTGTTGTTTTTTGAAAAACAGTTTTATGAATTAATAAATTTAAAAAAAAGTTTTATTCAACAGTTAAACAAGAAAAATGATATATAACTTAACAAAATCATAAGGAATAATATTAACCTCAAAAGTATAGTTAAGTATTATTATCAGTTTAAAGAGTTTGAGTGAAAGTTGCTTTAAACAATTTAAACCAAATTCGTTGTCAAGCGTTTCTAAGCCATGCACAATCTTTGAATTCTTCATGCATTGTAAAGATATTAAGAACATTTTGAATGAAGTTGCGTTGCATGTACGGTAGTTGAAGTGAAGTTGATCAAGTCAAACACATTTCTTGGAGAAAGTTTCAAAGCAAAATATTCTTGTACAAGTTCCTAAAAAACATATGGGATTACTGTAAGACATGTAAACTAACAAGAGCATAACTAACCTTAATAAGGGTGATATCATATTTATCGGAAAACTGCAAAAGAGATTTCATTTATTCATATGAAAATTTCTGATCAATTGAAAAACTGTACATCAGTTGAATTGCAGCTTGTACGACATCAAATGTAAAATCAGGAATATTCATTTTTCTTTCAAGTTGTTCTTTCATTCCAGAGTTTAACATTGCTTCAAAAACTGGTGAAGCTTCAGCGAGAACATGTTCATGAACCTGAAAAAAGTCAGTTAGAGTGAATAAAAACTTTGTTAATTGCATATAATAGTATAAGCATTAACATACATCAATATTCTTTCTTTCAACAACAACAGTAAAATTTTTAGCACGATATTTTCAACACGTTCTTGTTTCAATTCCTTTTGCACATGTCAACACAGTAGTATTCCCCTCTTCTGGAGGTTGACAAATAAAAGTTCCAGCAACTTTAATATCGAATACGCCATCCATAAGGTATCGATTAGCATGCTTGAATAACGTTTTTGTAGGACAAATATTGTATATTTGTTGAAAACTTTGAAGATGCAATACTGCAGGTAGCTTCAGCGATTGTTTGAGATTCATTGATCAAAGACAAAAAGAGCAATGCTTTTCCACGATTCTTTTCTTTGTTGCAATTTGGGATAAAATGCAAGCACATATTTATCAATGGAGTCAGAAGAGATGCTGAAGCGTTTACTCTTTAAGACACCATTTGTTGATGATTTTGAAGCTTCTAGTTCACTTTCTTTGATTTCCAGCGTGCAATAAATGGATGCTTGATTCCCTGAAATATGATTGAAATTAGAGTACATTGAATTAACAAAAACGAGTACAACGCTGTTAATGCTTGGATACGTTAAAGTATGCGTTAGATTTTATAAAACTAAAATCTTCTAATAAAAAAACGATTGATTGTCCCTACAACTTTTTAAGTGCAGCCAAAAAAAACAGTTCGACAATAAAATGATTCTAATATTATTACAGTAACCCCACTACACGGAAGTTAACTGAATTCTATCATTGGACAAGCGTAAAATAAATGAAAAAAACAAAAAGTTGATAGCATTAACAGTCCCAACAATTATTTTAACCTATTTTTTTAAAAAATGAGAGTATTTGGAAAATTACATGGTTACATCGCATTTGACTCAAATCAAAAAAAGCCATAGTGTTCTGAAAACATTAGCAAAAACAAAAATCATCGATTCGAAGATAGTCCTCTGAAAATTCCTGTAAGTAAGAATTGATTGAATGAAGTCCTTTTGTAATAGTTTAAGGAATTCATTGGGAAACCAATCGATACTGTAATATTATAAGTGAGAAAATCATGGAGGAGTTCATGAATGGGATAAGTCATACCATCGTCGCATAGTTCGTTCTTGTGTACCGCGAAGCATAGCGACACTTTCTACAGAAGACACATTCATATATTATCAATTGTACATAGAATTACAAAATAAACAACAAATGCATTAAAATAATATTCCAATGGCGTGGAAATTTTCATTCATACTATTTGGTACTGCACAGAAGGAGGATTACTGTAGGGAAGTGGTATTAATGTTTTCCTTAGAGATTAACAGAAATAGCACCGGTAACCGATTGTTCACAATATTTATAAAAGGAAAAAGTAATCACTATAAATCAAGTTGAAAAAGACGTTCCCGTCCTTTTGAGTACAGTAACCTTTGCTGTCAACTATCAATAGAAAATGAAGATTGTTAAAGATCAGTAAACGCCTTCACTGATGGACAAGTTGAATGGAAGACACGCATTGGATGTATCAGCAAAATAACTTACAGAAGGCAATTCAATCTAGAAAAAACCATTCACTCTAACAACCATATCACCAGCATCGAAGAATTTGCTCTTTGCATCACGGAATCTTTCCGTTTCACAAATTCGCTTTCCATAGGCAGCTTTCATTAGGATACATGGTGAGAAAGTATCGAGCATTAAAAATTCTGCATTTGTACAGGATTGCTTAAACTTTTTATTGGAGTATGAGAAGTTCTTAAAGCTTCCAGTTCACTTTTTTTGAATTTGATGATTGAATTAACAGGAATCGCCTAAACAAAGCAACAATTAACTATACTAGTTATAAACATAAACTTACAACAACTTGAAGTTCCATTAGTAGTAAATGAGTAGATAGAATTTGTAAATATTAATGTTTAGTCTCTTGTCTGCAAGAAATACAGTAAACAATTGTTAAACAAAAGAGAAAAAGATTAGAACAAAATTGATTATTAAAAAAGTGCAAGCAATATAAGTATAGGCATTCAAAGATACAACGCCAAACAAGTATAATCGTTACCGTAACCTGCTGATTCTTTTTTTGTTGAGTGCAATTAAATGACACCTGCTTTGTATTTTGTAAACAAAGATTACTTTGAATAATGATTTTTGTATAAGCTTACTACTATATATACTGTAATACTCAAGTCGATATTTAAACCACAATTGTTTTTTTTCAAAGAATTGTTTTGTGTTAAACGCCAATATTCAGAGTTGCACAGTTTTCCTTTCTTAACGTACTACATATAAAACAAAAAACCAGTAACGTTATTTATTGTAATAAACGAAACAAACATTAACATAAATAACACTTTATAAAAATCAGAAGTACAAAATTCTTAATAACAATCAATCAATCATCACGCTCTTGAACCAATGAACTCATGTAAAATAGATATTCCAAACTTGAATGCTTTACACTAATAACAATTTGATTCAAATCAGAGACACCTAAAAATAGTATATTAATATAATATTAGGCAAATAGATAAAGATTCCTTACGAATACTAAAACATTTGGCATCATTTGGAAGACATCCAAGAAAATTGTATATATCATCTACTCGAAGTCGAAAAACATCTGATGCTTCTGCACTTTCAATTTCTTCAATAAAATTTAGTTCATCAAAAATAATATAGTATTGTGCTCTGCTTTCAGTTACAGCTTTCACATGTAATTCACCTTCGGCAAAAAGCTTCATATCCTAAAACACAGCTTATATTAGTAATGAAATTCAAAAGAGTGCTTCAAATGCAAGAAATAATAAATAAAAAATACAGGGTAATTCACGTAAACTGTCTAATTAGTTATGGGCGGCAAATCGTGAACCACACTGTACTTTAAAAAGAAAAAAACGAACCACAGTTTCAACACTTAATCCATGAAAAGTTTCAATGATATCTTTGAAGGAATTTATTTGTTTAACAATCAATCCAATAATAGGTGGATTAATAGTTGGTGTCAAAAATTCAAATAGTTCATTGGTTTTACAGATAGTTACAGGAATACATTTTGAATATACATCATCAGCATTCTTTACTTCTGCATTCAACATCGGTTTATCGTTTCGCTTTACCAATTTAAGCTTAACTTTCTCAACACTATTAGTTTGAATAAGTTTAGCAAATTCTGATCCAACCAATGTCATAACAATATAATTTCTTTCACTTGAAGCTCCTTCCATTCTGTAGGATGAAAAAACTTCTGTCTAAAATATTAAATGTAATATACTTTTTTTTTAAACAATTTAACCAACCTCAGATACTCGAATTTCCATAAAATATCCTGCATGACGAAGCGGATTACGACAAACAAAATAAACTGAATCAGGAAAAATCTTCAATGTAATCTTTTCATTTTCAGAAAAACGTGTGGCACTTGTTGTAGCTTCTAAAACAATAATCATGCTTCTATTTCTGATAATAATAAAGAAACAAATTAAACGTACGTGAAATATCTGTAAATGATTGCTGATCGTCGATCACTGATGAAAATCGCATCGTTGATTATTAACAGTACCTAAACAAAAGCTAAATTATTGTTCCAACGTGCTTTAAATGGATAAAAATATAAAAGGAATTGAAAACCAATGAAGATAAAGTAAAGAGCTCTCAAATACAGTAATCCAACAAAGATAAACCATTTTATTTAAATCTAATAATAAAAATTAATATTATCAAAACTCAGTTTCAACAAATCATATCATTATAATGACAAAAATATATAGACGATCAAAATTTTTTCTTCTATTCTTTTCGGTTGCAGAGACAGAAATTCACCAGCAGCAGGACCAGCTTTGAATTGAGCGTGAACATCTGGAATAACTTCAGCAAATTGAACAACCATTTTATCTTCTTTTGCTGGACAAGCAAGACGTCTAATTTCTAATGGAGCAGATGCACCAGGTTCAACAAAACCAAGAACAGGTTTAAGGCGATATTGAGCATTATTTGATTTCGAATGTAAGTTGTGATGCACCAGAATTAACCAATTGATGTGTAGATGTACCACCAGCAGCGGGAACGGCAGCAACAGGAGGATCAGCAGCTAAGGCAGCTATTATTTCTTATTGAGTGATCGAAAAAAGAAGAGTTGAGAAAAAGAAGAAAAGAGAAGAAGGTTTATCAAATCTGTGTTTATCTATAACAGTTTTAATTTACTACGGTAAATGTTCTATCATATTCAAAACTGTATGTTCCAAGATGTTCATTTTTTGTGTTACACCATCATCAGATGGTTTTTGCCATGAATAATAAATTTTTCCAGGGATTATTGTACACTGCATACAACATTGTGTAAATAATGATCTTCTTTAGCTTTCTCCAAAATTCTTCGAGCTTGCTGAAAAACAAAAAGATTTTTATTAATAGCACTTTAATATTACTGACTAACAATCAAAAAGTTCAACAAATTGTTGTAAATAATAACAAGTTCAAACTTGTTTTAATTACAGCTCGAACCCGTGTTTTAAAGATACTTGCCTCTTAAATTTGATCAATCAGTTTTAGGGAAAAACTGTTATTCTTTAAAAATCAGCGAAAAATCTTGTGAAAGCTTACTTACATCTTCTAATGCTTTCATTTGTTCTGCCATAACATAACCGTTAACTTTGGCATAACATTACAAATTTTTTTGATGATTATTCAATATATACAATGAGCCAATGATATAATACTAAAAGGAATCGTCTAAAGAATAAACTTTAACTATTATCGTTATAGAAATGAACAGAAACTTACAACAACAGGAGGTTCCATTAGTAGGAGTTGAAAATGAGTAGATAAAATTTGTTAATATTAATGTTTAATCTCTCTCCAAAAAATAGTATTTTAAAATACGATAAAAAAGATGCTGAAAAAATTGATTACCAAAATAATTGCAAGCAAAACAAGATTAGGCATTAAAAGACACAACGCCAAAAATGTGTCTTTAATCTTTCGCTACCGTAATTTGCTCCTTCTTTTTTTTGTTGTTGTCTCAAACACAAACAGCTCCTTTTTACAATTGAATATTTTTTTCAAATTAAGAATTCTTAAATTTCAATCCCAGAAGCTGTAACGATGGTATATATTTAAAAAACGAATTTGGCTGAAATTTGGTCTATATAGAAAATAACCACGAGAAAGACGATTTCGTCGTACATTTTTTAAAAGCAACATTCTTACTTTAGTTTATAAATAAACTACTAGCTACAGTATCCCGGCTGTTGATTTGGTTTTCCACAAAGAAGACCTTAATGTAGCAATTTAATAAAATGTTTGCATTAAAATTTGTAAAAGATTTTCAAACTTTTTTTATTCCTCCATTTCTACCGTTTCTTTCAAAGAACCCTCAAATTCATTTATCACATGCTGAAGAGCAATGGAAACAGCGGTGGATTCTATTTGCCCATCAGAGTGATCAAAATTTGTTTGATCTGTTGGGACAAAAAAAATGTATTCGCCATTGTTTCCTTGATTTTTTCTAACACAATAGTAATAAAAATGTAAATAATTATTATTGGTGGTCACGAAAAACCGGACCGTAGACCAAAAACCACCAGCACTGGTGCAAAGCCTTTTTATCACCGTTTATCGGGATTCATTTCTCATTTTTTTGTCGTATGTATTATTTGTTGTATTTTTTTTCGGGCACTGGTTTTGTCTTCTGATTTTTTTGAAAAATTTTTATGTATTAAAATAATCAGAAAAATATGAATAAACGAGATTTGCTCCTGAAAAAAAGATATTTCATGAAATCTTAAACGCATTGAACGTTTGTTGCTATCTTAATTATCTCTGATGAAAATTACCACTTTAAACCCGTTCAGTTTTTTTAACAGCTGAAAAAAAAAAGAAAACAAGAATTATAAAAACAAAATAATTAATTCTTTGAATTGCTTTTTTGTTCATTTTTTCTGCTGCAAGAGATTTTACTTATTTACATTAATTTAAATGAAGATTTTTCAAATCTGTGTTTTGTTTTCAATATTTTTGGTATTCGCAATCAGAGCATGTATGCAAACCCCCCTAGTATCTGAAACACCTGATATACCTATTGGTGCTCCAGGGTCAAATCAACGTATGTTTTTTTAAAGCTCCGTTAAAAAAATTAAGAAATTTTGTTGATAAACTTTACTTTTAAGCATGTGCAACATGCCCTTTCTTTCCTAATAAAAGTCCAATGCCGGAAACTTTGACCCAAGTCTTTGGTGTAAATGCTAATGGCTGCCGAACAATTAATTTGACATGCACAAATCCACCAGGAAATCACTTAACGGTAATTTAGAACACTACATACAAAACATGACTTTAACAACAGTAATTTTTTTAAGATATACGAGGGAAACGAGCAGCGTTTTACAGTTCAATCACGCTTTCCAGGTGAAGAAATGGTTGAATGCAATGCACAAGGACAATATTTCCTTCGCATACAACCTGTTACACATGCAGTATGTGACAATGGACAAATTTAACTCAAAAACTTTTCCATATTTTTAATTATATTTTTTATTTCATAAAATTATTCCAAATTTGTTATGCAGACAATTTTACGTATTAAAATAATCAGAAAAAAAAATGAACAAACGAGATTTTTCCCGAAAAAAAGATATTTCATGAAATCTTTTAAGATTTCATGAAATATCTTTTTTTTTAAAAACGCATTGAACGTTTGTTGCTATCTTAATTATGTCGCATGAAAACTATCACTTTAAACCCGTTCAGTTTTTCTTTAACAGCTAAAAAAAAAGAAAACAAGAATTATAAATACAAAATAAATAATTCTTCGAATTGCTTTTATGTTCATTCTCTAAATTGGTGTTTTTCTGCTGCAAGAGAATTTCAACATATTCTTATAAAAAATGTTTCAATCTAAATAAGGTAACAATGAGGGAATATTTATGAAAAAAAAACTAAAAAACTAAAAAATATAAATGTTGAAGATAATCAATGTATTACCAAAAATGACACAAGATAATTATTAAGTAAAAAAGGACAAAGCATTTTCACAATAATTTGGTTTTTCTTTGACAAACCCAATTACGAGATCTTTTCCATATTCAACTAAAACAGTTTTTTAAAAAAAAAAAAAAAAAAAAGGGCGTGGAACTTTTCATTAACTCTATTTGGCATGGCACAGAAGGAGGATTACTGTAGGAAAGTGGTACGAATGTAATCTTTAGAGATTAATAGCAGTAGCACCGTTAACCAATTGTTCAAAATATTTATCAAAGAAAAACCTAATCACTGTAAATCAAGTTGAATAAGGCCTACTCGTCCTTTGAATACAGTAATCTTTGCTGTCTACCAACAAAAGAAAACGAAGAATGGGGAGATCATCGACCTCTTTCACTGTTGGACAAGTTTTACAGAAGGCACTCATCAGCTGTGGCAGCAAAAAAACTTACAGAAGGTAATTCAATCTTGAAAAAACCATTCACTCGAATAATCATATCATTACCATCGAAGAATTTGCTCTTTGCATCCAAGAATCTTTCCATCACACATGGGCAATGTCGTAGGAACAAAAAAAATTTTTTGCGCCATACAAAATCAGCACAGGGGGTACCACGTGAATTTTTTTAAACTTTTTTTTCTAATTTTCATAAGGAAGCGCTGCTGAATACCTTGTTAAAACTGGCCTATGGTAAACATCGTATCATTTTGTCTTCTCTTAAATAAAGTCTTAGAATATTCTTGAAAAAAATAAGCTGAAAGTTTAAAGAAGGTGCAAATATCCAACGGCGCGTCAGCGCCCGAAAAAAATTTGTAGTAAGAAATAAAAACAAAAAAATGTATTTTCCAAACTTTGGCTTGGAGGGTTTTCCTTTGTTGCAAATTCTTAGTGAAAACTTAAATTTTTATAGTATGCACATGAAAATTTATCTGTAGACACACTAGGTTATAATTAATTAAGCTGAAGTTAGTTTAGTTTAGCGAGAATATCGGCTTTCGTCAATAGAAAATTAGCGAAACAAAAATGTAATTTTTGTGAAATAAAAGCGCCGCGATAGCGGCGCCAAAATTTTTAAATATTTAGGTGCCATGTAATATACCAGAAACTATATTTATGATCAAACAACGTGATTTGCCGAAATTTTTAAATCTCACATAAAACGAGTATGGTTAATTTATAGGGTTGGCCGGTCAATTAACCGAGGCATAATTTACAGTAAAATTATAATTCTTAAAACCTTCAAACCTCTTAATTTTGTAGCATATTTTGAAAAATTTTTATAATTTTTGCTTATGATAAAAGTTATGAAAATCATAAATAATATTTGAAATGCTTAAATATCTGCCGATTTTGGGGAAAAATGTTTATTTGAGTTAATCAGAAAAACTGTGTCGCTAATTATAAATTTTAAAAAACGCTACCATAAAAAATAGAAATGATAACAACAATGAAATTAAACGGCGCGCTAGCGCCGCAAAAATTTGAAAAGTTTATTTCTTTTTTATTGTTGGACAATGTATTTTCAGCTTTTGATAACTTTCTTTCTCTCTCTTCTTTTTTTTCTTTTTTCTTCCCTTTTCTTTGCGCCAATCAACGCATTTTTTCAAAAATTTTGCGCCATACAAGCCATTTTGCTTGCGCCATGCGCCATACAATGTAGGAATTTCCTACAATTCCTACAACTTGCCCATGTGTGCTTTCCATTTCACAAATTCGCTTTCCATAGCCTGCAGAATCATTGTAAACATTCTTAACATTAATGGAAAGTTTTGCAGATTCAAAAAAGTATTTTACATTGTTGCATTTCCTTTTTCGATGCACAAAAAAATCCATGCCATTCCAAGATCATCTTTACAACTTCCATTAGGATAAATGGTAAGAAAGTATTGGGCATTAAAGATTTTACATATAGGATAGTTTATACTTTTCTTTGAATGTTGAGAAGTTTTCAAAGCTACCAGTTCACTTCTTTACAACAACATGAGGTTCCATTAGTAATAGTTAAAAATGATTAGATAAAATTTGTAAATATTAATGTTTAGTCTCTTGACTGCAAAAAATACTGTAAAATAAAGAGAAAAAGATTAGAAAAAAATTGATCGCATAAAAAATTGCAAGCAATATAAGTGTTAGCATTGAAAGATACAACGCCAAACAAGTTTATTCGTTACCGTAACCTGTTTTTTTTTCTTACATGAAATTCCGAATAATGATTTTTGTATTTTTTTACTATATATACCGTAATACTAAACGCGATACTCGAACTACATTTTCTCTTTTCCCAAGAATTATTTTGTGTTAAACGCCAATATTCAGAGTTGCACACTTTTCCTTTTCTTATGTATATTACTTTAAAAACAAAAAACCAGTAAAATCTTTTATTGTAATAAACAAAACAAACTTTAACATGAATAGCAATTTTTAAAAATCATAAGTACAAAATTCTTAAATAACAATCAATCAATCATCACGTTCTTGAACCAATGAACTCATGTAGAATAAATATTCCAAACTTGAATGCTTTACACTAATAACAATTTGATTCAAATCAGAGACACCTAAAAATATTACAGTATTGTTATTATTATTAAGGCAAATAGATAAAGATTCCTTACGAATACTAAAACGTTTTGCATCATTTGGAAGACATCCAAGAAAATTGTATATATCATCTACTCGAAGTCGAAAAACATCTGATGCATCTGCACCTTCAATTTCTTCAATAAACTGTAGTTCATCAAAAACAATATAATATTCGGCTCTGGTTTCGCTTACAGCTTTCATATGTAATTCACCTTCAGGAAAAAGCTTCATATCCTAAAAAAAGAACTTACGAAATTACGATAAAAAGATCTAAAAAAACCAACCACAGTTTCAACATCTAATCCATGAAAAGTTTCAATGATATCTTTGAAGGAATTTATTTGTTTAATAATCAATCCAATAATAGGTAGATTAATAGTTGGTGTGAGAAATTCAAAAAGTTCATTGGTTTTACAGATAGTAACAGGAATACATTTTGAATAAACATCTTCAGCATTCTTTACTTCTGCATTCAACATGGGTTTATCGTTTCGCTTTACCAATTTCAGCTTAACTTTCTCAACACTATTAGTTTGAATAAGTTTAGCGAATTCTGATCCAACCAATGTCATAACAATATAATTTCTTTCATTTGAAGCACCTTCCATTCTGTAGGATGAAAAAACCTCTGTCTGAAATACAAAAGGTAATATTCTATGTTTGTACAAAGAGTTAACGAACCTCAGATACTCGAATTTCCATAAAATAACCTGCATGACGAAGTGGATTACGACAAACAAAATAAACAGAATCAGGAAAGATTTTCAATGTAATTTTTTCATTTTCAGAAAATCGTGTGGCACTTGTTGTAGCTTCTAAAAAACAATCATGCTTCAATAGTTTAATAACTAAACAAATAAACGTACGTGAAATATCTGTAAATGATTGCTGGTCATCGATCACTGATGAGAATCGCATTGTTGATTCTTAACAGAACCTAAAACAAAAGCTAAATTAGATATATAATATTGATACAAAGTGCTTTAAATGGATGAAAAGAAATAAAAGGAATTAAAAACCAATGAAGACAAAGGAAAGAGCTCTCGCAAAAATTTAGAGTCTAAAGTAGAGACGCGCACGTAGACTCTAAAGAAAGACTTCGAAAATTTTCGACAAAAAAACTTTAAATCAGCCTGCAACGTGCAATGTCAAATAAAACGAAGCAAGCAAATACAGTAATCCAACAAAAATAAAAAACCGTTTTATTTAAACCTGAAAATAAAAAAATATTATCAAAATTTAATTTCTTCAAATTGAATCAAGTATACACATTAGGCAAAAATATATAGACGACCCAAGTTTTTTTCTTATAGTTTGCAGAGACAGGAATGATGACTTCACCAGCAGCAGGACCAGCTTTGAATGGAGCTTGAACATTTGGAGCAACTTCAGCAAATTGAACAAAGATTTTATCTTCTTTTGGTGGACCAGGAAAACGCATAATTTCTAATGGAGCAGATACACCAGGTTCAGCAAAACAAAGAAGAGGTTTAAGGCGATACTGAGCATTATTTGATGATTTAATTTTGAATGCAAGTTGTGATGCACCAGAATTAACCAATTGATGTGAAGATGTACCACCAGTAGCGGGAACAGCAGCTAGCTAAGGCAGTTATTTCTTATTGATTGATCAAGAAAAGAAGAAATGAGAAAAAGAAGAAGAGAGAAGAAGGTTTTTCAAATCTATGTTTATCTATAATAGAGCTTTAATTTTCTACGATAAATGTTATATCATATTCAAACCTATATGTTCCAAGATGTTCATTTTTTGTGTTACACCATTCATCGAGACCAATTAAAGAGAAGAATATTTCACCAGATGGTTTTTGCCATGAATAATAATTTATTCCAGGAATTTTTTGTACATTTCATAGAACATTGTGTAAATTGTGATCTTCTTTTGCTTTCTCCAAACTTGATCGAGCTTGCTGAAAAACAAAAAGACTTTTATTAATAGCACTCGAATTTTACTGATGATCAAATGGGTCAACAAGTTACTGTAAATAGTAACCAGAACGAGATCATACTTATTTTAACAAAGCAGTATGTAAAAACGTGAGCGCGCAACAATTGCTAGTAAACATAACTAACAGAATGTCGTAATATAAAGAACGGCTAACAAAAGTTTGTGAAGAGCAACTCTATCTCGAAATTGCTGTGTTAAAGATACTTGCCTCTTAAATTTGATCAATCAGTTTTAGGCAAAAACTGTTATGATAAAAAATCTTGCAAAAGCTTACTTACATCTTCTAATGCTTTCATTTGTTCTGCCATAACATAACCGTTGACTTTGACATAGCATTACAAAATTCTTTTGATGTTTGAATAAAATGAGCCAATGATATAATACTAGCAGGAATCGTCTAAAAAAATTTTAATCATTATTGTTATAGTAATAAACAGAAACTTACAACGACAGGAGGTTCCATTAGTAGTAGTTGAAAATGAGTAGATAAAATTTGTAAATATTAATGTTTAGTCTCTGTAAAAGATACGATAAACAAAGGATATAAAATTGATTACAAAAAAATTGCAAGCAATATAAGTGTTAGCATTGAAAGACACAACGCCAAAAATGTGTTTTTAATCTTTCGTTACCGTAATTTGCTCCTTCTTTTTTTTGTTGTTGTCTCAAACACAAACAGCTCCTTTTTACAATTGAATATTTTTTTCAAATTAAGAATTCTTAAATTTTAATCCCAGAAGCTGTTCAACTAGAAAACAAGAAACGATGGTATATGTAAAAAACAAATTTGGCTGAAATTTCGTCTATAGATGATAACCATGAGAAAGACGATTTCGTCGTACATTTTTTAAAAGCAACATTCTTACTTTAGTTTATAAATAAACTACTAGTTACAGTATCCCAGCTATTGATTTGGTTTTCAACAAAGGAGACCTCAATGTAGCAATTTAATAAAATGTTTGCATTAAAATTTGTAAAAGATTTTCAAACTTTTTTTATTCCTCCATTTCTACCGTTTCTTTCAAAGAACCCTCAACTCCATTTATCACATGTTGAAGAACAATGGAAACAGCGGTGAATTCTATTTGCCCATCAGAGTGATCAAAATTTGTTTGATCTGTTGTGACAAAAAAATGTATTCGCCATTGTTTACTTGATTTTTTCTAACACAATAGTTATAAAAATGTAAATAATTATTTTATCATTTTATAAATTAGCTATATTTTATGCAAGACTTAAAAAAATTCATATACATTTAAAAAATATTGATTGGATTTGAAAGAAGTGATGAAAAATTTTGTGGTAAATTTTGGAATGTTGACGAATTTTTAAAACAATCTTCCTGATTCAACGGATTCACGAACTTTGCATGGTTGCATTTCAACAGCTAAGCATCAAAAATATAAACGAGATCTGCTCCCGAAAAAAAGGTATTTCATGAAATTTTAAACGCATTGAACGTTTGTTGCTATCTTAATTATGTCGAATGAAAACTATCACTTTAAACCGATTCAGTTTTTCTTTAACAGCTGAAAAAAAAGAAAACAAGAAATGTAAAAACAAAATAAATAATTCTTTGAATTGCTTTATTTGTTCATTCTCTAAATTGGTGTTTTTCTGCTGCAAGAGATTTTACTTATTTACATTAATTTAAATGAAGATTTTTCAAATAAGTGTTTTGTTTTCAATATTTTTGGTATTCGAAATCAGAGCATGTATGCAAACCCCCCTAGTATCTGAAACACCTGATATACCTATTGGTGCTCCAGGGTCAAATCAACGTATGTTTTTTTAAAGCTCTGTTAAAAAAAATCAAGAAATTTTGTTGATAAACTTTACTTTTAAGCATGTGCAACATGCCCTTTCTTTCCTAATAAAAGTCCAATGCCGGAAACTTTGACCCAAGTCTTTGGTGTAAATGCTAATGGCTGCCGAACAATTAATTTGACATGCACAAATCCACCAGGAAATCACTTAACGGTAATTTAGAACACTACATACAAAACATGACTTTAACAACAGTAATTTTTTTAAGATATACGAGGGAAACGAGCAGCGTTTTACAGTTCAATCACGCTTTCCAGGTGAAGAAATGGTTGAATGCAATGCACAAGGACAATATTTCCTTCGCATACAACCTGTTACACATGCAGTATGTGACAATGGACAAATTTAACTCAAAAACTTTTCCATATTTTTAATTATATTTTTTATTTCATAAAATTATTCCAAATTTGTTATGCAGACAATTTTACGTATTAAAATAATCAGAAAAAAAAATGAACAAACGAGATTTTTCCCGAAAAAAAGATATTTCATGAAATCTTTTAAGATTTCATGAAATATCTTTTTTTTTAAAAACGCATTGAACGTTTGTTGCTATCTTAATTATGTCGCATGAAAACTATCACTTTAAACCCGTTCAGTTTTTCTTTAACAGCTAAAAAAAAAGAAAACAAGAATTATAAATACAAAATAAATAATTCTTCGAATTGCTTTTATGTTCATTCTCTAAATTGGTGTTTTTCTGCTGCAAGAGAATTTCAACATATTCTTATAAAAAATGTTTCAATCTAAATAAGGTAACAATGAGGGAATATTTATGAAAAAAAAACTAAAAAACTAAAAAATATAAATGTTGAAGATAATCAATGTATTACCAAAAATGACACAAGATAATTATTAAGTAAAAAAGGACAAAGCATTTTCACAATAATTTGGTTTTTCTTTGACAAACCCAATTACGAGATCTTTTCCATATTCAACTAAAACAGTTTTTTAAAATAAGATTAATTTATGCTATTCTTTCAGACTACAGAGAAAAAAGCTGAATAAAATTTTATTCAGCTTTTTGATGTTACTATCACTGAAAAAAAGTGTTCAGCCTTTTCGATGCTTGATCTCATTAGCTTAAAACAAAATCTTAAGAGTTTCAAATTTTTTGTGAGCCAAATCATTTTTTGGTTGAAGAGTATCACAATATTAACTTTGCTCTCATAGAATTTGCTGTATTATTGTTTTAAAAAATGTTTGCATGTAAAAAAATGAGGTTGTTTCTATTTTATTATTATGTACAAAAACATTAATAAATTATTAAGAAATTATGAGATACATTGTATTGTATGTATTTACAAGATAATATGACGAATGTTGTCCATCATCTACTTTTTTAAGATACCAGCAATTCCGAGACCAAGAAGGCCTTTTCCTCCTTTGTTTCCTCCTCCCAAAAGTCCACCAAGAAGTCCACCATCATCTCCTCCAAGAACACCTCCGAGAACACCACCGAGAAGACCATCAAGAAGTTTATTGACAACGCCATTTTCTCCTAAGAGACTTCCCAAAAGTCCATTTTTAAGAAGGCCATCTAATTGTAAAAGACCATCCAAATTGAGGAGATCATCTAAATTAAGGGCAGATAAAAGTTCACAAAGAAGTCTATCAAGATCTGCTAAAAGTTGTTTAACGAGTTGATCAACATTTTTCAATAAATTGGATAATAAATTTCCAATGGCTTCATCTTCTTCCAATAATGTCAAGACATCATTTTGGACGATATCCTATAAATAATTTTATAATTAATATTTTTATATTTTATGTACAAAAAGAAGAAACTTACACCAAGTTTTTCAACGAGTTGTCCAACTTCAGGTGAGATATCATAAGCAATATTTTTCAAGGTTGTGAAAGTTGCATCAACTTTGCCTTCAACATCTTCAACAATTGATTGATATAATTGTTGTAATTTAATTGGTTTTCCCTTGATCCAGTTATCGACAGTTTGGAGAATTTCAGATTTGGTCATATTTTCATTTTTGAGAAGACCGACCAATTCATCCAAATCTTCAGTGTCGAGAGATGGAAGTAAGCGTTGAAGAATTGCAATAACCTTTTCAAGAAGGGTACGAACAAGGGTAATGAGATCTCCAACAACTCCATCAATACCAGCATTTAATGGTAAATCCTTAAGAACACCCAATAATTTTCCATCTACTACACTAGATAATAAGTTGCAAGCGTTGATGCCGCCACCATTTGGTTTTGGTGAAACACCACCGCCACCAAGAAGAGGAAGTGCAAAAACACTTGTGGATAGTAGAAAAGCAAACAGTATAACAGATTTGCTAAACATTTTTAAATTGTTGTTGTTGTATCAAATGGAACAATTATTGTTGTTAAATGATGATGCTGGAATGAAAGTTTTCATCTCGCTTATATACTCACTTTTAATGATTATAGAATACAATTTTTGATCAAAATCCTAAAAAAACATTGATGATCAAGCTTAAAAAAATGTTTTCGAAAATTCTGAATTAATTAAAGTTTTGACATTTTGCACAAATACTACTACATTATTATTCAAATCCCTCCTCTTTGCTGTTTTGAAAAAGTTTAAATCAAAAAACAAAAAAATATGAAATAATTGACCAAATAACAGCTTAATAACACACATGCTACATTATATTTTTACATGAGATGATAAAAAATGAAAAATACGCATCATTTTCAATTTGTAAAATGTATTTTTTATTTATTTGCCTTGCTTCAAAAGAAGCAAAGCGTTCCAAAATTTATTTTTGTTTTTGCCGAAGCAAATAATATTTACCTTAAATTGTGGGTAATTAACCAACGATAAAATGGTGATCCTATTATTTATCCCAAATCAAAAAAATAACCCTCAACGAGTTTGATCCTCCTTTCTTTTTTTGGCTAGAGAAGCAAAGAAAAAGAAGAAACAAACAAAAAAGAAAGAAAGCAGCAGCTCCTTCTTTCAAAAAAAGCAAACCAAAAAAAAATGATGATGACAAAAAAAGAGCAAACATTTTTTTAACACAAAAAGAAATTACTGTTACACCACATATATTTGTAATAATTAATTAATTAATTAATTTCTTATTTTATTTATTGCTTTTTTCCTTTTTTAACTGCAATTTTTCCTCCTTCAAAAATCACTTCTTTTTCAATGCATTTTTTTACTTTCTTTTTCTTTCATTTTCTCCCTTTTCATGTCTGTCAAAAAAGAAGTGCTTTTGTCGCTTGGGGTCATACCGCAGTGAACACACGCCATCCCGTCCGATCTGGCAAGTTAAGCACTGCTGGGCTCGATTAGTACTTGGATGGGAGACCTCCTGGGAATCTCGAGTGCTCCAAGCTTTTTGATATTTTTTAAATAAATTTTTTTATTTATATTGTTTACTGTAATTGATGCTGTGTGCTGTATTATTGTTTTAAAAAATGTTTGCATGTAAAAAAATGAGGTTGTTTCTATTTTATTATTATGTACAAAAACATTAATAAATTATTAAGAAATTATGAGATACATTGTATTGTATGTATTTACAAGATAATATGACGAATGTTGTCCATCATCTACTTTTTTAAGATACCAGCAATTCCGAGACCAAGAAGGCCTTTTCCTCCTTTGTTTCCTCCTCCCAAAAGTCCACCAAGAAGTCCACCATTATCTCCTCCAAGAACACCTCCGAGAACACCACCGAGAAGACCATCAAGAAGTTTATTGACAACGCCATTTTCTCCTAAGAGACTTCCCAAAAGTCCATTTTTAAGAAGGCCATCTAATTGTAAAAGACCATCCAAATTGAGGAGATCATCTAAATTAAGGGCAGATAAAAGTTCACAAAGAAGTCTATCAAGATCTGCTAAAAGTTGTTTAACGAGTTGATCAACATTTTTCAATAAATTGGATAATAAATTTCCAATGGCTTCATCTTCTTCCAATAATGTCAAGACATCATTTTGGACGATATCCTATAAATAATTTTATAATTAATATTTTTATATTTTATGTACAAAAAGAAGAAACTTACACCAAGTTTTTCAACGAGTTGTCCAACTTCAGGTGAGATATCATAAGCAATATTTTTCAAGGTTGTGAAAGTTGCATCAACTTTGCCTTCAACATCTTCAACAATTGATTGATATAATTGTTGTAATTTAATTGGTTTTCCCTTGATCCAGTTATCGACAGTTTGGAGAATTTCAGATTTGGTCATATTTTCATTTTTGAGAAGACCGACCAATTCATCCAAATCTTCAGTGTCGAGAGATGGAAGTAAGCGTTGAAGAATTGCAATAACCTTTTCAAGAAGGGTACGAACAAGGGTAATGAGATCTCCAACAACTCCATCAATACCAGCATTTAATGGTAAATCCTTAAGAACACCCAATAATTTTCCATCTACTACACTAGATAATAAGTTGCAAGCGTTGATGCCGCCACCATTTGGTTTTGGTGAAACACCACCGCCACCAAGAAGAGGAAGTGCAAAAACACTTGTGGATAGTAGAAAAGCAAACAGTATAACAGATTTGCTAAACATTTTTAAATTGTTGTTGTTGTATCAAATGGAACAATTATTGTTGTTAAATGATGATGCTGGAATGAAAGTTTTCATCTCGCTTATATACTCACTTTTAATGATTATAGAATACAATTTTTGATCAAAATCCTAAAAAAACATTGATGATCAAGCTTAAAAAAATGTTTTCGAAAATTCTGAATTAATTAAAGTTTTGACATTTTGCACAAATACTACTACATTATTATTCAAATCCCTCCTCTTTGCTGTTTTGAAAAAGTTTAAATCAAAAAACAAAAAAATATGAAATAATTGACCAAATAACAGCTTAATAACACACATGCTACATTATATTTTTACATGAGATGATAAAAAATGAAAAATACGCATCATTTTCAATTTGTAAAATGTATTTTTTATTTATTTGCCTTGCTTCAAAAGAAGCAAAGCGTTCCAAAATTTATTTTTGTTTTTGCCGAAGCAAATAATATTTACCTTAAATTGTGGGTAATTAACCAACGATAAAATGGTGATCCTATTATTTATCCCAAATCAAAAAAATAACCCTCAACGAGTTTGATCCTCCTTTCTTTTTTTGGCTAGAGAAGCAAAGAAAAAGAAGAAACAAACAAAAAAGAAAGAAAGCAGCAGCTCCTTCTTTCAAAAAAAGCAAACCAAAAAAAAATGATGATGACAAAAAAAGAGCAAACATTTTTTTAACACAAAAAGAAATTACTGTTACACCACATATATTTGTAATAATTAATTAATTAATTAATTTCTTATTTTATTTATTGCTTTTTTCCTTTTTTAACTGCAATTTTTCCTCCTTCAAAAATCACTTCTTTTTCAATGCATTTTTTTACTTTCTTTTTCTTTCATTTTCTCCCTTTTCATGTCTGTCAAAAAAGAAGTGCTTTTGTCGCTTGGGGTCATACCGCAGTGAACACACGCCATCCCGTCCGATCTGGCAAGTTAAGCACTGCTGGGCTCGATTAGTACTTGGATGGGAGACCTCCTGGGAATCTCGAGTGCTCCAAGCTTTTTGATATTTTTTAAATAAATTTTTTTATTTATATTGTTTACTGTAATTGATGCTGTGTGCTGTATTATTGTTTTAAAAAATGTTTGCATGTAAAAAAATGAGGTTGTTTCTATTTTATTATTATGTACAAAAACATTAATAAATTATTAAGAAATTATGAGATACATTGTATTGTATGTATTTACAAGATAATATGACGAATGTTGTCCATCATCTACTTTTTTAAGATACCAGCAATTCCGAGACCAAGAAGGCCTTTTCCTCCTTTGTTTCCTCCTCCCAAAAGTCCACCAAGAAGTCCACCATTATCTCCTCCAAGAACACCTCCGAGAACACCACCGAGAAGACCATCAAGAAGTTTATTGACAACGCCATTTTCTCCTAAGAGACTTCCCAAAAGTCCATTTTTAAGAAGGCCATCTAATTGTAAAAGACCATCCAAATTGAGGAGATCATCTAAATTAAGGGCAGATAAAAGTTCACAAAGAAGTCTATCAAGATCTGCTAAAAGTTGTTTAACGAGTTGATCAACATTTTTCAATAAATTGGATAATAAATTTCCAATGGCTTCATCTTCTTCCAATAATGTCAAGACATCATTTTGGACGATATCCTATAAATAATTTTATAATTAATATTTTTATATTTTATGTACAAAAAGAAGAAACTTACACCAAGTTTTTCAACGAGTTGTCCAACTTCAGGTGAGATATCATAAGCAATATTTTTCAAGGTTGTGAAAGTTGCATCAACTTTGCCTTCAACATCTTCAACAATTGATTGATATAATTGTTGTAATTTAATTGGTTTTCCCTTGATCCAGTTATCGACAGTTTGGAGAATTTCAGATTTGGTCATATTTTCATTTTTGAGAAGACCGACCAATTCATCCAAATCTTCAGTGTCGAGAGATGGAAGTAAGCGTTGAAGAATTGCAATAACCTTTTCAAGAAGGGTACGAACAAGGGTAATGAGATCTCCAACAACTCCATCAATACCAGCATTTAATGGTAAATCCTTAAGAACACCCAATAATTTTCCATCTACTACACTAGATAATAAGTTGCAAGCGTTGATGCCGCCACCATTTGGTTTTGGTGAAACACCACCGCCACCAAGAAGAGGAAGTGCAAAAACACTTGTGGATAGTAGAAAAGCAAACAGTATAACAGATTTGCTAAACATTTTTAAATTGTTGTTGTTGTATCAAATGGAACAATTATTGTTGTTAAATGATGATGCTGGAATGAAAGTTTTCATCTCGCTTATATACTCACTTTTAATGATTATAGAATACAATTTTTGATCAAAATCCTAAAAAAACATTGATGATCAAGCTTAAAAAAATGTTTTCGAAAATTCTGAATTAATTAAAGTTTTGACATTTTGCACAAATACTACTACATTATTATTCAAATCCCTCCTCTTTGCTGTTTTGAAAAAGTTTAAATCAAAAAACAAAAAAATATGAAATAATTGACCAAATAACAGCTTAATAACACACATGCTACATTATATTTTTACATGAGATGATAAAAAATGAAAAATACGCATCATTTTCAATTTGTAAAATGTACTTTTTATTTATTTGCCTTGCTTCAAAAGAAGCAAAGCGTTCCAAAATTTATTTTAGTTTTTGCCGAAGCAAATAATATTTACCTTAAATTGTGGGTAATTAACCAACGATAAAATGGTGATCCTATTATTTATCCCAAATCAAAAAAATAACCCTCAACGAGTTTGATCCTCCTTTCTTTTTTTGTCTAAAGAAGCAAAGAAAAAGAAGAAACAAACAAAAAAGAAAGAAAGAAAGCAGCAGCAGCAGCTCCTTCTTTCAAAAAAAGCAAACCAAAAAAAATGATGATGACAAAAAAAGAGCAAACATTTTTTTAACACAAAAAGAAATTACTGTTACACCACATATATTTGTAATAATTAATTAATTAATTAATTTCTTATTTTATTTATTGCTTTTTTCCTTTTTTAACTGCAATTTTTCCTCCTTCAAAAATCACTTCTTTTTCAATGCATTTTTTTACTTTCTTTTCTTTCTTTCATTTCCTCCCTTTTCATGTCTGTCAAAAAAGAAGTGCTTTTGTCGCTTGGGGTCATACCGCAGTGAACACACGCCATCCCGTCCGATCTGGCAAGTTAAGCACTGCTGGGCTCGATTAGTACTTGGATGGGAGACCTCCTGGGAATCTCGAGTGCTCCAAGCTTTTTGATATTTTTTAAATAAATTTTTTTATTTATATTGTTTACTGTAATTGATGCTGTGTGCTGTATTATTGTTTTAAAAAATGTTTGCATGTAAAAAAATGAGGTTGTTTCTATTTTATTATTATGTACAAAAACATTAATAAATTATTAAGAAATTATGAGATACATTGTATTGTATGTATTTACAAGATAATATGACGAATGTTGTCCATCATCTACTTTTTTAAGATACCAGCAATTCCGAGACCAAGAAGGCCTTTTCCTCCTTTGTTTCCTCCTCCCAAAAGTCCACCAAGAAGTCCACCATCATCTCCTCCAAGAACACCTCCGAGAACACCACCGAGAAGACCATCAAGAAGTTTATTGACAACGCCATTTTCTCCTAAGAGACTTCCCAAAAGTCCATTTTTAAGAAGGCCATCTAATTGTAAAAGACCATCCAAATTGAGGAGATCATCTAAATTAAGGGCAGATAAAAGTTCACAAAGAAGTCTATCAATATCTGCTAAAAGTTGTTTAACGAGTTGATCAACATTTTTCAATAAATTGGATAATAAATTTCCAATGGCTTCATCTTCTTCCAATAATGTCAAGACATCATTTTGGACGATATCCTATAAATAATTTTATAATTAATATTTTTATATTTTATGTACAAAAAGAAGAAACTTACACCAAGTTTTTCAACGAGTTGTCCAACTTCAGGTGAGATATCATAAGCAATATTTTTCAAGGTTGTGAAAGTTGCATCAACTTTGCCTTCAACATCTTCAACAATTGATTGATATAATTGTTGTAATTTAATTGGTTTTCCCTTGATCCAGTTATCGACAGTTTGGAGAATTTCAGATTTGGTCATATTTTCATTTTTGAGAAGACCGACCAATTCATCCAAATCTTCAGTGTCGAGAGATGGAAGTAAGCGTTGAAGAATTGCAATAACCTTTTCAAGAAGGGTACGAACAAGGGTAATGAGATCTCCAACAACTCCATCAATACCAGCATTTAATGGTAAATCCTTAAGAACACCCAATAATTTTCCATCTACTACACTAGATAATAAGTTGCAAGCGTTGATGCCGCCACCATTTGGTTTTGGTGAAACACCACCGCCACCAAGAAGAGGAAGTGCAAAAACACTTGTGGATAGTAGAAAAGCAAACAGTATAACAGATTTGCTAAACATTTTTAAATTGTTGTTGTTGTATCAAATGGAACAATTATTGTTGTTAAATGATGATGCTGGAATGAAAGTTTTCATCTCGCTTATATACTCACTTTTAATGATTATAGAATACAATTTTTGATCAAAATCCTAAAAAAACATTGATGATCAAGCTTAAAAAAATGTTTTCGAAAATTCTGAATTAATTAAAGTTTTGACATTTTGCACAAATACTACTACATTATTATTCAAATCCCTCCTCTTTGCTGTTTTGAAAAAGTTTAAATCAAAAAACAAAAAAATATGAAATAATTGACCAAATAACAGCTTAATAACACACATGCTACATTATATTTTTACATGAGATGATAAAAAATGAAAAATACGCATCATTTTCAATTTGTAAAATGTACTTTTTATTTATTTGCCTTGCTTCAAAAGAAGCAAAGCGTTCCAAAATTTATTTTAGTTTTTGCCGAAGCAAATAATATTTACCTTAAATTGTGGGTAATTAACCAACGATAAAATGGTGATCCTATTATTTATCCCAAATCAAAAAAATAACCCTCAACGAGTTTGATCCTCCTTTCTTTTTTTGTCTAGAGAAGCAAAGAAAAAGAAAAGAAAAAGAAGAAACAAACAAAAAAGAAAGAAAGAAAGCAGCAGCAGCAGCTCCTTCTTTCAAAAAAAGCAAACCAAAAAAAATGATGATGACAAAAAAAGAGCAAACATTTTTTTAACACAAAAAGAAATTACTGTTACACCACATATATTTGTAATAATTAATTAATTAATTAATTTCTTATTTTATTTATTGCTTTTTTCCTTTTTTAACTGCAATTTTTCCTCCTTCAAAAATCACTTCTTTTTCAATGCATTTTTTTACTTTCTTTTCTTTCTTTCATTTCCTCCCTTTTCATGTCTGTCAAAAAAGAAGTGCTTTTGTCGCTTGGGGTCATACCGCAGTGAACACACGCCATCCCGTCCGATCTGGCAAGTTAAGCACTGCTGGGCTCGATTAGTACTTGGATGGGAGACCTCCTGGGAATCTCGAGTGCTCCAAGCTTTTTGATATTTTTTAAATAAATTTTTTTATTTATATTGTTTACTGTAATTGATGCTGTGTGCTGTATTATTGTTTTAAAAAATGTTTGCATGTAAAAAAATGAGGTTGTTTCTATTTTATTATTATGTACAAAAACATTAATAAATTATTAAGAAATTATGAGATACATTGTATTGTATGTATTTACAAGATAATATGACGAATGTTGTCCATCATCTACTTTTTTAAGATACCAGCAATTCCGAGACCAAGAAGGCCTTTTCCTCCTTTGTTTCCTCCTCCCAAAAGTCCACCAAGAAGTCCACCATCATCTCCTCCAAGAACACCTCCGAGAACACCACCGAGAAGACCATCAAGAAGTTTATTGACAACGCCATTTTCTCCTAAGAGACTTCCCAAAAGTCCATTTTTAAGAAGGCCATCTAATTGTAAAAGACCATCCAAATTGAGGAGATCATCTAAATTAAGGGCAGATAAAAGTTCACAAAGAAGTCTATCAAGATCTGCTAAAAGTTGTTTAACGAGTTGATCAACATTTTTCAATAAATTGGATAATAAATTTCCAATGGCTTCATCTTCTTCCAATAATGTCAAGACATCATTTTGGACGATATCCTATAAATAATTTTATAATTAATATTTTTATATTTTATGTACAAAAAGAAGAAACTTACACCAAGTTTTTCAACGAGTTGTCCAACTTCAGGTGAGATATCATAAGCAATATTTTTCAAGGTTGTGAAAGTTGCATCAACTTTGCCTTCAACATCTTCAACAATTGATTGATATAATTGTTGTAATTTAATTGGTTTTCCCTTGATCCAGTTATCGACAGTTTGGAGAATTTCAGATTTGGTCATATTTTCATTTTTGAGAAGACCGACCAATTCATCCAAATCTTCAGTGTCGAGAGATGGAAGTAAGCGTTGAAGAATTGCAATAACCTTTTCAAGAAGGGTACGAACAAGGGTAATGAGATCTCCAACAACTCCATCAATACCAGCATTTAATGGTAAATCCTTAAGAACACCCAATAATTTTCCATCTACTACACTAGATAATAAGTTGCAAGCGTTGATGCCGCCACCATTTGGTTTTGGTGAAACACCACCGCCACCAAGAAGAGGAAGTGCAAAAACACTTGTGGATAGTAGAAAAGCAAACAGTATAACAGATTTGCTAAACATTTTTAAATTGTTGTTGTTGTATCAAATGGAACAATTATTGTTGTTAAATGATGATGCTGGAATGAAAGTTTTCATCTCGCTTATATACTCACTTTTAATGATTATAGAATACAATTTTTGATCAAAATCCTAAAAAAACATTGATGATCAAGCTTAAAAAAATGTTTTCGAAAATTCTGAATTAATTAAAGTTTTGACATTTTGCACAAATACTACTACATTATTATTCAAATCCCTCCTCTTTGCTGTTTTGAAAAAGTTTAAATCAAAAAACAAAAAAATATGAAATAATTGACCAAATAACAGCTTAATAACACACATGCTACATTATATTTTTACATGAGATGATAAAAAATGAAAAATACGCATCATTTTCAATTTGTAAAATGTACTTTTTATTTATTTGCCTTGCTTCAAAAGAAGCAAAGCGTTCCAAAATTTATTTTAGTTTTTGCCGAAGCAAATAATATTTACCTTAAATTGTGGGTAATTAACCAACGATAAAATGGTGATCCTATTATTTATCCCAAATCAAAAAAATAACCCTCAACGAGTTTGATCCTCCTTTCTTTTTTTGTCTAAAGAAGCAAAGAAAAAGAAGAAACAAACAAAAAAGAAAGAAAGAAAGCAGCAGCAGCAGCTCCTTCTTTCAAAAAAAGCAAACCAAAAAAAATGATGATGACAAAAAAAGAGCAAACATTTTTTTAACACAAAAAGAAATTACTGTTACACCACATATATTTGTAATAATTAATTAATTAATTAATTTCTTATTTTATTTATTGCTTTTTTCCTTTTTTAACTGCAATTTTTCCTCCTTCAAAAATCACTTCTTTTTCAATGCATTTTTTTACTTTCTTTTCTTTCTTTCATTTCCTCCCTTTTCATGTCTGTCAAAAAAGAAGTGCTTTTGTCGCTTGGGGTCATACCGCAGTGAACACACGCCATCCCGTCCGATCTGGCAAGTTAAGCACTGCTGGGCTCGATTAGTACTTGGATGGGAGACCTCCTGGGAATCTCGAGTGCTCCAAGCTTTTTGATATTTTTTAAATAAATTTTTTTATTTATATTGTTTACTGTAATTGATGCTGTGTGCTGTATTATTGTTTTAAAAAATGTTTGCATGTAAAAAAATGAGGTTGTTTCTATTTTATTATTATGTACAAAAACATTAATAAATTATTAAGAAATTATGAGATACATTGTATTGTATGTATTTACAAGATAATATGACGAATGTTGTCCATCATCTACTTTTTTAAGATACCAGCAATTCCGAGACCAAGAAGGCCTTTTCCTCCTTTGTTTCCTCCTCCCAAAAGTCCACCAAGAAGTCCACCATCATCTCCTCCAAGAACACCTCCGAGAACACCACCGAGAAGACCATCAAGAAGTTTATTGACAACGCCATTTTCTCCTAAGAGACTTCCCAAAAGTCCATTTTTAAGAAGGCCATCTAATTGTAAAAGACCATCCAAATTGAGGAGATCATCTAAATTAAGGGCAGATAAAAGTTCACAAAGAAGTCTATCAAGATCTGCTAAAAGTTGTTTAACGAGTTGATCAACATTTTTCAATAAATTGGATAATAAATTTCCAATGGCTTCATCTTCTTCCAATAATGTCAAGACATCATTTTGGACGATATCCTATAAATAATTTTATAATTAATATTTTTATATTTTATGTACAAAAAGAAGAAACTTACACCAAGTTTTTCAACGAGTTGTCCAACTTCAGGTGAGATATCATAAGCAATATTTTTCAAGGTTGTGAAAGTTGCATCAACTTTGCCTTCAACATCTTCAACAATTGATTGATATAATTGTTGTAATTTAATTGGTTTTCCCTTGATCCAGTTATCGACAGTTTGGAGAATTTCAGATTTGGTCATATTTTCATTTTTGAGAAGACCGACCAATTCATCCAAATCTTCAGTGTCGAGAGATGGAAGTAAGCGTTGAAGAATTGCAATAACCTTTTCAAGAAGGGTACGAACAAGGGTAATGAGATCTCCAACAACTCCATCAATACCAGCATTTAATGGTAAATCCTTAAGAACACCCAATAATTTTCCATCTACTACACTAGATAATAAGTTGCAAGCGTTGATGCCGCCACCATTTGGTTTTGGTGAAACACCACCGCCACCAAGAAGAGGAAGTGCAAAAACACTTGTGGATAGTAGAAAAGCAAACAGTATAACAGATTTGCTAAACATTTTTAAATTGTTGTTGTTGTATCAAATGGAACAATTATTGTTGTTAAATGATGATGCTGGAATGAAAGTTTTCATCTCGCTTATATACTCACTTTTAATGATTATAGAATACAATTTTTGATCAAAATCCTAAAAAAACATTGATGATCAAGCTTAAAAAAATGTTTTCGAAAATTCTGAATTAATTAAAGTTTTGACATTTTGCACAAATACTACTACATTATTATTCAAATCCCTCCTCTTTGCTGTTTTGAAAAAGTTTAAATCAAAAAACAAAAAAATATGAAATAATTGACCAAATAACAGCTTAATAACACACATGCTACATTATATTTTTACATGAGATGATAAAAAATGAAAAATACGCATCATTTTCAATTTGTAAAATGTACTTTTTATTTATTTGCCTTGCTTCAAAAGAAGCAAAGCGTTCCAAAATTTATTTTAGTTTTTGCCGAAGCAAATAATATTTACCTTAAATTGTGGGTAATTAACCAACGATAAAATGGTGATCCTATTATTTATCCCAAATCAAAAAAATAACCCTCAACGAGTTTGATCCTCCTTTCTTTTTTTGTCTAAAGAAGCAAAGAAAAAGAAGAAACAAACAAAAAAGAAAGAAAGAAAGCAGCAGCAGCAGCTCCTTCTTTCAAAAAAAGCAAACCAAAAAAAATGATGATGACAAAAAAAGAGCAAACATTTTTTTAACACAAAAAGAAATTACTGTTACACCACATATATTTGTAATAATTAATTAATTAATTAATTTCTTATTTTATTTATTGCTTTTTTCCTTTTTTAACTGCAATTTTTCCTCCTTCAAAAATCACTTCTTTTTCAATGCATTTTTTTACTTTCTTTTCTTTCTTTCATTTCCTCCCTTTTCATGTCTGTCAAAAAAGAAGTGCTTTTGTCGCTTGGGGTCATACCGCAGTGAACACACGCCATCCCGTCCGATCTGGCAAGTTAAGCACTGCTGGGCTCGATTAGTACTTGGATGGGAGACCTCCTGGGAATCTCGAGTGCTCCAAGCTTTTTGATATTTTTTAAATAAATTTTTTTATTTATATTGTTTACTGTAATTGATGCTGTGTGCTGTATTATTGTTTTAAAAAATGTTTGCATGTAAAAAAATGAGGTTGTTTCTATTTTATTATTATGTACAAAAACATTAATAAATTATTAAGAAATTATGAGATACATTGTATTGTATGTATTTACAAGATAATATGACGAATGTTGTCCATCATCTACTTTTTTAAGATACCAGCAATTCCGAGACCAAGAAGGCCTTTTCCTCCTTTGTTTCCTCCTCCCAAAAGTCCACCAAGAAGTCCACCATCATCTCCTCCAAGAACACCTCCGAGAACACCACCGAGAAGACCATCAAGAAGTTTATTGACAACGCCATTTTCTCCTAAGAGACTTCCCAAAAGTCCATTTTTAAGAAGGCCATCTAATTGTAAAAGACCATCCAAATTGAGGAGATCATCTAAATTAAGGGCAGATAAAAGTTCACAAAGAAGTCTATCAAGATCTGCTAAAAGTTGTTTAACGAGTTGATCAACATTTTTCAATAAATTGGATAATAAATTTCCAATGGCTTCATCTTCTTCCAATAATGTCAAGACATCATTTTGGACGATATCCTATAAATAATTTTATAATTAATATTTTTATATTTTATGTACAAAAAGAAGAAACTTACACCAAGTTTTTCAACGAGTTGTCCAACTTCAGGTGAGATATCATAAGCAATATTTTTCAAGGTTGTGAAAGTTGCATCAACTTTGCCTTCAACATCTTCAACAATTGATTGATATAATTGTTGTAATTTAATTGGTTTTCCCTTGATCCAGTTATCGACAGTTTGGAGAATTTCAGATTTGGTCATATTTTCATTTTTGAGAAGACCGACCAATTCATCCAAATCTTCAGTGTCGAGAGATGGAAGTAAGCGTTGAAGAATTGCAATAACCTTTTCAAGAAGGGTACGAACAAGGGTAATGAGATCTCCAACAACTCCATCAATACCAGCATTTAATGGTAAATCCTTAAGAACACCCAATAATTTTCCATCTACTACACTAGATAATAAGTTGCAAGCGTTGATGCCGCCACCATTTGGTTTTGGTGAAACACCACCGCCACCAAGAAGAGGAAGTGCAAAAACACTTGTGGATAGTAGAAAAGCAAACAGTATAACAGATTTGCTAAACATTTTTAAATTGTTGTTGTTGTATCAAATGGAACAATTATTGTTGTTAAATGATGATGCTGGAATGAAAGTTTTCATCTCGCTTATATACTCACTTTTAATGATTATAGAATACAATTTTTGATCAAAATCCTAAAAAAACATTGATGATCAAGCTTAAAAAAATGTTTTCGAAAATTCTGAATTAATTAAAGTTTTGACATTTTGCACAAATACTACTACATTATTATTCAAATCCCTCCTCTTTGCTGTTTTGAAAAAGTTTAAATCAAAAAACAAAAAAATATGAAATAATTGACCAAATAACAGCTTAATAACACACATGCTACATTATATTTTTACATGAGATGATAAAAAATGAAAAATACGCATCATTTTCAATTTGTAAAATGTACTTTTTATTTATTTGCCTTGCTTCAAAAGAAGCAAAGCGTTCCAAAATTTATTTTAGTTTTTGCCGAAGCAAATAATATTTACCTTAAATTGTGGGTAATTAACCAACGATAAAATGGTGATCCTATTATTTATCCCAAATCAAAAAAATAACCCTCAACGAGTTTGATCCTCCTTTCTTTTTTTGTCTAAAGAAGCAAAGAAAAAGAAGAAACAAACAAAAAAGAAAGAAAGAAAGCAGCAGCAGCAGCTCCTTCTTTCAAAAAAAGCAAACCAAAAAAAATGATGATGACAAAAAAAGAGCAAACATTTTTTTAACACAAAAAGAAATTACTGTTACACCACATATATTTGTAATAATTAATTAATTAATTAATTTCTTATTTTATTTATTGCTTTTTTCCTTTTTTAACTGCAATTTTTCCTCCTTCAAAAATCACTTCTTTTTCAATGCATTTTTTTACTTTCTTTTCTTTCTTTCATTTCCTCCCTTTTCATGTCTGTCAAAAAAGAAGTGCTTTTGTCGCTTGGGGTCATACCGCAGTGAACACACGCCATCCCGTCCGATCTGGCAAGTTAAGCACTGCTGGGCTCGATTAGTACTTGGATGGGAGACCTCCTGGGAATCTCGAGTGCTCCAAGCTTTTTGATATTTTTTAAATAAATTTTTTTATTTATATTGTTTACTGTAATTGATGCTGTGTGCTGTATTATTGTTTTAAAAAATGTTTGCATGTAAAAAAATGAGGTTGTTTCTATTTTATTATTATGTACAAAAACATTAATAAATTATTAAGAAATTATGAGATACATTGTATTGTATGTATTTACAAGATAATATGACGAATGTTGTCCATCATCTACTTTTTTAAGATACCAGCAATTCCGAGACCAAGAAGGCCTTTTCCTCCTTTGTTTCCTCCTCCCAAAAGTCCACCAAGAAGTCCACCATCATCTCCTCCAAGAACACCTCCGAGAACACCACCGAGAAGACCATCAAGAAGTTTATTGACAACGCCATTTTCTCCTAAGAGACTTCCCAAAAGTCCATTTTTAAGAAGGCCATCTAATTGTAAAAGACCATCCAAATTGAGGAGATCATCTAAATTAAGGGCAGATAAAAGTTCACAAAGAAGTCTATCAAGATCTGCTAAAAGTTGTTTAACGAGTTGATCAACATTTTTCAATAAATTGGATAATAAATTTCCAATGGCTTCATCTTCTTCCAATAATGTCAAGACATCATTTTGGACGATATCCTATAAATAATTTTATAATTAATATTTTTATATTTTATGTACAAAAAGAAGAAACTTACACCAAGTTTTTCAACGAGTTGTCCAACTTCAGGTGAGATATCATAAGCAATATTTTTCAAGGTTGTGAAAGTTGCATCAACTTTGCCTTCAACATCTTCAACAATTGATTGATATAATTGTTGTAATTTAATTGGTTTTCCCTTGATCCAGTTATCGACAGTTTGGAGAATTTCAGATTTGGTCATATTTTCATTTTTGAGAAGACCGACCAATTCATCCAAATCTTCAGTGTCGAGAGATGGAAGTAAGCGTTGAAGAATTGCAATAACCTTTTCAAGAAGGGTACGAACAAGGGTAATGAGATCTCCAACAACTCCATCAATACCAGCATTTAATGGTAAATCCTTAAGAACACCCAATAATTTTCCATCTACTACACTAGATAATAAGTTGCAAGCGTTGATGCCGCCACCATTTGGTTTTGGTGAAACACCACCGCCACCAAGAAGAGGAAGTGCAAAAACACTTGTGGATAGTAGAAAAGCAAACAGTATAACAGATTTGCTAAACATTTTTAAATTGTTGTTGTTGTATCAAATGGAACAATTATTGTTGTTAAATGATGATGCTGGAATGAAAGTTTTCATCTCGCTTATATACTCACTTTTAATGATTATAGAATACAATTTTTGATCAAAATCCTAAAAAAACATTGATGATCAAGCTTAAAAAAATGTTTTCGAAAATTCTGAATTAATTAAAGTTTTGACATTTTGCACAAATACTACTACATTATTATTCAAATCCCTCCTCTTTGCTGTTTTGAAAAAGTTTAAATCAAAAAACAAAAAAATATGAAATAATTGACCAAATAACAGCTTAATAACACACATGCTACATTATATTTTTACATGAGATGATAAAAAATGAAAAATACGCATCATTTTCAATTTGTAAAATGTACTTTTTATTTATTTGCCTTGCTTCAAAAGAAGCAAAGCGTTCCAAAATTTATTTTAGTTTTTGCCGAAGCAAATAATATTTACCTTAAATTGTGGGTAATTAACCAACGATAAAATGGTGATCCTATTATTTATCCCAAATCAAAAAAATAACCCTCAACGAGTTTGATCCTCCTTTCTTTTTTTGTCTAAAGAAGCAAAGAAAAAGAAGAAACAAACAAAAAAGAAAGAAAGAAAGCAGCAGCAGCAGCTCCTTCTTTCAAAAAAAGCAAACCAAAAAAAATGATGATGACAAAAAAAGAGCAAACATTTTTTTAACACAAAAAGAAATTACTGTTACACCACATATATTTGTAATAATTAATTAATTAATTAATTTCTTATTTTATTTATTGCTTTTTTCCTTTTTTAACTGCAATTTTTCCTCCTTCAAAAATCACTTCTTTTTCAATGCATTTTTTTACTTTCTTTTCTTTCTTTCATTTCCTCCCTTTTCATGTCTGTCAAAAAAGAAGTGCTTTTGTCGCTTGGGGTCATACCGCAGTGAACACACGCCATCCCGTCCGATCTGGCAAGTTAAGCACTGCTGGGCTCGATTAGTACTTGGATGGGAGACCTCCTGGGAATCTCGAGTGCTCCAAGCTTTTTGATATTTTTTAAATAAATTTTTTTATTTATATTGTTTACTGTAATTGATGCTGTGTGCTGTATTATTGTTTTAAAAAATGTTTGCATGTAAAAAAATGAGGTTGTTTCTATTTTATTATTATGTACAAAAACATTAATAAATTATTAAGAAATTATGAGATACATTGTATTGTATGTATTTACAAGATAATATGACGAATGTTGTCCATCATCTACTTTTTTAAGATACCAGCAATTCCGAGACCAAGAAGGCCTTTTCCTCCTTTGTTTCCTCCTCCCAAAAGTCCACCAAGAAGTCCACCATCATCTCCTCCAAGAACACCTCCGAGAACACCACCGAGAAGACCATCAAGAAGTTTATTGACAACGCCATTTTCTCCTAAGAGACTTCCCAAAAGTCCATTTTTAAGAAGGCCATCTAATTGTAAAAGACCATCCAAATTGAGGAGATCATCTAAATTAAGGGCAGATAAAAGTTCACAAAGAAGTCTATCAAGATCTGCTAAAAGTTGTTTAACGAGTTGATCAACATTTTTCAATAAATTGGATAATAAATTTCCAATGGCTTCATCTTCTTCCAATAATGTCAAGACATCATTTTGGACGATATCCTATAAATAATTTTATAATTAATATTTTTATATTTTATGTACAAAAAGAAGAAACTTACACCAAGTTTTTCAACGAGTTGTCCAACTTCAGGTGAGATATCATAAGCAATATTTTTCAAGGTTGTGAAAGTTGCATCAACTTTGCCTTCAACATCTTCAACAATTGATTGATATAATTGTTGTAATTTAATTGGTTTTCCCTTGATCCAGTTATCGACAGTTTGGAGAATTTCAGATTTGGTCATATTTTCATTTTTGAGAAGACCGACCAATTCATCCAAATCTTCAGTGTCGAGAGATGGAAGTAAGCGTTGAAGAATTGCAATAACCTTTTCAAGAAGGGTACGAACAAGGGTAATGAGATCTCCAACAACTCCATCAATACCAGCATTTAATGGTAAATCCTTAAGAACACCCAATAATTTTCCATCTACTACACTAGATAATAAGTTGCAAGCGTTGATGCCGCCACCATTTGGTTTTGGTGAAACACCACCGCCACCAAGAAGAGGAAGTGCAAAAACACTTGTGGATAGTAGAAAAGCAAACAGTATAACAGATTTGCTAAACATTTTTAAATTGTTGTTGTTGTATCAAATGGAACAATTATTGTTGTTAAATGATGATGCTGGAATGAAAGTTTTCATCTCGCTTATATACTCACTTTTAATGATTATAGAATACAATTTTTGATCAAAATCCTAAAAAAACATTGATGATCAAGCTTAAAAAAATGTTTTCGAAAATTCTGAATTAATTAAAGTTTTGACATTTTGCACAAATACTACTACATTATTATTCAAATCCCTCCTCTTTGCTGTTTTGAAAAAGTTTAAATCAAAAAACAAAAAAATATGAAATAATTGACCAAATAACAGCTTAATAACACACATGCTACATTATATTTTTACATGAGATGATAAAAAATGAAAAATACGCATCATTTTCAATTTGTAAAATGTACTTTTTATTTATTTGCCTTGCTTCAAAAGAAGCAAAGCGTTCCAAAATTTATTTTAGTTTTTGCCGAAGCAAATAATATTTACCTTAAATTGTGGGTAATTAACCAACGATAAAATGGTGATCCTATTATTTATCCCAAATCAAAAAAATAACCCTCAACGAGTTTGATCCTCCTTTCTTTTTTTGTCTAAAGAAGCAAAGAAAAAGAAGAAACAAACAAAAAAGAAAGAAAGAAAGCAGCAGCAGCAGCTCCTTCTTTCAAAAAAAGCAAACCAAAAAAAATGATGATGACAAAAAAAGAGCAAACATTTTTTTAACACAAAAAGAAATTACTGTTACACCACATATATTTGTAATAATTAATTAATTAATTAATTTCTTATTTTATTTATTGCTTTTTTCCTTTTTTAACTGCAATTTTTCCTCCTTCAAAAATCACTTCTTTTTCAATGCATTTTTTTACTTTCTTTTCTTTCTTTCATTTCCTCCCTTTTCATGTCTGTCAAAAAAGAAGTGCTTTTGTCGCTTGGGGTCATACCGCAGTGAACACACGCCATCCCGTCCGATCTGGCAAGTTAAGCACTGCTGGGCTCGATTAGTACTTGGATGGGAGACCTCCTGGGAATCTCGAGTGCTCCAAGCTTTTTGATATTTTTTAAATAAATTTTTTTATTTATATTGTTTACTGTAATTGATGCTGTGTGCTGTATTATTGTTTTAAAAAATGTTTGCATGTAAAAAAATGAGGTTGTTTCTATTTTATTATTATGTACAAAAACATTAATAAATTATTAAGAAATTATGAGATACATTGTATTGTATGTATTTACAAGATAATATGACGAATGTTGTCCATCATCTACTTTTTTAAGATACCAGCAATTCCGAGACCAAGAAGGCCTTTTCCTCCTTTGTTTCCTCCTCCCAAAAGTCCACCAAGAAGTCCACCATCATCTCCTCCAAGAACACCTCCGAGAACACCACCGAGAAGACCATCAAGAAGTTTATTGACAACGCCATTTTCTCCTAAGAGACTTCCCAAAAGTCCATTTTTAAGAAGGCCATCTAATTGTAAAAGACCATCCAAATTGAGGAGATCATCTAAATTAAGGGCAGATAAAAGTTCACAAAGAAGTCTATCAAGATCTGCTAAAAGTTGTTTAACGAGTTGATCAACATTTTTCAATAAATTGGATAATAAATTTCCAATGGCTTCATCTTCTTCCAATAATGTCAAGACATCATTTTGGACGATATCCTATAAATAATTTTATAATTAATATTTTTATATTTTATGTACAAAAAGAAGAAACTTACACCAAGTTTTTCAACGAGTTGTCCAACTTCAGGTGAGATATCATAAGCAATATTTTTCAAGGTTGTGAAAGTTGCATCAACTTTGCCTTCAACATCTTCAACAATTGATTGATATAATTGTTGTAATTTAATTGGTTTTCCCTTGATCCAGTTATCGACAGTTTGGAGAATTTCAGATTTGGTCATATTTTCATTTTTGAGAAGACCGACCAATTCATCCAAATCTTCAGTGTCGAGAGATGGAAGTAAGCGTTGAAGAATTGCAATAACCTTTTCAAGAAGGGTACGAACAAGGGTAATGAGATCTCCAACAACTCCATCAATACCAGCATTTAATGGTAAATCCTTAAGAACACCCAATAATTTTCCATCTACTACACTAGATAATAAGTTGCAAGCGTTGATGCCGCCACCATTTGGTTTTGGTGAAACACCACCGCCACCAAGAAGAGGAAGTGCAAAAACACTTGTGGATAGTAGAAAAGCAAACAGTATAACAGATTTGCTAAACATTTTTAAATTGTTGTTGTTGTATCAAATGGAACAATTATTGTTGTTAAATGATGATGCTGGAATGAAAGTTTTCATCTCGCTTATATACTCACTTTTAATGATTATAGAATACAATTTTTGATCAAAATCCTAAAAAAACATTGATGATCAAGCTTAAAAAATGTTTTCGAAAATTCTGAATTAATTAAAGTTTTGACATTTTGCACAAATACTACTACATTATTATTCAAATCCCTCCTCTTTGCTGTTTTGAAAAAGTTTAAATCAAAAAACAAAAAAATATGAAATAATTGACCAAATAACAGCTTAATAACACACATGCTACATTATATTTTTACATGAGATGATAAAAAATGAAAAATACGCATCATTTTCAATTTGTAAAATGTACTTTTTATTTATTTGCCTTGCTTCAAAAGAAGCAAAGCGTTCCAAAATTTATTTTAGTTTTTGCCGAAGCAAATAATATTTACCTTAAATTGTGGGTAATTAACCAACGATAAAATGGTGATCCTATTATTTATCCCAAATCAAAAAAAATAACCCTCAACGAGTTTGATCCTCCTTTCTTTTTTGTCTAAAGAAGCAAAGAAAAAGAAGAAACAAACAAAAAAGAAAGAAAGAAAGCAGCAGCAGCAGCTCCTTCTTTCAAAAAAAGCAAACCAAAAAAAATGATGATGACAAAAAAAGAGCAAACATTTTTTTAACACAAAAAGAAATTACTGTTACACCACATATATTTGTAATAATTAATTAATTAATTAATTTCTTATTTTATTTATTGCTTTTTTCCTTTTTTAACTGCAATTTTTCCTCCTTCAAAAATCACTTCTTTTTCAATGCATTTTTTTACTTTCTTTTCTTTCTTTCATTTCCTCCCTTTTCATGTCTGTCAAAAAAGAAGTGCTTTTGTCGCTTGGGGTCATACCGCAGTGAACACACGCCATCCCGTCCGATCTGGCAAGTTAAGCACTGCTGGGCTCGATTAGTACTTGGATGGGAGACCTCCTGGGAATCTCGAGTGCTCCAAGCTTTTTGATATTTTTTAAATAAATTTTTTTATTTATATTGTTTACTGTAATTGATGCTGTGTGCTGTATTATTGTTTTAAAAAATGTTTGCATGTAAAAAAATGAGGTTGTTTCTATTTTATTATTATGTACAAAAACATTAATAAATTATTAAGAAATTATGAGATACATTGTATTGTATGTATTTACAAGATAATATGACGAATGTTGTCCATCATCTACTTTTTTAAGATACCAGCAATTCCGAGACCAAGAAGGCCTTTTCCTCCTTTGTTTCCTCCTCCCAAAAGTCCACCAAGAAGTCCACCATCATCTCCTCCAAGAACACCTCCGAGAACACCACCGAGAAGACCATCAAGAAGTTTATTGACAACGCCATTTTCTCCTAAGAGACTTCCCAAAAGTCCATTTTAAGAAGGCCATCTAATTGTAAAAGACCATCCAAATTGAGGAGATCATCTAAATTAAGGGCAGATAAAAGTTCACAAAGAAGTCTATCAAGATCTGCTAAAAGTTGTTTAACGAGTTGATCAACATTTTTCAATAAATTGGATAATAAATTTCCAATGGCTTCATCTTCTTCCAATAATGTCAAGACATCATTTTGGACGATATCCTATAAATAATTTTATAATTAATATTTTTATATTTTATGTACAAAAAGAAGAAACTTACACCAAGTTTTTCAACGAGTTGTCCAACTTCAGGTGAGATATCATAAGCAATATTTTTCAAGGTTGTGAAAGTTGCATCAACTTTGCCTTCAACATCTTCAACAATTGATTGATATAATTGTTGTAATTTAATTGGTTTTCCCTTGATCCAGTTATCGACAGTTTGGAGAATTTCAGATTTGGTCATATTTTCATTTTTGAGAAGACCGACCAATTCATCCAAATCTTCAGTGTCGAGAGATGGAAGTAAGCGTTGAAGAATTGCAATAACCTTTTCAAGAAGGGTACGAACAAGGGTAATGAGATCTCCAACAACTCCATCAATACCAGCATTTAATGGTAAATCCTTAAGAACACCCAATAATTTTCCATCTACTACACTAGATAATAAGTTGCAAGCGTTGATGCCGCCACCATTTGGTTTTGGTGAAACACCACCGCCACCAAGAAGAGGAAGTGCAAAAACACTTGTGGATAGTAGAAAAGCAAACAGTATAACAGATTTGCTAAACATTTTTAAATTGTTGTTGTTGTATCAAATGGAACAATTATTGTTGTTAAATGATGATGCTGGAATGAAAGTTTTCATCTCGCTTATATACTCACTTTTAATGATTATAGAATACAATTTTTGATCAAAATCCTAAAAAAACATTGATGATCAAGCTTAAAAAAATGTTTTCGAAAATTCTGAATTAATTAAAGTTTTGACATTTTGCACAAATACTACTACATTATTATTCAAATCCCTCCTCTTTGCTGTTTTGAAAAAGTTTAAATCAAAAAACAAAAAAATATGAAATAATTGACCAAATAACAGCTTAATAACACACATGCTACATTATATTTTTTACATGAGATGATAAAAAATGAAAAATACGCATCATTTTCAATTTGTAAAATGTACTTTTTATTTATTTGCCTTGCTTCAAAAGAAGCAAAGCGTTCCAAAATTTATTTTAGTTTTTGCCGAAGCAAATAATATTTACCTTAAATTGTGGGTAATTAACCAACGATAAAATGGTGATCCTATTATTTATCCCAAATCAAAAAAATAACCCTCAACGAGTTTGATCCTCCTTTCTTTTTTTGTCTAAAGAAGCAAAGAAAAAAGAAGAAACAAACA